>JAHRIK010000003.1:2783990-2797975 GCA_020085045.1 Pythium oligandrum | reverse complement strand
ACGGAAAATCGGTGCTCGGAGCACCAAGTGGGGTCTGCACCGCGTGCAAAGTGTGTGAAAAGTGTGTTTTCGGCGCCTCGAGCAGCACTCGTGCAGTGGGTGGGCGTGCCAAGTGGACGGAAAATCGGTGCTCGGAGCACCAAGTGGGGTCTGCACCGCGTGCAAAGTGTGTGAAAAGTGTGTTTTCGGCGCCTCGAGCAGCACTCGTGCAGTGTGGTGGGCGTGCCAAGTGGACGGAAATCGGTGCTCGGAGCACCAAGTGGGGTCTGCACCGCGTGCAACGTGTGTGAAAAGTGTGTTTTCGGCGCCTCGAGCAGCACTCGTGCAGTGGTGGGCGTGCAAGTGGACGGAAATCGGTGCTCGGAGCACCAAGTGGGGTCTGCACCGCGTGCAACGTGTGTGAAAAGTGTGTTTTCGGCGCCTCGAGCAGCACTCGTGCAGTGGGTGGGCGTGCCAAGTGGACGGAAAATCGGTGCTCGGAGCACCAAGTGGGGTCTGCACCGCGTGCAAAGTGTGTGAAAGTGTGTTTTCGGCGCCTCGAGCAGCACTCGTGCAGTGGGTGGGCGTGCCAAGTGGACGGAAATCGGTGCTCGGAGCACCAAGTGGGGTCTGCACCGCGTGCAAGTGTGTGAAAAGTGTGTTTTCGGCGCCTCGAGCAGCACTCGTGCAGTGGTGGGCGTGCCAAGTGTACGGAAAAATCGGTGCTCGGAGCACCAAGTGGGGTCTGCACCGCGTGCAACGTGTGTGAAAAGTGTGTTTTCGGCGCCTCGAGCAGCACTCGTGCAGTGTGTGGGCGTGCCAAGTGGACGGAAAATCGGTGCTCGGAGCACCAAGTGGGGTCTGCACCGCGTGCAACGTGTGTGAAAAGTGTGTTTTCGGCGCCTCGAGCAGCACTCGTGCAGTGGGTGGGCGTGCCAAGTGTACGGAAAATCGGTGCTCGGAGCACCAAGTGGGGTCTGCACCGCGTGCAAGTGTGTGAAAAGTGTGTTTTTTCGGCGCCTCGAGCAGCACTCGTGCAGTGTGGGCGTGCCAAGTGTAGGAAAATCGGTGCTCGGAGCACCAAGTGGGGTCTGCACCGCGTGCAACGTGTGTGAAAAGTGTGTTTTTCGGCGCCTCGAGCAGCACTCGTGCAGTGGGTGGGCGTGCCAAGTGTACGGAAAATCGGTGCTCGGAGCACCAAGTGGGGTCTGCACCGCGTGCAACGTGTGTGAAAAGTGTGTTTTCGGCGCCTCGAGCAGCACTCGTGCAGTGGGTGGGCGTGCCAAGTGGACGGACGGAGCACCAAGTGGGGTCTGCACAAATGCAGCGTGCGGTGCTCGGAGCAGTGGGAAAAAAGTGTGGGCGCCTCGAGCACTCGTGCAGTGTGTGGGCGTGCCAAGTCGGAAAATCGAGCACCAAGTGGGGTTCTGCACCGCGTGCAAAGTGTGTGAAAAGTGTGTTTTCGGCGCCTCGAGCAGCACTCGTGCAGTGTGTGGCGTGCCAAGTGGACGGAAAATCGGTGCTCGGAGCACCAAGTGGGGTCTGCACCGCGTGCAACGTGTGTGAAAAGTGTGTTTTCGGCGCCTCGAGCAGCACTCGTGCAGTGGGTGGGCGTGCCAAGTGTACGGAAAATCGGTGCTCGGAGCACCAAGTGGGGTCTGCACCGCGTGCAAAGTGTGTGAAAAGTGTGTTTTCGGCGCCTCGAGCAGCACTCGTGCAGTGGTGGGCGTGCCAAGTGGACGGAAAATCGGTGCTCGGAGCACCAAGTGGGGTCTGCACCGCGTGCAAAGTGTGTGAAAAGTGTGTTTTCGGCGCCTCGAGCAGCACTCGTGCAGTGTGTGGGCGTGCCAAGTGGACGGAAAATCGGTGCTCGGAGCACCAAGTGGGGTCTGCACCGCGTGCAAAGTGTGTGAAAAGTGTGTTTTCGGCGCCTCGAGCAGCACTCGTGCAGTGGGTGGCGTGCCAAGTGTACGGAAAATCGGTGCTCGGAGCACCAAGTGGGGTCTGCACCGCGTGCAAAGTGTGTGAAAAGTGTGTTTTCGGCGCCTCGAGCAGCACTCGTGCAGTGGGTGGGCGTGCCAAGTGTACGGAAAATCGGTGCTCGGAGCACCAAGTGGGGTCTGCACCGCGTGCAACGTGTGTGAAAAGTGTGTTTTCGGCGCCTCGAGCAGCACTCGTGCAGTGGGTGGGCGTGCCAAGTGTACGGAAAATCGGTGCTCGGAGCACCAAGTGGGGTCTGCACCGCGTGCAAAGTGTGTGAAAAGTGTGTTTTCGGCGCCTCGAGCAGCACTCGTGCAGTGGGTGGGCGTGCCAAGTGGACGGAAAATCGGTGCTCGGAGCACCAAGTGGGGTCTGCACCGCGTGCAAAGTGTGTGAAAAGTGTGTTTTCGGCGCCTCGAGCAGCACTCGTGCAGTGTGTGGGCGTGCCAAGTGGACGGAAAATCGGTGCTCGGAGCACCAAGTGGGGTCTGCACCGCGTGCAACGTGTGTGAAAAGTGTGTTTTCGGCGCCTCGAGCAGCACTCGTGCAGTGGGTGGGCGTGCCAAGTGTACGGAAAATCGGTGCTCGGAGCACCAAGTGGGGTCTGCACCGCGTGCAACGTGTGTGAAAAGTGTGTTTTCGGCGCCTCGAGCAGCACTCGTGCAGTGGGTGGGCGTGCCAAGTGGACGGAAAATCGGTGCTCGGAGCACCAAGTGGGGTCTGCACGCGTGCAAGTGTGTGAAAAGTGTGTTTTCGGCGCCTCGAGCAGCACTCGTGCAGTGGTGGGCGTGCCAAGTGGACGGAAAATCGGTGCTCGAGCACCAAGTGGGGTCTGCACCGCGTGCAACGTGTGTGAAAAGTGTGTTTTCGGCGCCTCGAGCAGCACTCGTGCAGTGGGTGGGCGTGCCAAGTGACGGAAAATCGGTGCTCGGAGCACCAAGTGGGGTCTGCACCGCGTGCAAGTGTGTGAAAAGTGTGTTTTCGGCGCCTCGAGCAGCACTCGTGCAGTGGGTGGGCGTGCCAAGTGGACGGAAAATCGGTGCTCGGAGCACCAAGTGGGGTCTGCACCGCGTGCAACGTGTGTGAAAAGTGTGTTTTCGGCGCCTCGAGCAGCACTCGTGCAGTGGTGGGCGTGCCAAGTGGACGGAAAATCGGTGCTCGGAGCACCAAGTGGGGTCTGCACCGCGTGCAAAGTGTGTGAAAAGTGTGTTTTCGGCGCCTCGAGCAGCACTCGTGCAGTGGGTGGGCGTGCCAAGTGGACGGAAAATCGGTGCTCGGAGCACCAAGTGGGGTCTGCACCGCGTGCAACGTGTGTGAAAAGTGTGTTTTCGGCGCCTCGAGCAGCACTCGTGCAGTGGGTGGGCGTGCCAAGTGGACGGAAAATCGGTGCTCGGAGCACCAAGTGGGGTCTGCACCGCGTGCAAGTGCGGCGCCTCGAAGCAAGTGAACGTGCTTTGGGGTCTGCGCGTGCGCGGCGCCTCGAGCAGCACTCGTGCAGTGGGTGGGCGTGCCAAGTGACGGAAAATCGGTGCTCGGAGCACCAAGTGGGGTCTGCACCGCGTGCAAAGTGTGTGAAAAGTGTGTTTTCGGCGCCTCGAGCAGCACTCGTGCAGTGGGTGGGCGTGCCAAGTGGACGGAAAATCGGTGCTCGGAGCACCAAGTGGGGTCTGCACCGCGTGCAACGTGTGTGAAAAGTGTGTTTTCGGCGCCTCGAGCAGCACTCGTGCAGTGGGTGGGCGCCTCGAGCCAAGTGGACGGAAAATCGGTGCTCGGAGCACCAAGTGGGGTCTGCACCGCGTGCAACGTGTGTGAAAAGTGTGTTTTCGGCGCCTCGAGCAGCACTCGTGCAGTGGTGGGCGTGCCAAGTGGACGGAAAATCGGTGCTCGGAGCACCAAGTGGGGTCTGCACCGCGTGCAAAGTGTGTGAAAAGTGTGTTTTTCGGCGCCTCGAGCAGCACTCGTGCAGTGGGTGGGCGTGCCAAGTGGACGGAAAATCGGTGCTCGGAGCACCAAGTGGGGTCTGCACCGCGTGCAACGTGTGTGAAAAGTGTGTTTTCGGCGCCTCGAGCAGCACTCGTGCAGTGGGTGGGCGTGCCAAGTGGACGGAAAATCGGTGCTCGGAGCACCAAGTGGGGTCTGCACCGCGTGCAAAGTGTGTGAAAAGTGTGTTTTCGGCGCCTCGAGCAGCACTCGTGCAGTGGTGGGCGTGCCAAGTGGACGGAAAATCGGTGCTCGGAGCACCAAGTGGGGTCTGCACCGCGTGCAAAGTGTGTGAAAAGTGTGTTTTCGGCGCCTCGAGCAGCACTCGTGCAGTGGTGGGCGTGCCAAGTGGACGGAAAATCGGTGCTCGGAGCACCAAGTGGGGTCTGCACCGCGTGCAAAGTGTGTGAAAAGTGTGTTTTCGGCGCCTCGAGCAGCACTCGTGCAGTGGGTGGGCGTGCCAAGTGGACGGAAAATCGGTGCTCGGAGCACCAAGTGGGGTCTGCACCGCGTGCAACGTGTGTGAAAAGTGTGTTTTCGGCGCCTCGAGCAGCACTCGTGCAGTGGGTGGGCGTGCCAAGTGGACGGAAAATCGGTGCTCGGAGCACCAAGTGGGGTCTGCACCGCGTGCAACGTGTGTGAAAAGTGTGTTTTCGGCGCCTCGAGCAGCACTCGTGCAGTGGGTGGGCGTGCCAAGTGGACGGAAAATCGGTGCTCGGAGCACCAAGTGGGGTCTGCACCGCGTGCAACGTGTGTGAAAAGTGTGTTTTCGGCGCCTCGAGCAGCACTCGTGCAGTGGGTGGGCGTGCCAAGTGGACGGAAAATCGGTGCTCGGAGCACCAAGTGGGGTCTGCACCGCGTGCAAAGTGTGTGAAAAGTGTGTTTTCGGCGCCTCGAGCAGCACTCGTGCAGTGGTGGGCGTGCCAAGTGGACGGAAAATCGGTGCTCGGAGCACCAAGTGGGGTCTGCACCGCGTGCAAAGTGTGTGAAAAGTGTGTTTTCGGCGCCTCGAGCAGCACTCGTGCAGTGGGTGGGCGTGCCAAGTGGACGGAAAATCGGTGCTCGGAGCACCAAGTGGGGTCTGCACCGCGTGCAAAGTGTGTGAAAAGTGTGTTTTCGGCGCCTCGAGCAGCACTCGTGCAGTGGTGGGCGTGCCAAGTGGACGGAAAATCGGTGCTCGGAGCACCAAGTGGGGTCTGCACCGCGTGCAACGTGTGTGAAAAGTGTGTTTTCGGCGCCTCGAGCAGCACTCGTGCAGTGGGTGGGCGTGCCAAGTGTACGGAAAATCGGTGCTCGGAGCACCAAGTGGGGTCTGCACCGCGTGCAAAGTGTGTGAAAAGTGTGTTTTCGGCGCCTCGAGCAGCACTCGTGCAGTGGGTGGGCGTGCCAAGTGGACGGAAAATCGGTGCTCGGAGCACCAAGTGGGGTCTGCACCGCGTGCAACGTGTGTGAAAAGTGTGTTTTCGGCGCCTCGAGCAGCACTCGTGCAGTGGGTGGGCGTGCCAAGTGGACGGAAAATCGGTGCTCGGAGCACCAAGTGGGGTCTGCACCGCGTGCAAAGTGTGTGAAAAGTGTGTTTTCGGCGCCTCGAGCAGCACTCGTGCAGTGGGTGGGCGTGCCAAGTGACGGAAAATCGGTGCTCGGAGCACCAAGTGGGGTCTGCACCGCGTGCAACGTGTGTGAAAAGTGTGTTTTCGGCGCCTCGAGCAGCACTCGTGCAGTGGTGGGCGTGCCAAGTGGACGGAAAATCGGTGCTCGGAGCACCAAGTGGGGTCTGCACCGCGTGCAAAGTGTGTGAAAAGTGTGTTTTCGGCGCCTCGAGCAGCACTCGTGCAGTGGTGGGCGTGCCAAGTGGACGGAAAATCGGTGCTCGGAGCACCAAGTGGGTCTGCACCGCGTGCAAGTGTGGAAAAGTGTGTTTTCGGCGCCTCGAGCAGCACTCGTGCAGTGGGTGGGCGTGCCAAGTGACGGAAAATCGGTGCTCGGAGCACCAAGTGGGGTCTGCACCGCGTGCAACGTGTGTGAAAAGTGTGTTTTCGGCGCCTCGAGCAGCATCGTGCAGTGGGCGTGCCAAACGAAAATCGGTGCTCGGAGCACCAAGTGGGGTCTGCACCGCGTGCAGTGTGTGAAAAGTGTGTTTCGGCGCCTCGAGCAGCACTCGTGCAGTGGGTGGGCGTGCCAAGTGTACGGAAAATCGGTGCTCGGAGCACCAAGTGGGGTCTGCACCGCGTGCAAAGTGTGTGAAAAGTGTGTTTTCGGCGCCTCGAGCAGCACTCGTGCAGTGTGTGGGCGTGCCAAGTGTACGGAAAATCGGTGCTCGGAGCACCAAGTGGGGTCTGCACCGCGTGCAAGTGTGTGAAAAGTGTGTTTTCGGGCCTCGAGCAGCACTCGTGCAGTGGGTGGGCGTGCCAAGTGGACGGAAAATCGGTGCTCGGAGCACCAAGGGGTCTGCACCGCGTGCAAAGTGTGTGAAAAGTGTGTTTTCGGCGCCTCGAGCAGCACTCGTGCAGTGTGTGGGCGTGCCAAGTGGACGGAAAATCGGTGCTCGGAGCACCAAGTGGGGTCTGCACCGCGTGCAAAGTGTGTGAAAAGTGTGTTTTCGGCGCCTCGAGCAGCACTCGTGCAGTGGGTGGGCGTGCCAAGTGGACGGAAAATCGGTGCTCGGAGCACCAAGTGGGGTCTGCACCGCGTGCAAAGTGTGTGAAAAGTGTGTTTTCGGCGCCTCGAGCAGCACTCGTGCAGTGGGTGGGCGTGCCAAGTGACGGAAAATCGGTGCTCGGAGCACCAAGTGGGGTCTGCACCGCGTGCAAAGTGTGTGAAAAGTGTGTTTTCGGCGCCTCGAGCAGCACTCGTGCAGTGGGTGGGCGTGCCAAGTGGACGGAAAATCGGTGCTCGGAGCACCAAGTGGGGTCTGCACCGCGTGCAAAGTGTGTGAAAAGTGTGTTTTCGGCGCCTCGAGCAGCACTCGTGCAGTGGGTGGGCGTGCCAAGTGGAAAATCGGTGCTCGGAGCACCAAGTGGGGTCTGCACCGCGTGCAAGTGTGTGAAAAGTGTGTTTTCGGCGCCTCGAGCAGCACTCGTGCAGTGTGGGCGTGCCAAGTGACGGAAAATCGGTGCTCGGAGCACCAAGTGGGGTCTGCACCGCGTGCAAAGTGTGTGAAAAGTGTGTTTTCGGCGCCTCGAGCAGCACTCGTGCAGTGGTGGGCGTGCCAAGTGACGGAAAATCGGTGCTCGGAGCACCAAGTGGGGTCTGCACCGCGTGCAAGTGTGTGAAAAGTGTGTTTTCGGCGCCTCGAGCAGCACTCGTGCAGTGTGTGGGCGTGCCAAGTGTACGGAAAATCGGTGCTCGGAGCACCAAGTGGGGTCTGCACCGCGTGCAAAGTGTGTGAAAAGTGTGTTTTCGGCGCCTCGAGCAGCACTCGTGCAGTGGGTGGGCGTGCCAAGTGTACGGAAAATCGGTGCTCGGAGCACCAAGTGGGGTCTGCACGCGTGCAAAGTGTGTGAAAAGTGTGTTTTCGGCGCCTCGAGCAGCACTCGTGCAGTGGGTGGGCGTGCCAAGTGACGGAAAATCGGTGCTCGGAGCACCAAGTGGGGTCTGCACCGTGCAAAGTGTGTGAAAAGTGTGTTTTCGGCGCCTCGAGCAGCACTCGTGCAGTGGTGGGCGTGCCAAGTGGACGGAAAATCGTGCTCGGAGCACCAAGTGGGGTCTGCACCGCGTGCAAAGTGTGTGAAAAGTGTGTTTTCGGCGCCTCGAGCAGCACTCGTGCAGTGTGTGGGCGTGCCAAGTGACGGAAAATCGGTGCTCGGAGCACCAAGTGGGGTCTGCACCGCGTGCAAAGTGTGTGAAAAGTGTGTTTTCGGCGCCTCGAGCAGCACTCGTGCAGTGGGTGGGCGTGCCAAGTGACGGAAAATCGGTGCTCGGAGCACCAAGTGGGGTCTGCACCGCGTGCAAAGTGTGTGAAAAGTGTGTTTTCGGCGCCTCGAGCAGCACTCGTGCAGTGTGTGGGCGTGCCAAGTGACGGAAAATCGGTGCTCGGAGCACCAAGTGGGGTCTGCACCGCGTGCAAAGTGTGTGAAAAGTGTGTTTTCGGCGCCTCGAGCAGCACTCGTGCAGTGTGTGGGCGTGCCAAGTGACGGAAAATCGGTGCTCGAGCACCAAAGTGGGGTCTGCACCGCGTGCAAAGTGTGTGAAAAGTGTGTTTTCGGCGCCTCGAGCAGCACTCGTGCAGTGTGTGGGCGTGCCAAGTGGACGGAAAATCGGTGCTCGGAGCACCAAGTGGGGTCTGCACCGCGTGCAAGTGTGTGAAAAGTGTGTTTTCGGCGCCTCGAGCAGCACTCGTGCAGTGGTGGGCGTGCCAAGTGACGGAAAATCGGTGCTCGGAGCACCAAGTGGGGTCTGCACCGCGTGCAAAGTGTGAAAAGTGTGTTTTCGGCGCCTCGAGCAGCACTCGTGCAGTGGTGGGCGTGCCAAGTGGACGGAAAATCGGTGCTCGGAGCACCAAGTGGGTCTGCACCGCGTGCAAAGTGTGAAAAGTGTGTTTTCGGCGCCTCGAGCAGCACTCGTGCAGTGGTGGGCGTGCCAAGTGACGGAAAATCGGTGCTCGGAGCACCAAGTGGGGTCTGCACCGCGTGCAAAGTGTGTGAAAAGTGTGTTTCGGCGCCTCGAGCAGCACTCGTGCAGTGTGTGGGCGTGCCAAGTGACGGAAAATCGGTGCTCGGAGCACCAAGTGGGGTCTGCACCGCGTGCAAAGTGTGTGAAAAGTGTGTTTTCGGCGCCTCGAGCAGCACTCGTGCAGTGTGTGGGCGTGCCAAGTGACGGAAAATCGGTGCTCGGAGCACCAAGTGGGGTCTGCACCGCGTGCAAAGTGTGTGAAAAGTGTGTTTTCGGCGCCTCGAGCAGCACTCGTGCAGTGGTGGGCGTGCCAAGTGACGGAAAATCGGTGCTCGGAGCACCAAGTGGGGTCTGCACCGCGTGCAAAGTGTGTGAAAAGTGTGTTTTCGGCGCCTCGAGCAGCACTCGTGCAGTGTGTGGGCGTGCCAAGTGGACGGAAAATCGGTGCTCGGAGCACCAAGTGGGTCTGCACCGCGTGCAAAGTGTGTGAAAAGTGTGTTTTCGGCGCCTCGAGCAGCACTCGTGCAGTGGGCGTGCCAAGTGACGGAAAATCGGTGCTCGGAGCACCAAGTGGGGTCTGCACCGCGTGCAAGTGTGTGAAAAGTGTGTTTTCGGCGCCTCGAGCAGCACTCGTGCAGTGGTGGGCGTGCCAAGTGACGGAAAATCGGTGCTCGGAGCACCAAGTGGGGTCTGCACCGCGTGCAAAGTGTGTGAAAAGTGTGTTTTCGGGCCTCGAGCAGCACTCGTGCAGTGGGTGGGCGTGCCAAGTGGACGGAAAATCGGTGCTCGGAGCACCAAGTGGGTCTGCACCGCGTGCAACGTGTGTGAAAAGTGTGTTTTCGGCGCCTCGAGCAGCACTCGTGCAGTGGGTGGGCGTGCCAAGTGGACGGAAAATCGGTGCTCGGAGCACCAAGTGGGGTCTGCACCGCGTGCAAGTGTGTGAAAAGTGTGTTTTCGGCGCCTCGAGCAGCACTCGTGCAGTGGTGGGCGTGCCAAGTGACGGAAAATCGGTGCTCGGAGCACCAAGTGGGGTCTGCACCGCGTGCAAAGTGTGTGAAAAGTGTGTTTTCGGCGCCTCGAGCAGCACTCGTGCAGTGGTGGGCGTGCCAAGTGACGGAAAATCGGTGCTCGGAGCACCAAGTGGGGTCTGCACCGCGTGCAAAGTGTGTGAAAAGTGTGTTTTCGGCGCCTCGAGCAGCACTCGTGCAGTGGGTGGGCGTGCCAAGTGGACGGAAAATCGGTGCTCGGAGCACCAAGTGGGGTCTGCACCGCGTGCAACGTGTGTGAAAAGTGTGTTTTCGGCGCCTCGAGCAGCACTCGTGCAGTGGGTGGGCGTGCCAAGTGACGGAAAATCGTGCTCGGGAGCACCAAGTGGGGTCTGCACCGCGTGCAAACGTGTGTGAAAAGTGTGTTTTCGGCGCCTCGAGCAGCACTCGTGCAGTGGGTGGGCGTGCCAAGTGGACGGAAAATCGGTGCTCGGAGCACCAAGTGGGGTCTGTGCAAACGACGGAAAATCGGTGCTCGGAGCACCAAGTGGGGTCTGCACCGCGTGCAACGTGTGTGAAAAGTGTGTTTTCGGCGCCTCGAGCAGCACTCGTGCAGTGGGTGGGCGTGCCAAGTGGACGGAAAATCGGTGCTCGGAGCACCAAGTGGGTCTGCACCGCGTGCAACGTGTGTGAAAAGTGTGTTTTCGGCGCCTCGAGCAGCACTCGTGCAGTGGGTGGGCGTGCCAAGTGACGGAAAATCGGTGCTCGGAGCACCAAGTGGGGTCTGCACCGCGTGCAAAGTGTGTGAAAAGTGTGTTTTCGGCGCCTCGAGCAGCACTCGTGCAGTGGTGGGCGTGCCAAGTGGACGGAAAATCGGTGCTCGGAGCACCAAGTGGGGTCTGCACCGCGTGCAACGTGTGTGAAAAGTGTTTTCGGCGCCTCGAGCAGCACTCGTGCAGTGGGTGGGCGTGCCAAGTGACGGAAAATCGGTGCTCGGAGCACCAAGTGGGGTCTGCACCGCGTGCAACGTGTGTGAAAAGTGTGTTTTCGGCGCCTCGAGCAGCACTCGTGCAGTGGTGGGCGTGCCAAGTGGACGGAAAATCGGTGCTCGGAGCACCAAGTGGGGTCTGCACGCGTGCAAAGTGTGTGAAAAGTGTGTTTTCGGCGCCTCGAGCAGCACTCGTGCAGTGGGTGGGCGTGCCAAGTGGACGGAAAATCGGTGCTCGGAGCACCAAGTGGGGTCTGCACCGCGTGCAAAGTGTGTGAAAAGTGTGTTTTCGGCGCCTCGAGCAGCACTCGTGCAGTGGGTGGGCGTGCCAAGTGGACGGAAAATCGGTGCTCGGAGCACCAAGTGGGGTCTGCACCGCGTGCAAAGTGTGTGAAAAGTGTGTTTTCGGCGCCTCGAGCAGCACTCGTGCAGTGGTGGGCGTGCCAAGTGACGGAAAATCGGTGCTCGGAGCACCAAGTGGGGTCTGCACCGCGTGCAACGTGTGTGAAAAGTGTGTTTTCGGCGCCTCGAGCAGCACTCGTGCAGTGGGTGGGCGTGCCAAGTGTACGGAAAATCGGTGCTCGGAGCACCAAGTGGGGTCTGCACCGCGTGCAAGTGTGTGAAAAGTGTGTTTTCGGCGCCTCGAGCAGCACTCGTGCAGTTGGCGTGCCAAGTGACGGAAAATCGGTGCTCGGAGCACCAAGTGGGGTCTGCACGCGTGCAACGTGTGTGAAAAGTGTGTTTTCGGCGCCTCGAGCAGCACTCGTGCAGTGGTGGGCGTGCCAAGTGGACGGAAAATCGGTGCTCGGAGCACCAAGTGGGGTCTGCACCGCGTGCAACGTGTGTGAAAAGTGTGTTTTCGGCGCCTCGAGCAGCACTCGTGCAGTGGTGGGCGTGCCAAGTGACGGAAAATCGGTGCTCGGAGCACCAAGTGGGGTCTGCACCGCGTGCAACGTGTGTGAAAAGTGTGTTTCGGGCCTCGAGCAGCACTCGTGCAGTGGTGGGCGTGCCAAGTGACGGAAAATCGGTGCTCGGAGCACCAAGTGGGGTCTGCACCGCGTGCAACGTGTGTGTGAAAAGTGTGTTTTCGGCGCCTCGAGCAGCACTCGTGCAGTGGTGGGCGTGCCAAGTGACGGAAAATCGGTGCTCGGAGCACCAAGTGGGTCTGCACCGCGTGCAAAGTGTGTGAAAAGTGTGTTTTCGGCGCCTCGAGCAGCACTCGTGGGTGGGCGTGCCAAGTGACGGAAAATCGGTGCTCGGAGCACCAAGTGGGGTCTGCACCGCGTGCAAAGTGTGTGAAAAGTGTGTTTTCGGCGCCTCGAGCAGCACTCGTGCAGTGGTGGGCGTGCCAAGTGACGGAAAATCGGTGCTCGGAGCACCAAGTGGGGTCTGCACCGCGTGCAAAGTGTGTGAAAAGTGTGTTTTCGGCGCCTCGAGCAGCACTCGTGCAGTGGTGGGCGTGCCAAGTGGACGGAAAATCGGTGCTCGGAGCACCAAGTGGGGTCTGCACCGCGTGCAACGTGTGTGAAAAGTGTGTTTTCGGCGCCTCGAGCAGCACTCGTGCAGTGGTGGGCGTGCCAAGTGGACGGAAAATCGGTGCTCGGAGCACCAAGTGGGGTCTGCACCGCGTGCAAGTGTGTGAAAAGTGTTTTTCGGCGCCTCGAGCAGCACTCGTGCAGTGGTGGGCGTGCCAAGTGGACGGAAAATCGGTGCTCGGAGCACCAAGTGGGGTCTGCACCGCGTGCAACGTGTGTGAAAAGTGTGTTTTCGGCGCCTCGAGCAGCACTCGTGCAGTGGGTGGGCGTGCCAAGTGACGGAAAATCGGTGCTCGGAGCACCAAGTGGGGTCTGCACCGCGTGCAAAGTGTGTGAAAAGTGTGTTTTCGGCGCCTCGAGCAGCACTCGTGCAGTGGTGGGCGTGCCAAGTGACGGAAAATCGGTGCTCGGAGCACCAAGTGGGGTCTGCACCGCGTGCAACGTGTGTGAAAAGTGTGTTTTCGGCGCCTCGAGCAGCACTCGTGCAGTGGGTGGGCGTGCCAAGTGGACGGAAAATCGGTGCTCGGAGCACCAAGTGGGGTCTGCACCGCGTGCAACGTGTGTGAAAAGTGTGTTTTCGGCGCCTCGAGCAGCACTCGTGCAGTGGGTGGGCGTGCCAAGTGGACGGAAAATCGGTGCTCGGAGCACCAAGTGGGGTCTGCACCGCGTGCAACGTGTGTGAAAAGTGTGTTTTCGGCGCCTCGAGCAGCACTCGTGCAGTGGTGGGCGTGCCAAGTGGACGGAAAATCGGTGCTCGGAGCACCAAGTGGGGTCTGCACCGCGTGCAACGTGTGTGAAAAGTGTGTTTCGGCGCCTCGAGCAGCACTCGTGCAGTGTGGGCGTGCCAAGTGACGGAAAATCGGTGCTCGGAGCACCAAGTGGGGTCTGCACCGCGTGCAACGTGTGTGAAAAGTGTGTTTTCGGCGCCTCGAGCAGCACTCGTGCAGTGGTGGGCGTGCCAAGTGGACGGAAAATCGGTGCTCGGAGCACCAAGTGGGGTCTGCACGCGTGCAACGTGTGTGAAAAGTGTGTTTTCGGCGCCTCGAGCAGCACTCGTGCAGTGGTGGGCGTGCCAAGTGGACGGAAAATCGGTGCTCGGAGCACCAAGTGGGTCTGCACCGCGTGCAAAGTGTGTGAAAAGTGTGTTTTCGGCGCCTCGAGCAGCACTCGTGCAGTGGTGGGCGTGCCAAGTGACGGAAAATCGGTGCTCGGAGCACCAAGTGGGGTCTGCACCGCGTGCAACGTGTGTGAAAAGTGTGTTTTCGGCGCCTCGAGCAGCACTCGTGCAGTGGGTGGGCGTGCCAAGTGACGGAAAATCGGTGCTCGGAGCACCAAGTGGGTCTGCACCGCGTGCAACGTGTGAAAAGTGTGTTTTCGGCGCCTCGAGCAGCACTCGTGCAGTGGTGGGCGTGCCAAGTGACGGAAAATCGGTGCTCGGAGCACCAAGTGGGGTCTGCACCGCGTGCAACGTGTGTGAAAAGTGTGTTTTCGGCGCCTCGAGCAGCACTCGTGCAGTGGGTGGGGCGTGCCAAGTGGACGGAAAATCGGTGCTCGGAGCACCAAGTGGGGTCTGCACCGCGTGCAAGTGTGTGAAAAGTGTGTTTTTCGGCCCTCGAGCAGCACTCGTGCAGTGGGTGGCGTGCCAAGTGACGGAAAATCGGTGCTCGGAGCACCAAGTGGGGTCTGCACCGCGTGCAAAGTGTGTGAAAAGTGTTTTCGGCGCCTCGAGCAGCACTCGTGCAGTGGTGGGCGTGCCAAGTGTACGGAAAATCGGTGCTCGGAGCACCAAGTGGGGTCTGCACCGCGTGCAACGTGTGTGAAAAGTGTGTTTTCGGCGCCTCGAGCAGCACTCGTGCAGTGGGTGGGCGTGCCAAGTGACGGAAAATCGGTGCTCGGAGCACCAAGTGGGGTCTGCACCGCGTGCAA
>JAHRIK010000029.1:0-360536 GCA_020085045.1 Pythium oligandrum | reverse complement strand
ACAAAAGGAAAACAAAAGAACTCGAATCGAGCGCATGCATACATGCATACGAAACTAACACTCACTGAATCAAGCGAATACATCGACATCTGACTGTCCAAACAAACACAGAAGACCAAGATGTCCGATGGCCGCAATAACTAAACAAACAGAAATGAACGCAAACGCAAACGCAAACGCAAACGCAACGCAAACGCAACGCCAACCCAAAGACCAAAGACCACATGCGAATAAGACATGAATGGAAATCAAAGTGGAATAGAATAGAACATGGTACCAAAAAAGGAAAAAGAACGCATCAATCATAAAAAACAAAGACAGAAAACGAAATGCAAATAATAGCGTTCGGTTCGCGGAAAAATGAGAGGAACAAATAAAAAAAAAAGCAAAAAAAAAGCAACAACAACGAAAGAAGTTGAAAAGAAGAAAAGAATAGGAAGCAAAAAAAGAAGTAGAGGATAGATGGAGAAAAAGAGTAAACGGAAGTATAATTGGCAAAAGAGGAAGTTGCTCAATGTCGACGATTCTCGTGGTGATCCAACGATGTGCACCTTTGGGAGAGTGCGGATGCCGGCCATTTTATCATAGCAACCAGAAGAATAAGTGGAGAAGCTGGGTATCGATCCCAGTACCTCTCGCATGCTAAGCGAGCGCCTCTACCATCTGAGCTACATCCCGATACAAACAGACTCCAACACATTACCATCTAAACATCACACAACATACCAAACACAACGCAACGCAATGCAATGCAAACAAACCACAAACAAAACAGCACCACACACACACAAACACACACACAACAATAACAACAAACAAACAAACAAACAAATCAAAAATGCATGCAGTGCATTGCACACAACGCCAACGCCAACGCCCAACCCCATTCAACTCATCCACATACCTTGCCACTTTTCATCAACCTAAACACCCCACCATACACCAGATCAAAAATCCAAAAACACCACCACGATCACCTCTATTCACACTACCCATACAGAGAAACGCAAACCGTCGCCATTCGTAGTTGCATTAAATTACACCATCGTAATTTATACATCAGACCCAACAGTGCTGCACAACTGACTGAAATGAAGAGCAAATAATACATAAATAAATAAACAAAAGGAAACAAAAGAACTCGAATCGAGCGCATGCAT
The DNA here is from genome assembly GCA_020085045.1 of Pythium oligandrum. Lineage (NCBI taxonomy): Eukaryota > Oomycota > Peronosporomycetes > Pythiales > Pythiaceae > Pythium > Pythium oligandrum. The sequence continues at coordinate 359,376 of JAHRIK010000029.1, read as the reverse complement.
ACATGCATACGAAACTAACACTCACTGAATCAAGCGAATACATCACATCTGACTGTCCAACACAAACACAGAAGACCAAGAGATCGCGATGGCCGCAATAACTAAACAAACAGAAATGACGAAACGCAACAAACGCAAACGCAAACGCAAACGTCAAACGCCAAAGACCAAAGACCACATGCGAATAGAAGACATGAATGGAAATCAAAGGGAAATATTAGAATAGAACATGGTACCAAAAAAAAGAAAGAAAAGAACGCAATCATCATAAAAACAAAAGACAGAAAACGAAATGCAAATATAAGCGTTCGGTTCGCGAAAAATGAGGGAACAAATAAAAAAAAAGCAAAAAAAAAGCAAAACAACAACGAAAGAAGTTGAAAAAGAAGAAAGAATAGGAAGCAAAAAAAGAAGTAGAGGATAGATGAAGAAAAAGAGTAACGGAAGTATAATTGGCAAAAGAGAAGTTGCTCAATGTCGACGATTCTCGTTGGTGATCCAACGATGTGCACCTTTGGGAGAGTTGCGGATGCGGCCATTTTATCATAGCAACCAGAAGGAATAAGTGAGAAGCTGGTATCGATCCCAGTACTCTCGCATGCTAAGCGAGGCGCTCTACCATCGAGCTACATCCCCGATACAACAGACTCCAACACATACATACTCAAACATCACACACACATAACCAAACCAAACGCAATGCAATGCAATGCAAACAAACCACAAACAAACCAGCCACACACAACACAAACACACACAACAACAATAACAACAAACAACAAACAACAATCAAAAATGCATGCAGATGCATTGCACACAACGCCAACGCCAACGCCACCCCATTCCAACTCATCCACATACACTTGCCACTTTTCATCAACCATTAACACACCCACCATACACCAGATCAAAATCCAAACACACACCACGATCACCTCTATTCACACTACCCATACAGAGAAACGCAAACCGTCGCATTCGTAGTTGCAATTAAATTACACCATCGTAATTTATACATCAGACCCCAACAGTGCTGGCACAACTGACTGAAATGAAGGCAAATAATACATAAATAAAAAAAAACAAAAAGAAAACAAAAAGAACTCGAATCGAGCGCATGCATACATGCATACGAAACTACACTACTGAATCAAGCGAATACATCGACATCTGACTGTCCAACACAAACACAGAAGACCAAGAGATACGCGATGGCGCAATAACTAAACAAACAGAAATGAACGCAACACGCAAACGCAAACGCAAACGCAAGCAAACAGCGAAACGCAAAGACCAAAAGCCACATGCGAATAGAACAATGAATGAAATCAAAGTGAATAGAATAGAACTGGTACCAAAAAAAAGAAAAAGAAACGCATCAATCATAAAAAACAAAAGACAGAAACGAAATGCAAATGAATAGCGTTCGGTTCGCGAAAATTGAGAGGGAACAAATAAAAAAAAGCAAAAAAAAAGCAAAACACAACGAAAGAAGTTGAAAAAGAAGAAAAGATAGGAAGCAAAAAAAGAAGTAGAGGATAGATGGAAGAAAAGAGTAAACGGAAGTATAATTGGCAAAAGAGAAGTTGCTCAATGTCGACGATCTCGTTGGTGATCCAACGATGTGCCCTTTGGGAGAGTGCGGATGCCGGCCATTTTATCATAGCAAACCAGAAGAATAAGTGAGAGAAGCTGGTATCGATCCCAGTACCTCTCGCATGCTAAGCGAGCGCTCTACCATCTGAGCTACATCCCCGATACAAACAGACTCCAACACATACCATACTCAAACATCACACACACATACCAAACACAACGCAACGCAATGCAATGCAAACAACCACAAAACAAACCAGCACCACACACACACAAACACACACAACAACAATAACAACAAAAAAACAAACAAACAATCAAAAATGCATGCAGTGCATTGCACACAACGCCAACGCACACGCCACCCCATTCCAACTCATCCACATACACTTGCCACTTTTCATCAACCATAACACACCACCATACACCAGAATCAAAAATCCAAACACACCACCACGATCACCTCTATTCACACTACCCATACAGAGAAACGCAAACCGTCGCCATTCGTAGTTGCATTAAATTTACACCATCGTAATTTATACCATCAGACCCAACAGTGCTGGCACAACTGACTGAAATGAAGAGCAAATATACATAAATAAATAAAAACAAAAGAAAACAAAAAGAACTCGAATCGAGCGCATGCATACATGCATACGAACTAACACCACTGAATCAGAGCGAATACATCGACATCTGACTGTCCAACACAAACACAGAAGACCAAGAGATCGCGAATGGCCGCAATAACTAAACAAACAGAACATGAACGCAAACGCAAACGCAGAACGCAAACGCAAACGCAAACGCAAACGCAAACGCCAAAGACCAAAGACCACATGCGAATAGAAACATGAATGAAATCAAAGTGGAATAGAATAGAACATGGTACCAAAAAAAAGAAAAAGAAACGCATCCAATCATAAAAAACAAAAGACAGAAAAACGAAATGCAAATGAATAGCGTTCGGTTGCGAAAAATGAGAGGGAACAAATAAAAAAAAGCAAAAAAAAAGCAAAACAACAACGAAAGAAGTTGAAAAAGAAGAAAAGAATAGGAAGCAAAAAAAGAAAGTAGAGGGATAGATGAGGAAGAAAAGAGTAAACGGAAGTATAATTGGCAAAAGAGAAGTTGCTCAATGTCGACGATTCTCGTTGGTGATCCAACGATGTGCACCTTTGGAGAGTCGGATGCCGCATTTTATCATAGCAACCAGAAGGAATAAGGGGAGAAGCTGGGTATCGATCCCAGTACCTTCGCATGCTAAGCGACGCGCTCTACCATCTGAGCTAACATCCACACATCTACCAAACATCACACACACATACCAAAACACAACGCAACGCAATGCAATGCAAACAAACACAAACAAACCAGCACCACACACACAACCACACACAACCACAATAACAACAACAAACAAAACAAAACAATCAAAGCAATGCAGAGTGCATTGCACACAAGCCAACGCCAACGCCAACCCCATTCCAACTCATCCACATACACTTGCCACTTTTCATCAACCATAAACACACCCCATACACCAGATCAAAAATCCAAACACAACCACACGATCACCTCTATTCACACTACCCATACAGAGAAACGCAAACCGTGGCCATTCGTAGTTGCATTAAATTACACCATCGTAATTTATACATCAGACCCCAACAGTGCTGGCACAACTGACTGAAATGAAGAGCAAATAAACAATAAATAAATAAAAAACAAAGGAAAACAAAAAGAACTCGAATCGAGCGCATGCATACATGCTACGAAACTAACACTCACTGAATCAAGCGAATACATCGACATCTGACTGTCCAACACAAAACAGAAGACCAAGATCGCGATGCCGCAATAACTAAACAAACAGAAATGAACGCAAACGCCAAACGCAAACGCCAAACGCAAACGCAACGCAAACGCAAACGCAAAAGACCAAAGACCACATGCGAATAGAAGACATGAATGGAAATCAAAGTGGATAAATAGAACATGTACAAAAAAAAGAAAAGAAACGCATCAAATCTAAAAAACAAAAGACAGAAAACGAAATGCAAATGAATAGCGTTCGGTTCGCGAAAAATGAGAGGAACAAATTAAAAAAAAGAGTCAAAAAAAAAAGCAAACAAACAACGAAAGAAGTGAAGAAAGAAAGAAGAATAGGAGCAAAAAAGAAAGTAGAGATAGATGGAAGAAAAAGAGTAAACGGAAGTATAATTGGCAAAAGAGAGTTGCTCAATGTCGACGATTCTCGTTGGTGATCCACGATGTGCACCTTTGGGAGAGTGCGGATGCCGGCCATGTTCTATCATAGCAACCAGAAGAATAAGTGGAGAGCTGGGTATCGATCCCGTACCCTCTCGCATGCTAAGCGAGCGCTCTACCATCTGAGCTACATCCCCGATAAAACAGCCTCAACACATACCATACTCAACTTACACACACATACCAAACACAACGCAACGCAATGCAATGCAACAAACCACAAACAAACCACACCAACACACACAAACAACACAACAACAATAACAACAAACAAACAAACAAACAATCAAAATGCATGCAGTTGCATTGCACACAACGCCAACGCCAACGCCAACCCCATTCCAACTCATCCATACCACTTGCCACTTTTCATCAACCAAACACACCCCATACCCAGATCAAAAATCCAACACACCACCACGATCACTCTATTCACACTACCCATACAGAGAAACGCAACCGTCGCCATTCGTAGTTGCATTAAATACACCATCGTAATTATTACATCGACCCCAACATAGCTGCACAACTGACTGAAATGAAGAGGCAAATAATACATAAATAAATAAAACAAAAGGAAAACAAAAAGACTCAATCGAGCGCATGCATACATGCATACGAAACTAACACTCACTGAATTACAGCGAATACATCGACATCTGACTGTCCAACACAAACACAGAAGACCAAGAGATCGCGATGCCGCAATAACTAAACAAACAGAAATGAACGCAAAACGCAAGCTCAAACGCAACGCAGCAAAAAACGCAAACGCCAAAGACCAAAGACCACATGCGAATAGAAGACATGAATGGAAAATCAAAGTGGAATAGAATAGAACATGGTACCAAAAAAAAGAAAAGAAACGCATTCAATCATAAAAAACAAAGACAGAAAACGAAATGCAATGATAGCGTTCGGTTCGCGAAAAATGAGAGGAACAAATAAAAAAAAAAGCAAAAAAAAAGCAAAACAAACAACGAAAGAAGTTTTGAAGAAAGAAGAAAAAGAATAGCAACAAAAAGAAGTTAGAGCAGAGTGAAGAAAAAAGTAAACGGAAGTATTATTGAGAAAGTTGCTCAATGCTCGACTCGACATTCTGGTGGTGATTCCACGAATGTGCACCTCTTGAGGAGAGTGCGGATCGACCGGCCATATTATCATTAGCAACAGAGAGAATAATGGAATCTCTCTCTTTTATTTATTTATGTATTATTTGCTCTTCATTTCAGTCAGTTGTGCCAGCACTGTTGGGGTCTGATGTATAAATTACGATGGTGTAATTTAATGCAACTACGAATGGCGACGGTTTGCGTTTCTCTGTATGGGTAGTGTGAATAGAGGTGATCGTGGTGGTGTGTTTGGATTTTTGATCTGGTGTATGGTGGGTGTGTTATGGTTGATGAAAAGTGGCAAGTGTATGTGGATGAGTTGGAATGGGGTTGGCGTTGGCGTTGGCGTTGTGTGCAATGCACTGCATGCATTTTTGATTGTTTGTTTGTTTGTTTGTTGTTATTGTTGTTGTGTGTGTTTGTGTGTGTGTGGTGCTGGTTTGTTTGTGGTTTGTTTGCATTGCATTGCGTTGCGTTGTGTTTGGTATGTGTGTGTGATGTTTGAGTATGGTATGTGTTGGAGTCTGTTTGTATCGGGGATGTAGCTCAGATGGTAGAGCGCTCGCTTAGCATGCGAGAGGTACTGGATCGATACCCAGCTTCTCCACTTATTCCTTCTGGTTGCTATGATAAAATGGCCGGCATCCGCACTCTCCCAAAGGTGCACATCGTTGGATCACCAACGAGAATCGTCGACATTGAGCAACTTCTCTTTTGCCAATTATACTTCCGTTTACTCTTTTTCTTCCATCTATCCTCTACTTTCTTTTTTGCTTCCTATTCTTTTCTTCTTTTTCAACTTCTTTCGTTGTTGTTTTGCTTTTTTTTTGCTTTTTTTTTATTTGTTCCCTCTCATTTTTCGCGAACCGAACGCTATTCATTTGCATTTCGTTTTCTGTCTTTTGTTTTTTATGATTGATGCGTTTCTTTTTTTTTTTGGTACCATGTTCTATTCTATTCCACTTTGATTTCCATTCATGTCTTCTATTCGCATGTGGTCTTTGGTCTTTGGCGTTTGCGTTTGCGTTTGCGTTTGCGTTTGCGTTTGCGTTCATTTCTGTTTGTTTAGTTATTGCGGCCATCGCGATCTCTTGGTCTTCTGTGTTTGTGTTGGACAGTCAGATGTCGATGTATTCGCTTGATTCAGTGAGTGTTAGTTTCGTATGCATGTATGCATGCGCTCGATTCGAGTTCTTTTTGTTTTCCTTTGTTTTTTATTTATTTATGTATTATTTGCTCTTCATTTCAGTCAGTTGTGCCAGCACTGTTGGGGTCTGATGTATAAATTACGATGGTGTAATTTAATGCAACTACGAATGGCGACGGTTTGCGTTTCTCTGTATGGGTAGTGTGAATAGAGGTGATCGTGGTGGTGTGTTTGGATTTTTGATCTGGTGTATGGTGGGTGTGTTATGGTTGATGAAAAGTGGCAAGTGTATGTGGATGAGTTGGAATGGGGTTGGCGTTGGCGTTGGCGTTGTGTGCAATGCACTGCATGCATTTTTGATTGTTTGTTTTGTTGTTTGTTGTTATTGTTGTGTGTGTGTTTTGTGTGTGTGTGGTGCTGGTTTGTTTGTGGTTTGTTTGCATTGCATTGCGTTGCGTTGTGTTTGGTATGTGTGTGTGATGTTTGAGTATGGTATGTGTTGGAGTCTGTTTGTATCGGGGATGTAGCTCAGATGGTAGAGCGCTCGCTTAGCATGCGAGGTACTGGGATCGATACCCAGCTTCTCCACTTATTCCTTCTGGTTGCTATGATAAAATGGCCGGCATCCGCACTCTCCCAAAGGTGCACATCGTTGGATCACCAACGAGAATCGTCGACATTGAGCAACTTCTCTTTTGCCAATTATACTTCCGTTTACTCTTTTTCTTCCATCTATCCTCTACTTTCTTTTTTGCTTCCTATTCTTTTCTTCTTTTTCAACTTCTTTCGTTGTTGTTTTGCTTTTTTTTTGCTTTTTTTTATTTGTTCCCTCTCATTTTTCGCGAACCGAACGCTATTCATTTGCATTTCGTTTTCTGTCTTTTGTTTTTTATGATTGATGCGTTTCTTTTTCTTTTTTTGGTACCATGTTCTATTCTATTCCACTTTGATTTCCATTCATGTCTTCTATTCGCATGTGGTCTTTGGTCTTTGGCGTTTGCGTTTGCGTTTGCGTTTGCGTTTGCGTTTGCGTTCATTTCTGTTTGTTTAGTTATTGCGGCCATCGCGATCTCTTGGTCTTCTGTGTTTGTGTTGGACAGTCAGATGTCGATGTATTCGCTTGATTCAGTGAGTGTTAGTTTCGTATGCATGTATGCATGCGCTCGATTCGAGTTCTTTTTGTTTTCCTTTTGTTTTTATTTATTTATGTATTATTTGCTCTTCATTTCAGTCAGTTGTGCCAGCACTGTTGGGGTCTGATGTATAAATTACGATGGTGTAATTTAATGCAACTACGAATGGCGACGGTTTGCGTTTCTCTGTATGGGTAGTGTGAATAGAGGTGATCGTGGTGGTGTGTTTGGATTTTTGATCTGGTGTATGGTGGGTGTGTTATGGTTGATGAAAAGTGGCAAGTGTATGTGGATGAGTTGGAATGGGGTTGGCGTTGGCGTTGGCGTTGTGTGCAATGCACTGCATGCATTTTTGTTTGTTTGTTTGTTTGTTGTTATTGTTGTTGTGTGTGTTTGTGTGTGTGTGGTGCTGGTTTGTTTGTGGTTTGTTTGCATTGCATTGCGTTGCGTTGTGTTTGGTATGTGTGTGTGATGTTTGAGTATGGTATGTGTTGGAGTCTGTTTGTATCGGGGATGTAGCTCAGATGGTAGAGCGCTCGCTTAGCATGCGAGAGGTACTGGGATCGATACCCAGCTTCTCCACTTATTCCTTCTGGTTGCTATGATAAAATGGCCGGCATCCGCACTCTCCCAAAGGTGCACATCGTTGGATCACCAACGAGAATCGTCGACATTGAGCAACTTCTCTTTTGCCAATATACTTCCGTTTACTCTTTTTCTTCCATCTATCCTCTACTTTCTTTTTTTGCTTCCTATTCTTTTCTTCTTTTTCAACTTCTTTCGTTGTTGTTTTGCTTTTTTTTGCTTTTTTTTTATTTGTTCCCTCTCATTTTTCGCGAACCGAACGCTATTCATTTGCATTTCGTTTTCTGTCTTTTGTTTTTTATGATTGATGCGTTTCTTTTTCTTTTTTTGGTACCATGTTCTATTCTATTCCACTTTGATTTCCATTCATGTCTTCTATTCGCATGTGGTCTTTGGTCTTTGGCGTTTGCGTTTGCGTTTGCGTTTGCGTTTGCGTTCATTTCTGTTTGTTTAGTTATTGCGGCCATCGCGATCTCTTGGTCTTCTGTGTTTGTGTTGGACAGTCAGATGTCGATGTATTCGCTTGATTCAGTGAGTGTTAGTTTCGTATGCATGTATGCATGCGCTCGATTCGAGTTCTTTTTGTTTTCCTTTTGTTTTTATTTATTTATGTATTATTTGCTCTTCATTTCAGTCAGTTGTGCCAGCACTGTTGGGGTCTGATGTATAATTACGATGGTGTAATTTAATGCAACTACGAATGGCGACGGTTTGCGTTTCTCTGTATGGGTAGTGTGAATAGAGGTGATCGTGGTGGTGTGTTTGGATTTTTGATCTGGTGTATGGTGAGTGTGTTATGGTTGATGAAAAGTGGCAAGTGTATGTGGATGAGTTGGAATGGGGTTGGCGTTGGCGTTGGCGTTGTGTGCAATGCACTGCATGCATTTTTGGTTGTTTGTTTGTTTGTTTGTTGTTATTGTTGTTGTGTGTGTTTGTGTGTGTGTGGTGCTGGTTTGTTTGTGGTTTGTTTGCATTGCATTGCGTTGCGTTGTGTTTGGTATGTGTGTGTGATGTTTGAGTATGGTATGTGTTGGAGTCTGTTTGTATCGGGGATGTAGCTCAGATGGTAGAGCGCTCGCTTAGCATGCGAGAGGTACTGGGATCGATACCCAGCTTCTCCACTTATTCCTTCTGGTTGCTATGATAAAATGGCCGGCATCCGCACTCTCCAAAAGGTGCACATCGTTGGATCACCAACGAGAATCGTCGACATTGAGCAACTTCTCTTTTGCCAATTATACTTCCGTTTACTCTTTTTCTTCCATCTATCCTCTACTTTCTTTTTTTGCTTCCTATTCTTTTCTTCTTTTTCAACTTCTTTCGTTGTTGTTTTGCTTTTTTTTGCTTTTTTTTTTATTTGTTCCTCTCATTTTTCGCGAACCGAACGCTATTCATTTGCATTTCGTTTTCTGTCTTTTGTTTTTTATGATTGATGCGTTTCTTTTTCTTTTTTTGGTACCATGTTCTATTCTATTCCACTTTGATTTCCATTCATGTCTTCTATTCGCATGTGGTCTTTGGTCTTTGGCGTTTGCGTTTGCGTTTGCGTTTGCGTTTGCGTTTGCGTTTGCGTTTGCGTTCATTTCTGTTTGTTTAGTTATTGCGGCCATCGCGATCTCTTGGTCTTCTGTGTTTGTGTTGGACAGTCAGATGTCGATGTATTCGCTTGATTCAGTGAGTGTTAGTTTCGCGTATGCATGTATGCATGCGCTCGATTCGAGTTCTTTTTGTTTTCCTTTTGTTTTTATTTATTTATGTATTATTTGCTCTTCATTTCAGTCAGTTGTGCCAGCACTGTTGGGGTCTGATGTATAAATTACGATGGTGTAATTTAATGCAACTACGAATGGCGACGGTTTGCGTTTCTCTGTATGGGTAGTGTGAAGAGGTGATCGTGGTGGTGTGTTTGGATTTTTGATCTGGTGTATGGTGGTGTGTTATGGTTGATGAAAAGTGGCAAGTGTATGTGGATGAGTTGGAATGGGGTTGGCGTTGGCGTTGGCGTTGTGTGCAATGCACTGCATGCATTTTTGGTTGTTTGTTTGTTTGTTTGTTGTTATTGTTGTTGTGTGTGTTTGTGTGTGTGTGGTGCTGGTTTGTTTGTGGTTTGTTTGCATTGCATTGCGTTGCGTTGTGTTTGGTATGTGTGTGTGATGTTTGAGTATGGTATGTGTTGGAGTCTGTTTGTATCGGGGATGTAGCTCAGATGGTAGAGCGCTCGCTTAGCATGCGAGAGGTACTGGGATCGATACCCAGCTTCTCCACTTATTCCTTCTGGTTGCTATGATAAAATGGCCGGCATCCGCACTCTCCCAAAGGTGCACATCGTTGGATCACCAACGAGAATCGTCGACATTGAGCAACTTCTCTTTTGCCAATTATACTTCCGTTTACTTTTTCTTCCATCTATCCTCTACTTTCTTTTTTTGCTTCCTATTCTTTTCTTCTTTTTCAACTTCTTTCGTTGTTGTTTTGCTTTTTTTTTGCTTTTTTTTTTTTGTTCCTCTCATTTTTCGCGAACCGAACGCTATTCATTTGCATTTCGTTTTCTGTCTTTTGTTTTTTATGATTGATGCGTTTCTTTTTCTTTTTTTTGGTACCATGTTCTATTCTATTCCACTTTGATTTCCATTCATGTCTTCTATTCGCATGTGGTCTTTGGTCTTTGCGTTTGCGTTTGCGTTTGCGTTTGCGTTTGCGTTTTTGCGTTTGCGTTTGCGTTTGCGTTTGCGTTTATTTCTGTTTGTTTAGTTATTGCGGCCATCGCGATCTCTTGGTCTTCTGTGTTTGTGTTGGACAGTCAGATGTCGATGTATTCGCTTGATTCAGTGAGTGTTAGTTTCGCGTATGCATGTATGCATGCGCTCGATTCGAGTTCTTTTTGTTTCCTTTTGTTTTTATTTATTTATGTATTATTTGCTCTTCATTTCAGTCAGTTGTGCCAGCACTGTTGGGGTCTGATGTATAAATTACGATGGTGTAATTTAATGCAACTACGAATGGCGACGGTTTGCGTTTCTCTGTATGGGTAGTGTGAATAGAGGTGATCGTGGTGGTGTGTTTGGATTTTTGATCTGGTGTATGGTGAGTGTGTTATGGTTGATGAAAAGTGGCAAGTGTATGTGGATGAGTTGGAATGGGGTTGGCGTTGGCGTTGGCGTTGTGTGCAATGCACTGCATGCATTTTTGGTTGTTTGTTTGTTTGTTTGTTGTTATTGTTGTTGTGTGTGTTTGTGTGTGTGTGGTGCTGGTTTGTTTGTGGTTTGTTTGCATTGCATTGCGTTGCGTTGTGTTTGGTATGTGTGTGTGATGTTTGAGTATGGTATGTGTTGGAGTCTGTTTGTATCGGGGATGTAGCTCAGATGGTAGAGCGCTCGCTTAGCATGCGAGAGGTACTGGGATCGATACCCAGCTTCTCCACTTATTCCTTCTGGTTGCTATGATAAAATGGCCGGCATCCGCACTCTCCCAAAGGTGCACATCGTTGGATCACCAACGAGAATCGTCGACATTGAGCAACTTCTCTTTTGCCAATTATACTTCCGTTTACTCTTTTTCTTCCATCTATCCTCTACTTTCTTTTTTTGCTTCCTATTCTTTTCTTCTTTTTCAACTTCTTTCGTTGTTGTTTTGCTTTTTTTTTTCTTTTTTTTTATTTGTTCCCTCTCATTTTTCGCGAACCGAACGCTATTCATTTGCATTTCGTTTTCTGTCTTTTGTTTTTTATGATTGATGCGTTTCTTTTTCTTTTTTTTTTGGTACCATGTTCTATTCTATTCCACTTTGATTTCCATTCATGTCTTCTATTCGCATGTGGTCTTTGGTCTTTGGCGTTTGCGTTTGCGTTTGCGTTTGCGTTTGCGTTTGCGTTTGCGTTTGCGTTGCGTTCGTTCATTTCTGTTTGTTTAGTTATTGCGGCCATCGCGATCTCTTGGTCTTCTGTGTTTGTGTTGGACAGTCAGATGTCGATGTATTCGCTTGATTCAGTGAGTGTTAGTTTCGCGTATGCATGTATGCATGCGCTCGATTCGAGTTCTTTTTGTTTTCCTTTTGTTTTTATTTATTTATGTATTATTTGCTCTTCATTTCAGTCAGTTGTGCCAGCACTGTTGGGGTCTGATGTATAATTACGATGGTGTAATTTAATGCAACTACGAATGGCGACGGTTTGCGTTTCTCTGTATGGGTAGTGTGAATAGAGGTGATCGTGGTGGTGTGTTTGGATTTTTGATCTGGTGTATGGTGAGTGTGTTATGGTTGATGAAAAGTGGCAAGTGTATGTGGATGAGTTGGAATGGGGTTGGCGTTGGCGTTGGCGTTGTGTGCAATGCACTGCATGCATTTTTGGTTGTTTGTTTGTTTGTTTGTTGTTATTGTTGTTGTGTGTGTTTGTGTGTGTGTGGTGCTGGTTTGTTTGTGGTTTGTTTGCATTGCATTGCGTTGCGTTGTGTTTGGTATGTGTGTGTGATGTTTGAGTATGGTATGTGTTGGAGTCTGTTTGTATCGGGGATGTAGCTCAGATGGTAGAGCGCTCGCTTAGCATGCGAGAGGTACTGGGATCGATACCCAGCTTCTCCACTTATTCCTTCTGGTTGCTATGATAAAATGGCCGGCATCCGCACTCTCCCAAAGGTGCACATCGTTGGATCACCAACGAGAATCGTCGACATTGAGCAACTTCTCTTTTGCCAATTATACTTCCGTTTACTCTTTTTCTTCCATCTATCCTCTACTTTCTTTTTTTGCTTCCTATTCTTTTCTTCTTTTTCAACTTCTTTCGTTGTTGTTTTGCTTTTTTTTTGCTTTTTTTTTATTTGTTCCCTCTCATTTTTCGCGAACCGAACGCTATTCATTTGCATTTCGTTTTCTGTCTTTTGTTTTTTATGATTGATGCGTTTCTTTTTCTTTTTTTTGGTACCATGTTCTATTCTATTCCACTTTGATTTCCATTCATGTCTTCTATTCGCATGTGGTCTTTGGTCTTTGGCGTTTGCGTTTGCGTTTGCGTTTGCGTTTGCGTTTGCGTTTGCGTTTGCGTTCATTTCTGTTTGTTTAGTTATTGCGGCCATCGCGATCTCTTGGTCTTCTGTGTTTGTGTTGGATTTGCATTTCGTTTTCTGTCTTTTGTTTTTTATGATTGAGATGTCCACTTTGATTTCCATTCATGTCTTCTATTCGCATGTGGTCTTTGGTCTTTGGCGTTTGCGTTTGCGTTTGCGTTTGCGTTCATTTCTGTTTGTTTAGTTATTGCGGCCATCGCGATCTCTTGGTCTTCTGTGTTTGTGTTGGACAGTCAGATGTCGATGTATTCGCTTGATTCAGTGAGTGTTAGTATGCATGTATGCATGCGCTCGATTCGAGTTCTTTTTGTTTTCCTTTTGTTTTTATTTATTTATGTATTATTTGCTCTTCATTTCAGTCAGTTGTGCCAGCACTGTTGGGGTCTGATGTATAAATTACGATGGTGTAATTTAATGCAACTACGAATGGCGACGGTTTGCGTTTCTCTGTATGGGTAGTGTGAATAGAGGTGATCGTGGTGGTGTGTTTGGATTTTTGATCTGGTGTATGGTGGGTGTGTTATGGTTGATGAAAAGTGGCAAGTGTATGTGGATGAGTTGGAATGGGGTTGGCGTTGGCGTTGGCGTTGTGTGCAATGCACTGCATGCATTTTTGTTGTTTGTTTGTTTGTTTGTTGTTATTGTTGTTGTGTGTGTTTGTGTGTGTGTGGTGCTGGTTTGTTTGTGGTTTGTTTGCATTGCATTGCGTTGCGTTGTGTTTGGTATGTGTGTGTGATGTTTGAGTATGGTATGTGTTGGAGTCTGTTTGTATCGGGGATGTAGCTCAGATGGTAGAGCGCTCGCTTAGCATGCGAGAGGTACTGGGATCGATACCCAGCTTCTCCACTTATTCCTTCTGGTTGCTATGATAAAATGGCCGGCATCCGCACTCTCCCAAAGGTGCACATCGTTGGATCACCAACGAGAATCGTCGACATTGAGCAACTTCTCTTTTGCCAATTATACTTCCGTTTACTCTTTTTCTTCCATCTATCCTCTACTTTCTTTTTTTGCTTCCTATTCTTTTCTTCTTTTTCAACTTCTTTCGTTGTTGTTTTGCTTTTTTTTTGCTTTTTTTTTATTTGTTCCCTCTCATTTTTCGCGAACCGAACGCTATTCATTTGCATTTCGTTTTCTGTCTTTTGTTTTTTATGATTGATGCGTTTCTTTTTCTTTTTTTTGGTACCATGTTCTATTCTATTCCACTTTGATTTCCATTCATGTCTTCTATTCGCATGTGGTCTTTGGTCTTTGCGTTTGCGTTTGCGTTTGCGTTTGCGTTTGCGTTTGCGTTTGCGTTCATTTCTGTTTGTTTAGTTATTGCGGCCATCGCGATCTCTTGGTCTTCTGTGTTTGTGTTGGACAGTCAGATGTCGATGTATTCGCTTGATTCAGTGAGTGTTAGTTTCGCGTATGCATGTATGCATGCGCTCGATTCGAGTTCTTTTTGTTTTCCTTTTGTTTTTATTTATTTATGTATTATTTGCTCTTCATTTCAGTCAGTTGTGCCAGCACTGTTGGGGTCTGATGTATAAATTACGATGGTGTAATTTAATGCAACTACGAATGGCGACGGTTTGCGTTTCTCTGTATGGGTAGTGTGAATAGAGGTGATCGTGGTGGTGTGTTTGGATTTTTGATCTGGTGTATGGTGGGTGTGTTATGGTTGATGAAAAGTGGCAAGTGTATGTGGATGAGTTGGAATGGGGTTGGCGTTGGCGTTGGCGTTGTGTGCAATGCACTGCATGCATTTTTGATTGTTTGTTTGTTTGTTTGTTGTTATTGTTGTTGTGTGTGTTTGTGTGTGTGTGGTGCTGGTTTGTTTGTGGTTTGTTTGCATTGCATTGCGTTGCGTTGTGTTTGGTATGTGTGTGTGATGTTTGAGTATGGTATGTGTTGGAGTCTGTTTGTATCGGGGATGTAGCTCAGATGGTAGAGCGCTCGCTTAGCATGCGAGAGGTACTGGGATCGATACCCAGCTTCTCCACTTATTCCTTCTGGTTGCTATGATAAAATGGCCGGCATCCGCACTCTCCCAAAGGTGCACATCGTTGGATCACCAACGAGAATCGTCGACATTGAGCAACTTCTCTTTTGCCAATTATACTTCCGTTTACTCTTTTTCTTCCATCTATCCTCTACTTTCTTTTTTTGCTTCCTATTCTTTTCTTCTTTTTCAACTTCTTTCGTTGTTGTTTTGCTTTTTTTTTGCTTTTTTTTTATTTGTTCCCTCTCATTTTTCGCGAACCGAACGCTATTCATTTGCATTTCGTTTTCTGTCTTTTGTTTTTTATGATTGATGCGTTTCTTTTTTTTTTTTGGTACCATGTTCTATTCTATTCCACTTTGATTTCCATTCATGTCTTCTATTCGCATGTGGTCTTTGGTTTGCGTTTGCGTTTGCGTTTGCGTTTGCGTTTGCGTTTGCGTTTGCGTTTGCGTTCATTTCTGTTTGTTTAGTTATTGCGGCCATCGCGATCTCTTGGTCTTCTGTGTTTGTGTTGGACAGTCAGATGTCGATGTATTCGCTTGATTCAGTGAGTGTTAGTTTCGCGTATGCATGTATGCATGCGCTCGATTCGAGTTCTTTTTGTTTTCCTTTTGTTTTTATTTATTTATGTATTATTTGCTCTTCATTTCAGTCAGTTGTGCCAGCACTGTTGGGGTCTGATGTATAAATTACGATGGTGTAATTTAATGCAACTACGAATGGCGACGGTTTGCGTTTCTCTGTATGGGTAGTGTGAATAGAGGTGATCGTGGTGGTGTGTTTGGATTTTTGATCTGGTGTATGGTGAGTGTGTTATGGTTGATGAAAAGTGGCAAGTGTATGTGGATGAGTTGGAATGGGGTTGGCGTTGGCGTTGGCGTTGTGTGCAATGCACTGCATGCATTTTTGGTTGTTTGTTTGTTTGTTTGTTGTTATTGTTGTTGTGTGTGTTTGTGTGTGTGGTGCTGGTTTGTTTGTGGTTTGTTTGCATTGCATTGCGTTGCGTTGTGTTTGGTATGTGTGTGTGATGTTTGAGTATGGTATGTGTTGGAGTCTGTTTGTATCGGGGATGTAGCTCAGATGGTAGAGCGCTCGCTTAGCATGCGAGAGGTACTGGGATCGATACCCAGCTTCTCCACTTATTCCTTCTGGTTGCTATGATAAAATGGCCGGCATCCGCACTCTCCCAAAGGTGCACATCGTTGGATCACCAACGAGAATCGTCGACATTGAGCAACTTCTCTTTTGCCAATTATACTTCCGTTTACTCTTTTTCTTCCATCTATCCTCTACTTTCTTTTTTTGCTTCCTATTCTTTTCTTCTTTTTCAACTTCTTTCGTTGTTGTTTTGCTTTTTTTTTGCTTTTTTTTTATTTGTTCCCTCTCATTTTTCGCGAACCGAACGCTATTCATTTGCATTTCGTTTTCTGTCTTTTGTTTTTTATGATTGATGCGTTTCTTTTTCTTTTTTTGGTACCATGTTCTATTCTATTCCACTTTGATTTCCATTCATGTCTTCTATTCGCATGTCTTTGGTCTTTGCGTTTGCGTTTGCGTTTGCGTTTGCGTTTGCGTTTGCGTTTGCGTTTGCGTTTGCGTTCATTTCTGTTTGTTTAGTTATTGCGGCCATCGCGATCTCTTGGTCTTCTGTGTTTGTGTTGGACAGTCAGATGTCGATGTATTCGCTTGATTCAGTGAGTGTTAGTTTCGCGTATGCATGTATGCATGCGCTCGATTCGAGTTCTTTTTGTTTTCCTTTTGTTTTTATTTATTTATGTATTATTTGCTCTTCATTTCAGTCAGTTGTGCCAGCACTGTTGGGGTCTGATGTATAAATTACGATGGTGTAATTTAATGCAACTACGAATGGCGACGGTTTGCGTTTCTCTGTATGGGTAGTGTGAATAGAGGTGATCGTGGTGGTGTGTTTGGATTTTTGATCTGGTGTATGGTGAGTGTGTTATGGTTGATGAAAAGTGGCAAGTGTATGTGGATGAGTTGGAATGGGGTTGGCGTTGGCGTTGGCGTTGTGTGCAATGCACTGCATGCATTTTTGGTTGTTTGTTTGTTTGTTTGTTGTTATTGTTGTTGTGTGTGTTTGTGTGTGTGTGGTGCTGGTTTGTTTGTGGTTTGTTTGCATTGCATTGCGTTGCGTTGTGTGTGGTATGTTTGTGTGTGTTGGATGTTTGTATCGGGGATGTAGCTCAGATGGTAGAGCGCTCGCTTAGCATGCGAGAGGTACTGGGATCGATACCCAGCTTCTCCACTTATTCCTTCTGGTTGCTATGATAAAATGGCCGGCATCCGCACTCTCCCAAAGGTGCACATCGTTGGATCACCAACGAGAATCGTCGACATTGAGCAACTTCTCTTTTGCCAATTATACTTCCGTTTACTCTTTTTCTTCCATCTATCCTCTACTTTCTTTTTTTGCTTCCTATTCTTTTCTTCTTTTTCAACTTCTTTCGTTGTTGTTTTGCTTTTTTTTGCTTTTTTTTATTTGTTCCCTCTCATTTTTCGCGAACCGAACGCTATTCATTTGCATTTCGTTTTCTGTCTTTTGTTTTTTATGATTGATGCGTTTCTTTTTCTTTTTTTTGGTACCATGTTCTATTCTATTCCACTTTGATTTCCATTCATGTCTTCTATTCGCATGTGGTCTTTGGTCTTTGCGTTTGCGTTTGCGTTTGCGTTTGCGTTTGCGTTTGCGTTTGCGTTCATTTCTGTTTGTTTAGTTATTGCGGCCATCGCGATCTCTTGGTCTTCTGTGTTTGTGTTGGACAGTCAGATGTCGATGTATTCGCTTGATTCAGTGAGTGTTAGTTTCGCGTATGCATGTATGCATGCGCTCGATTCGAGTTCTTTTTGTTTTCCTTTTGTTTTTATTTATTTATGTATTATTTGCTCTTCATTTCAGTCAGTTGTGCCAGCACTGTTGGGGTCTGATGTATAAATTACGATGGTGTAATTTAATGCAACTACGAATGGCGACGGTTTGCGTTTCTCTGTATGGGTAGTGTGAATAGAGGTGATCGTGGTGGTGTGTTTGGATTTTTGATCTGGTGTATGGTGAGTGTGTTATGGTTGATGAAAAGTGGCAAGTGTATGTGGATGAGTTGGAATGGGGTTGGCGTTGGCGTTGGCGTTGTGTGCAATGCACTGCATGCATTTTTGTTGTTTGTTTGTTTGTTATTGTTGTTGTGTGTGTTTGTGTGTGTGTGGTGCTGGTTTGTTTGTGGTTTGTTTGCATTGCATTGCGTTGCGTTGTGTTTGGTATGTGTGTGTGATGTTTGAGTATGGTATGTGTTGGAGTCTGTTTGTATCGGGGATGTAGCTCAGATGGTAGAGCGCTCGCTTAGCATGCGAGAGGTACTGGGATCGATACCCAGCTTCTCCACTTGTTGCTTTTTGTAGTTTTGGTCTGGTTCAACGTCTAGTACTGTAAATCGACCCATCGCCTTAGCCCCTCATTGTAATTCCCCATACTGCAGAAAACGTCAAGCCGACCCAGAGAGAAAGAAAACCGCACGCCAGAAGCTCTTCGACATGGCGGCGTTCACGGTGCTTCCGGAGCTCCCAGTGCTCGCGACGCCCGAGGCCGTGGCCAAGACGGACAAGTCGGTCACGCTCAAGCTCAAGCTCGACGCACTCAACGAGCCCGAGAAAAAGTACAAGTACCAGGTCGCGCACAGTGAGCATGGCTATGTTTACTACTCGTGGACCGAGTCGGAGCTCTTCACGTCGCGCATGTGGCCCGTGAAGGGGTTGACGCCGAATACGGTACGTGGATGGATAGCATGGGAGGGATTCTGGCGGCAGCTGATGGCATGGTTGGGCGGAGTAGACGTATGTGTTCAAGGCGCGCGTAGTGAAGGAAGATACGCGTCAGTGCGGAGAATGGTCGCTGCTGACGGCCTATGTGCGCACGTTCACGGTAGGTTGCTGGGTGTATGCGATGTGAGAGCCATAGAAAACTGAATTGTTCGTTTTCTTGTAGGAAGAAGAAGACGCCAAGCGTGCTGGTACGGTCTTTGAGCATGTACGTTGGTCGGAAAGGCTCCTGTGAGTGTGTTTTTCCGTTGACGCTGATTGTGGCCGTGTTTCTGTAGGCGTTGCGTCTGGAACGCGAGCAAAAGTCGGCTTTGCAGACCCAGATTTCGAAGCTCACCTCCATGTATGTTATCCATCCGAGGTCAAGACCTGCTATACTTGTACTGAAAGCGATGTGACGATGTGTTGTAGGCTCGACGACCAGAAGAAGCCTGCAGAGCGTCAGCCCAACGTCAGGATCCATGAGGACATGATGTCGAGTCGTCGAATCATGGATACAACGATCCACTCGTTGCAGTCTGAGCTTCATGCGCAGACCATTGCGCTCCAGCGCATCAAGGCTCAACGCGCGCTCGATGAGGAGATGATCCATGAACTTTTGAACGAACAGGAGAATCTGCGCACGCAGCAGAGTCAGCAAAAGGACCAAGTCAAGTATGAGCTGGAAATGCAAGTTCTCCGTGAACAGCTCAACAAGAACGAAGCTACTCTGCGCAAGCATCAAGAGCAGGTCGCTGCCAGTCACGATCAAATCGCGGACTATGAGGCCTCCCTCGAAGTCAAGAAGACTGAGATCCAGCAGAAAGAAGAGGAGGTCGAAAAGCTCATGGCTGACTGCAACCGTATGATGCAAGAACAAGCTGATGCGGCCGCCATCAAGCAGCTTGAGATTGAGGACGCCCTCATGGAAGCCAAGACTTCGCTCGAGCAGCAGCTCGACATCAATACGTATCTTCGTGAAGAAGTCACTCGTTTGCGTGAAGAGAATCATCACTTGAAGAACCAGATCAACGAGATGGATTCGGAGATTGCGCCACGACTTGTACGATTGGAAGAAGAGAACGAGCAGCTTCGTGCGGCACTCGCGAGACGGTAAACCAGCAAACTTGCGATGGAGAAGGCCACGTTTTGTCAATCGTGTGCGTGACGAGGCCTTCTTCACCATGGGCTGCTGCGATCGAACACTGGAGATGACTCGCTTGCTGTCTAGTACACACAATACATTTGATTGATATTTAAAGTCTGGGTGGGTGATCAATGCTCTAGAATCCGTCGTCATCGAACTCTTCGTCGAATCCGGACAGGGTGAATGCCCCAGCGAGACGCGGTAACTGTGACGGTGGGGAGCTCGCAGACAACGCCGGCGAAGGCGCGAATGCGGTGCGAGAGATGGCCTTTCGGCCTCGTTTTCGGTGAAGAGAAGACGTAGTTGTCGTGGTGACACTTGTCGACGTGTAGAGCATTTCCCCTTCGTCGAAAGAGGATCCCACAGAGATGGCCAGATTTCGCGTTTCTTCCTTGTACGACATACTACCTGGCAAACTCAAGCTCTCGGCATCGTCGTCGTCGTCGTCGTCGGAGCCCTCGTTCTCCGAATCGTCTTCCTCATTCTCGGCCTCTTGTTCGTACTCACGGATAATTTCCTTCACATTGTTCAGAGCCTCGGCGTTTTCACTCGATGTCGGATCGGCATGCTTCCAGTAGAGATACAAGGGTCCGATGAACCGGAACGAGCGACGCAAAAGGTATGGATCGAAGGGGAAGAATGTCTCCAGTGGCTGGCGGAGACCGAGCACAGATCCTCCTGACGTAGACGATGGCATCATCGACGAAGCCGATGGAGGCGGCGCCGTGCGCTCCATGCTCTTCGAGCCCTTGGACGATCGCTTTTGGAGCTTTCCAACCGAATTGATAGCCTGATCCACCTGATCAATGCATTCTTCCGAGACGAGATCGAATGTCTCCGCGAAATTTAGGAACTCGGTCGCTACGGTCTGCTGACAGAAGGCCAACGGACAGTAAGATGTTGGAGTGATCAACAAGCGCTCCCAGCCGAGAGTACGCAGGAACTCGTAACCGTTCTCGGCCTGAGCGACTTCGAGACCACGGAAACAAATCAAGTAACACACGGTCTGGAGTGTCGAAATGTAGATGCTCTCGTGGAAAGCGCCTGGTTCGCTTCCATTCTTTGGCTCGAGCGCTGCAGCTTCTGCTTCGATTCCGCCGCGTCCGTCCACACTGCTGCTGTCTTCGTCGGGTTGGGAGGGCACGAAAAGTGTGTCGTACACATCCATCTGGTCGTGCATCCACTTGAGCAAGTGGTACAGCGCTTTTTGGATGTAAGAAACTGAAATGAACTTGGCGCGTGCTAGGAAACTTGCGAGGTAAGCGCCACAGCTGTGACGAGTACTTGGTGGTGTCTGCGGATCGAGCGATGCTGTGAGTAGCTGCGAGATGAAGATGTCCTGGAACTGCGGGTCCATCTGACAGGTGAAGAAGAGCAAAAACTGCGGATACTTGGAGCGATGAGTGTTCAGGATCGAATGTTCGAACACCTTGAGGAGGAATTTGAAAATCTGAGCCGCTTGCTCGACATTTGACAGGGTCGCGGACGAGCTCGAGCGACCGACTTGGCGATCAATGTACTCGAACATGAGCACCATCATCTGGTCGAGCTTATCCGCCATCTCGTCGACTTGAGTACCGTCTCCAGGCAGAAGGTCGTCGTCGAGGAAGTCGTCCATGGTGAACACGTCTTCTTCCTTTTCATCGAGCTTGATCTCAACGTCGACCGCAACAAGGTGGTCGATGATCAAGCCGAAGATACGCTCCTGCAAGCCAGGCACATACGTCGAGAGCTCAAGGACGTTGGCCAAGTACGCGATTTGGAACGGCGCGTCAAGTCGCTTGTGAGGAAAATGCTCTGCGACCACCGAGAAGAGCGCGTTCGACGCCGTCGGCACCAGCTTGAGCACGCGTTGGAGCGTCTTGTGGACGTCGGCAAAGCGCTCTTTGATAAGCTTCTCGACGTCAATCGGCTCGGGCGTTGGAGCCGCAGGCACAGGAGCCACAGGCGCGCCAAACGAGCCGCCGATCGCGATCTTCCCGACTGTCACAGGAGCCGGTGCTGGCTTTGCTTGCGCCGCGACGGCCGCGGCGAGTGCTGGAGGCAGCTGCGCCGGTCGACACAAGTTGCGCAGGAGCATCTGCAGCGTCGGCAACACGTACACGGTATTCGACGAGACAAGATGGACGATAAAGCTCGTGTACGCGTCGATCTCGTCGCGCTCACAGAGGAAATCAAACTTGAAGAGCACGTCGAGCAGCTGATGATACGCCTTGGGCTCCTTGGCCATGGTCGAAATGCATCGCGGCAGCGTCTGGAAGATGCGTCGACGCGTGTTCTTGTTGGATTTGCCCGCGGCGCCGCTCAGTTGCTGGATCAAGTAGAGATAATTGGTCGCATTGCCCTACCAAAGCTTCGTTAGTGGTCGCTGGGCTTGGTGTCTGGCGGATACAACGCGGGACTCACCTTGAGCATCAAGTCGAGCGCATTCTCGATGAACTGCTGCAGCGTGTCGAGGTCTTCGTCGCCCACGGGCGTCGCCATGGACGTCGTCATCTCCATCTTCCCCGCGTCTCCAGCCATTTGCTTCACCACTGCCGGTTACTGTATTGGTGGGCTCCACCCATTTATGATTTGCTAAAATTCCGATTTGATAACCTCGTTTTTCAACCAATCAAACGAGTCATTCTACTAAGTACGCTTTTGAATAGAATACCTGATTTTTCGGTTTTTGTGTGGAATTTTCAGTTTGCATGAAATGAAATGAAAATCGAACATGCAACGACGAGCGAGTACCGTGGAAGAGCTCTACGGCGAGGCGTTTGGTGCGGCCGAGCGAGGCAAAGCGCTCGAACGCGAGGGCGGCGCGCATGCGACAGAGGCCGCTGCGTGCTTCCAGGAGGCCATCCGCATCTTTAAGCGCCTGGCGATCGTCGAGTCGGCCGCCAAGCGCGAGCTCGTGCAGTCGGCGATCAAGGAGCTGCAAGAGCGCGTCGCGCGTCTGGAGCAGCAGCCGGACGCGCTACTGGCGCGTGCAATGGAGATCCACAGCGCCGCGCGAGACGAAGAAGCGGCAGGGGACACGACGCAGTGCATCGAGTCGTACCTCTCGGCGGGGGATTGGTATATGAAGGCGTATGCGGCGTTGCCACCGGACGAAGTGACGTCGCGCGACGCCGTGCGCGAGCAGATCGAGTACATTATCACCCACGTCTCGCAGCTTAAAGTGGCCGTCTCGGAGCCCGTGGAGGAGCGACCAGAGGACGTGGGCGCGATGGCCTGGCCGGCGCCGCCGACCGAGTCGCCCGACTTGTCCCCATGTGGCCTGGAGGCTTCTAGTCTCCCACAGGAACTCAAGAGTGCTACAACTGTGCTGACAGAGGAGGCGTGGCCCATGCCACCGCTCGATCCACAGAACCCAGCATCCACCGAGGCCTCGCCGTTGGAATCGCTGGCGTGGCCCTCGCTGCCTCTTTCTTACAATGGCGGGACCGTCGACGAGCTCGACTGGCCCTTGCCGCCTGCCCCCTCGTCTTCCAAGCGACGAGAGATGCGTCGACAGATGACCGCCTCGGGTCGCATCTCGAGCGCGAACGCCTTGCTGCTCAACCAGCCCGCCGTCTCGTCCGGACCGACGTCTGCAAAGGCCAGAGGCGAAAGCGAAGACATGTCGACGTACTCGCCAGCTGAGCTGGACGTGCTGCGTCGCTCGTCGCTGATCAATGGCCACTTGTTCGTCCCCTGGCTGGACGATGTGGACTCGCACGAAGACTTCCGCTCGGCCCACCTCTTTGTCGACCCGGACGGTCTGGTCCCGCTCTCGGCCAAGCAGGTTCGCAAAGGTGCGTCCTGGCTTCGCCCCAGTGAATACGCCCAGCTCTGTGGGTTCTTGCCTGTGATGATTGATACCATCTCGCCGCATGTCGTCAAGCAGGACATTGTCACCGACTGCTCGTTCGTTGCGTCACTCTGTATTGCAGCTGCGTACGAGCAGCGCTTCCACAAGCCGCTCATCACCAACATCATCTTCCCTGTGGACCCACGCACCAAACAACCCATGTACAACCCCTCTGGCAAGTACATTGTCAAGCTCTGGGCCAACGGCGTGCCTCGGAAAGTCGTGATCGACGACTTCTTGCCCGTGAACCCAGAGACGCGAGAGCTCTTGTGCTCGTGCACGACACGGAAGAACGAACTGTGGGTGACTCTGATTGAGAAGGCTTACCTCAAGCTCTGTGGTGGATACGATTATCCTGGTGGCAACTCGGGGATCGATCTCTTTGCGTTGACTGGCTGGATTCCGGAACGAATCGCGATCGCCGACCTCATGAGCGATCCCACGCGTGAAGACCGACTCTGGGAGCAATTGAAGAGCGCCTTCCATTTTGGCGACTGCATCATCACGATGACGACGGGTGACATCGGCAGTGACGCGGCTCAGACGGTTGGTCTCGTGCCCATGCATGTATACGCCGTTCTGAACGTGTTCGAGACGACAGTGTCGGTGGAAAACGAAGCAGGAGAAGAGGAAACCAAGCGGTTGCGACTTCTTCACGTGAAGAACCCATGGCGCAAGCTCAGTTGGAAAGGACCATACTCTCGCTCTGACACAGCTACTTGGCTGGGTCCCATCGGTCAGGAGCTACGAGACTATGAGATGCGTCAGTATGGTGAAGTCTCCTCTTTGACGAGTGAGGCAGCAGGCGACGAAAAGGCTGTGGCCGAAGACGACGGACTGTTCTGGATCGACCTTGAATCCGTCAAAGTCAACTATGAGAGTCTCTATCTGAACTGGAACCCTGCACTCTTCCCTCATACGTACGTGATCCACGAACACTGGCCGGTATCACTTGGGCCTGCGAACGATTTTGCTGCCCTCGCGTACAACCCGCAGTATTCACTACGTTTTCGGCGCCGGTCTGCTTCAGAGGCGACTCGATCGACGGTGTGGGTCTTGCTCAGTCGCCACGTGAGCACTGTCGAGCGCGATAGCGAGTCGACGCCGCTGCAGTTCCTCACACTTCACGTCTATCGCGACACCAATGGCAAACGAGTGTTCTACAACCA
Organism: Pythium oligandrum; assembly: GCA_020085045.1. NCBI lineage: Eukaryota > Oomycota > Peronosporomycetes > Pythiales > Pythiaceae > Pythium > Pythium oligandrum. The sequence goes on along the minus strand of JAHRIK010000029.1, from coordinate 334,515 downwards.
AGCCGACGCAATGTATCGAGGCACGTACAGCAACAACCCCCACACTCTCGTGAGTCTCGACGTCAACTTTGCCGAAGATCCCGAGCCGACGTTTGTAAGTAGTGCGTGTGTTGGTTCCTGATGAGTTACCTAACTGACTCGTTGTTGCTCGTGTAGACACTCGTGGCTTCCCAGTACGAGAAGTTCGCGCCGTTGGACTACACGCTCTCGGTCTTTTCGACAGCACCGTTCCTCTGTCGCCCAGTGCCTCATCTCGACGCGATACCAAACACCACACTGATTCCGGGCGAGTGGGACGCGGTTACCGCAGGTGGCCGTCCGTTCTTCGCGTCGTTTATGAAGAACCCTCAGTTCCACGTACGCCTGAACCCACGGCCACAGCGTCTCTACGTTGTCTTGGAAACTGTCTCGGCCGAAGATGAGACGGTCGTCTCGCTGGATGACTCTCCGCCTGTGAATCTCCGCGTGGTCACTCAGATGAACGAGCGTGTTTGTGGCCTCGCGGGACTCAAGAAGCGTCCGTCAACGCATGTCCTCAGCTCGGGAGAGTATCGTCATGGCTTTTGCTTCATCGAAATCGACGCGGAAGACGCCGAGGCGATCACCGATCTCGTCCTCATCCCCTCGACGTTTGAAGCCAACATCACTGCTAAGTTCCGCATTCGTCTCATCGCCGAAACCTCAGACGCCGTCGTGGGTTATCGCGGGCTCCCTCAGGAAGGAGTGGAGTTGGTTTGCACGGAACTCGAGGGTCGATGGGACCCACAACGAGGCACAGCTGTGGGTTGCGCAAGCTATGGCTGCTACACGTTCAATCCCAAGTATCTCGTCCAGGTGACAGATGAGTGCGTGCTCTTTGCTCGACTGACACCAGTTCAAGCGCCAGATGCCACGGGGACGACCCTCCCATCGGTCAATGTCTCGATTTACCCGAGCAATGCCCAAGGAAACCTCTTGCTCTCGACGCATCCTAAGGCCTCATGGAAAGGGGCGACGTCAGACGAAGGTGTGTACACGGGTGGGAATCCGAGCGGAGTCATGACGCCATACCACGTGGTCTTCCTGCCTGGCTGGTACGTGATCATTCCGTCGACGTATGATCCACTAGAGTTCGCGTACACCCTGCGAATATACTCCTCCAAGCTCGTCAACGTGCGCCAGCTCACGTAACAACCTTAGAAGTAGGAATAGAAGCTAGACACACCATAGATACAAAAGCGCTTGTCGTTGTTGATTCACCACGTTACCCCCATCTTCTACAAATGATTCCACGAGAGAACCACTCCACGAGACGGACGAAGCTTACCAGCGGTTCACACGCGCCACGTCCGGCATGTCCCACTCGAATGGACGACCTGGCACTGGCGGAATGCCCTTGGCTTCGCATTCCTTCAAGATCTCCTCCTCCTGGGCCTCCCAGGCCATGCGGACGTTGTGCGTCGACATGTTCTGGATGATCAACTTGTCACGAGCCTCTGTTCACGCCAGAAACACCAGCAGTTAGCCTCTGTATACATCATATCAACACTAGGTTTCTGCACGCACCGTGCGTCGTGGACATGGCCGAACGGGTGCCCGTTGGGTCGTACGCAAGAACGGCAGGGTTCTATCATTGCAGACAAACCGAGTCAGCTCATCCTCCACACACCACCACATTCCACCCAGTTAGCCATATCGTACCTTGTTACCTGGCGAACCACGCGAGACACCTTCTGGAAGCTTGGCTGGCTCGACGTAGCCGAGCGAAGGGTGCATGCCGACCTCGGTGGGGAAGGGCATACGACGGATGTCGCGCGTGTAGTACTGGATGTTGTACACGCGCTCCTTGCCGTCCGAGGAAGGCACGTGCGCGCTGCCTGGCTGGCTCGTTGGCGACGGGTAGCGGTACTTTTGCTCGGCCGTCGGGATCTGGCCAGGCTGCGAGGAGCCCGTGGCCTCGGTGAACACGAGGAGCTCACGGAGCTAAAACGCCACGCATTGCGTCAGCACGAGCGCAAGACAAAGAGAGCAAGACTTGTGGAGCATGCACATACCTTCTGACGGAGCTGCGGAGGCAGGAGGTCTGCGTACTTGAAGGGCTTGAAAGGCTGCCACTTGCTCATGTTGACGACTCGTGGGCTTCCGTCTCGTGGAGCCACACACCCTAACGCACACCACTGGGGGTAATTTACCACGTAAATGACCACCAGCACGATAACTTCGCTCCCACAGATGAAAGCAACGAACAAACACAACGAAGCTAACCACGTAACTTACGAGAAGGGTCTATTATTCGAGCAGAGTACGGTGACAACTTTAAGAGGAAGACGACGGGAGCTCCTCGGATGACGAGGAGGAAGATGCGGGTTGCTCAAAGACGGACTCGCCCGAGGCGAGCGCGGCAGCTGCGACCGTGGGCGACTCGAACCAGATGCCCAGTGGATGCTCCGAGGGACCGATGGGCTTGAGCACGTTCGGTGGACCGACGTTGGAGATCATACTGCGGATCTGCGACGCTTGGACCTCGTAGCGATCGGCCAGCAACTCGGCCGTCCACGTCACGGGGTCTTCGTAGTGCAAGCGGAGGATCTGACGCATGTCGTTGTTGGAGAGACGGCCAGGGAGATCTTCCAGGAAGGTCCCACTCGCCGCGTTGCGTGTGCGATCCGTTGGGAGCGTGATCGGCTCGTTGGAGCGGATGCGGTAGCTACTCGCTGTTTTCTTGAACGCCGCAAAGTCCGTCTACCGCATGACGATAGGGTCATCAGTTCACGAGATACAAACATACACCACGAAGAGCTCAGTGGACGGACTCACCTCGAGGTATTCGACCTTGTCAAAGTCCTGGAAGCGCTTCATTTCCTCCAGGAGCTGCTGGTTCATCTCGATGAGCTCTGGTGCAGCGTTTGGATTGCGAACTGCGTCTTCCATGGACGGACGCGCTGGCGTCACCGCGGCCTTGACGACTTCAGCACGCGACATATCCACTGGGATGACGCGTGGCGCCTCGACCGCCGCCGCAGCAGCTGGCGAAGGCTTGGTGGCCGTGGCAGCCGCCGCAGCGGCTCGCTTCACGCCCTGCTTGGACGCCGCACCGCCCATTTCGTTCTGGTGGTGATCGTTTGACGCTTTCGATGCGATTCCGTCAGATTTTCTTGTCCCATCGTGAATTTTGACCAATAGAGAGCGTTTTTCTCTGTGATTGGGTACAATTCGCGTATTATAACCAATCGGTATCGCAAAAATTCTGTAAAATGAAAAGGTAAAACTCATGAATCAGCAATGGTATTTCTCTCTTTCTGTTTCTCTCTCTCTCTCTTACTTCGCTATGGACACCTCGGGGCGCTCGCTTCAGCATGTACGAGGCACGTAGTACGCTCCGACATGTCGTGGACAAGTGTAGCCGATTCATCTCTTGATGCTCTTGGTGCCAGCACGACGGCTACCTCGTTCTCTGCGTTTCCTGATATTGCTTCCTGCGCGACCCTTTCGTTTCTTCCATCACGCCCACAAATTCTTCCGACTCACCATGCCCGGAAGGTATAGTGCTCACGCCTACTTGCAGCCTGGCATCAAGCCCACAGCTGCTCACACGCCTTGCATCTACGGGTTCACAAACGGGTTTCGAGTGAAAAACGACGGCTGTGGTTGGTGATGGCCTTCGTTCAAGCCACTGAACGGCGCAGACGATGGAGGGGCGAATCCTGGAGGTGGTCTCGACCCAGTCGTAGACGCTCGCTGAGCCTGAGGCGGCGTACGGAATGGCGACGAAGGAACCGAACCAGCACGAGGTGGCGTTGCCGAAGGAGTCGAGAAGAACGCGCTCAGACTCGATTCCCTTTGCTCGTACATCGACGTAGCGCGCTCAATGGCATCCAGGTCGTTCATGTCGCCGAACATGCTACCACCAAATGGCGCTGAGCCGTTGGCGCGGGCAGGAGGGAGCGGAGGAATGTTCAACGCCGGTGGTGCACTAGGCGCGGCACTTGGCTTTGAAGCAGGAGCGGTCGAAGTGTTTCCCCATCCCGAGAACGAATCTTGATTCGACGCACCCAAGCCGCTGAAAGTGTTGAAGCTTGGGTAGCCCAAGGACGAACCGATCGCGCTTGCCCTGCTGCTGTTGCCATTCGTACCGAACGACGCGAAAGCTGCATCGCTCGAGAACGCACGTCGCTTCTCCTGAACTTGCGCAGCAGCAAACGGATTCGACGAACCCCCAAGCGAAAAGTCGGATGTGAACGGAGATGGCATGCCACTGAAGCCCAGAACCGAATTGGCAGAGCCACCGAGCGCGCTGCTTCCTTCACCTCGTGGCTGCGCAGGCGTGAGGGAAGGTGACGGCTGGTAGACGATCACTTCGTCATCAAAGTCGTCAGCACTCAATGCCGAGCCATTACCATTCGTTGGAGCAGTGCCCTGACTCTGGAAGAACCCAAAGTCGAACGACGGAGGGATGGCTGATGAGGTCAGAGGGTTCGACACTGGCGGAGGTGGTGGCGTCGACGAAACTGGAGCAGTGGCATTCTGCGTCTGCGTCGTCTGTGCCAACGAAAATCCGTTTGACATGCTGCTAACAACCGATGGCGACGTCGAGAACTGTCCCTTGTAGGAGTACAACAGCGGATTGCCTTCGTACTCCTGGCAAAGGAAGTTGCCAAAGCACAGGATCTTCCACGCTCGAACAGTCCATGCATCTTGATCCGAGAGACCAGATGGCTGATTTGGCGAGTTGCTATTCACTGCAAGATCGTCACGCCATTTGGCTGCGTTGCCTTCATCCAGGAGCGCCGAGAGCGGCTTGAATCCCCTCAATTCGGTAGTTTCCTTCAGTTGCTGGACTTGTTCCTTGCGAATCTTTTCATCGGCGACTTTCGACACGACTGATTGCACCTTTGCATGGTTCAAAAGCATCGCAATGCGTTCAAGGAAATCGGTCACAAAGCGCTTGGAGGTCTCATCCCCCATGCGGCTCAAGATGGCATCCATCTCTTCTAGCACAGCAGTATTGAAGCGCAAGAAGTCCGTGTACGTCCCAACAGCACCCAAGAGTCGCAAAGATGTTGGCCACTGCGGTGAGGCAGCGCTCTTCGGGGTCTTTTTCTTCTCATCCAACTTGTTGAGTTCGACAACAAGCCATTCGGTGACCACACTCATCATTCGTGTCGCCAGGCGCAACGCGTCATCCGACGAAGGAGTACCGCGGGATCGGACAATGCAAAAGATGTTTGTCACCACAAGCTTCAATAGTAGAGCATCACCAACCACCCCAGCAGCAAGCAATGAGCCAAGATCCTTCATCAGCAGAGCTTCCATCTCCTTTGAGTACACCGGACGAGGACCAGTGTTAGGTGGCGAAGCTCCAGAAGAGGAGTTACCCGCACCGTTTGTCGCATGACGAGTCGCAATCGAGAAGATGATACCGTGCATGCGCGTCAGGCGATGCAAGAAGCTCTTCAAGTACGCCGACTTGTCCTTGGAAGCTGACGAGGCCGTAACGATGGCCGAGCTTGGCGGAGCCAACGGGCGCTGGCGAGCACGCTCGAAAAGCAACGCCAGGTTTTCCTCCGCCGTCACAAAGGGCTGAGCAATGAGCAAACTGCGGCAGTATCGATACACCGCGACGGTCTCCGCTTCAACGTACGTCGCCAACACAGCCAGCTGGTTGTGCGGATTGCCGTTCTCGGGGATAACGGCAAGCGCCTTGTTATAAAAGTTCTCGGCCGCCGCAAAGTTCTTCTTGGCTTTCTGTCCATGCAGCTCCCGATACCGCGCCAAATCGCCAAGAAACACGAGACAACGGTGCAGACTCTGCCGACACTTGTCAATGTTCGCGCCCGCCTCCGAAGCAGCCGCCGAGGAAGGTCCTGACGCAGCAATTCGACTCACGCGGTTCTGCAGGAGCCATCTCGTGAGCGATTCCCGCAGATTCTCGTAGAACGCCGAGGCATCCGCCAAGAATTCCTGAAATTCGTTCGAGACGCGCGCGAAATGCTCGCGCACCGTGCGATCCGTCGACGGTGCGGACGCGTACTTGCGGATGCGTCGTCGGAAGTCCTCAATGCGCTTGTAAAAGCACGGCTTCCACAGCACTTGCTCGAGTTCCCGCGCCGCTGCGAATGTCGGACTCACTTGCGTCAAGATGCGTGCCTTCTCCATCAACCTACGTCAACCAGCTCGTCATCAGTCTCTTGTCCCCCAGACAAGATCGCCGTATTGCGTTCCTACCGACTCCGCAAGACATTGGCGTCCTGCGCATTCAGCGGGTTCGAGCGCAGCAGCTCGCGCAGCTGCTTCTCCACGTCCACAATCTCCCTGTTGCGTCATCCCACGTCCATGAGTTGCCTCTTGACGCGCATGGCTCCATCCGACAGATACGTACCGATAGAGTCGTCGCGGATCCATTATGGCGGCCCTGCTGTCGTCGTCGTCGAGGCTTGTCCCGCCCAGCTGTCGTTTTCCCGCGCTCTCCCGATCTTTCGTCGCCGTCTGTTCGTTCGTGCCACGGGTCGCTCGGATGGCACCAGGGTCTGCTTGTACTCGGACGGACTCTGTGGACACTCAGCACTGCATACCGCTCGTCCGCGCGGTGTCTCTCGTGCGTACGGCGTCGCCAAAGTCGCTTCAACCTGTGTCGAGGCTTCCGCCGGATCACGCCCCCGTCCACCCACGAAACACACACTCGTCGTGTCCTGGTTTCGACCTGCAAAGCTAGGACACCACGTCCTACATTAGGACATGATCCTTAACATAAGGTACGACCACACCAACCAACACCACCACAGACGAGCATTCACTCACTCGTTACCCCAAGGACATGGTGCTTGGACGAGTGGCGCGGCGCGCGGTGGCGCTCGACCGAGCGCGCTATGCGTCGCCGCCAGCGATGCGGCGCTTTGTGCAGACGAATGCGACGAAAGAGACGCTGAATCCCGCAGCTGCGGCCTCGAACGGAGCTGCCGGCGCCGAGGACGAGGCGCCCAAGTACAAGCCTGGGTTCTTCAGTCGCAACCCAGGGGTGACGCTCGGTGGCATTGTGCTCGCGATTGCGCTCTACGTGTACCGCAGCTCCAAGAGCAAGAAGAATTTCGAGGCCGTGCAGCTGCCCATCGCCGACGCGGCCGTGATTTCGCCGTACGAGGCCTGGGAACTGCGCAGCAACAATGAGATCACGTACGTTGGTTGGCCTAGTATGGTTAATGATGACAAAACGAGGCCATGACACGCGTTTTTTGTATGACACGACAGCCCCGAGACGTTTGAGACGCTGCGCACTGGAGTCTTTGACGCGTTCCCGTCGGGCAAGGCCGCCATGGCGCAGTTTGATCGCTACTTGGGCTTCAAGCTCCGCGATGCCTGTCCCAATGGGATCCACATGGCGGTACGTTGCACGTTCTCGTTGTAGCGTTTCTCTGGCTGACAGGCTGTGGATACTGCGTATGCAGCACCACTTGGAGCGCGTGCTGATGAGTCTGGCCAAGGACGAGGAGCAGAAGAACGACGTGGACGCGCTCATGGTCGCGTTCTCCATGACGGTCAAGGGCGCGACGGACGATCGACTCAAGTGTCTCTTCGATCTCGCCGCGCGAGCGAACGCGGGTCACGCGGAGGAAGAGGAGAAGACGATCACGCAGCCAGAATTCGAGCGATTGCTCGGTACGCACGAGCGCATGGCGAGCGCTATCCTCTTCCCATTGGGACTCACCTGGCTTTGTTGTCCCTAGATCTCTTGTTGCAGACCTACCAGATCCCTTCGGAAAAGCGCGTGGTGCCGGTGGAAGCAGAAAAGTACCCGTTCCAGCAGTTCAAGCCCGCCACGGCGTTCGACTTGCTCCAGGGCGCGGCGCAGGCGCAGGTGGACGCCAAGCTCATCACGTCCGAAGAAGCCAACGCGCGCGACGCGTACACGTTCGAGGCCTTTTCGCAGATCATGAAGGGCAAGGTGGTGTGTTTATGGGGCGAGTGCTTTGCCAACTCCAAGAAGCGCATGAAGAGTTAGACAAGGGAATACTATAGACATGTTGGGTGGGTGAACATACAGCCCTTCGCTTAAGGTACTTGTGTGTGCGGTTCGCTGACGACACCGCGATGCTTGCTTTGCTCCATGTGCGCCAATCGCATGATCGGATGCGCCTCCACTTGATTCATTTCCTGCAGGACCTACAAACAAGAGTATCAGTACGTGAAGACGGCACATGAGCACTTGACGACATTAAGTACCTTGGCTGTACTGTAGCGAAGCTGATGGAACTGCTTGGCGGGCACTTTGAAAACACGAGCAGTGCCGTCGCTGGTCACGAGGCGCATGAGCACAACGGATCCAATGACACGCCTGGTGCAGTCAGGAACGCGTGAGCATGAGGAGGTTCATCATAGGAAGAGAGCAGGTGGTCGTACCAGTCAAATTGCTCAAGCTTTGGTCGTGTTGCGCTCTTGGCCGCAGCGTCTTGCTCGAGCTCCTTCCATTGCGATCGCAGCGTCTCCAAAAACACCACGCGGAAGCGTTCCGGTAGCTCCAGCACGAGCGCTTCTTGGTGCGCGACGGCCTCGCGCTGAAGGGCCGTCTGCTCGTCACTCGCCTCACTCGTACGAACGTCGTCCAAGAGGAACGTCATCCGGTCGCGCACGATGGCTTCGACGACGTCCTGCACAACAAACACCAGCGCCAGGAACGCTTGCTCGTCCTGTTCCACGCACAGAAGAGGCGTTAGACGTGTCCCGTAGACCACCAAGGAGGCACCGCAGCACCTCTTCTTCCTTGTATCGACTGCGGATCGCGTCCCAATCCACGACATGCTCGTCCGTTGGCTAGAAAGAAGGAATCTCACCCGGATCAGTGGCCCGTCCAAGGGACGTATCTACCGCGTTTCCGCACCTTGGACTGCGCGAGCACCGCGACCACGCGCATCACGTCGTCGTACTGCTCTTCCATCACTCGCGCATGCGTCGCATCCGCCAGAAGCGCCCGCCACGCGCGTGTCGCCACCTGGAACGCCGTCGCCATCTTCCACCTTTTCCTCTCCTGGGCTTCAAGATGCAATGCCATTCCTGGTCACCAAGAGTTATTTTCCAATCCATACCGTCTATATTCATAATTTAGAAGAATTTAAAGTCTATATAGAATAATATAAGGATTGAGCTGTTCATTTCGAGGGAATTCGACCGAACCAGCCACTCGCGCAAGACCAAAGCGGACGGACGCAGCATGTCGGCGGCGATTGAGCAGCGCAACCAGGACGCCACGGTGTACGTCGGCAACCTCGATGACCGCGTCTCCGAGGAGCTGCTCTGGGAGCTCATGGTGCAGGCGGGGTCCGTCATCAACGTGCACATGCCCACGGACAAGGTCACGAACCGCCACCAAAACTACGGCTTTGTCGAGTTTCGCACCGAAGAGTGCGCGGACTATGCCATCAAGATCATGAACATGATCCAGCTCTACGGCAAAGTGGTGCGTGTGAAGAAGGCCTCACAGGACCGCAAGAATCTCGACATTGGCGCAAATCTGTTCATCGGCAATCTGGATCACGAGGTCGACGAGAAGCTCTTGTACGACACGTTCTCGGCGTTTGGCGGCATCATCGAGACGCCCAAGATCATGCGGGACCCGGACACCAAGATGTCGCGCGGCTTTGGCTTCATCAGCTACGACAGCTTTGAAGCCGCCGATCTCGCCATCGAGTGCATGAACGGACAGTACCTGAGCAATCGCCAGGTGGTCGTGCAGTACGCGTTCAAGAAGGACAGCAAGAGCGAGCGCCACGGCTCCGAAGCCGAGCGATTACTCGCACAGAGCAACCCGAACCGACTCAAGCCAAACACACGCTTCGCTTTCACCGGCACAGAAATGATGGGCGTGCCACCACCGCCACCCGCGATGGGTCAGTACGGTGGATACTTGGCGCCTCCAGGTATGGGGATGGGTGGTGCCATGCCTCCTCCTCCTCCTCCACATGCTATGGCCATGGGTATGGGCATGGGCATGGCTATCCCTCCTCCACCACCCCCAGCTGCGATGATGGCGGGTCACGGCATGCCTCCACAGATGAACGGAGCGGGTGTGCCCCCTCCTCCTCCTCCTCCAGCTCACTATGGATAGTCGAAATGCATGTGATTACATATAAACTCGTGTCCTCACAACAGAGGCAACGTAAAAATGTTCGCTTCTTGTATCCGCGATTGATTCCAGCATCTGCATAGGACAAGTGCGTCCATCGTGTGGTGTTCGCTCGCGCACAGCTACTCAAAGGCCTGTGATAAGGGTACTATACTCGCATATTCATGGTTGTGAGGGACAAGAGTTGACTTCCTGGCCCAGCAATAAAATCCAAAACATTAATAAGGAAAACGACATGCACGCTCGCTTACTCCATGACAACAACCGACATACGTTGCCGACGTATTGCTCCTTTGGTTGGCTCTCAGTCGACCTCATGGTACTGCTCTCGGAATCCAGATCCTGCTAAAGCCCCGGACAGGATTATCCATCAGAGGAGGCATCGTCATACGGATCACTTTCTTGTTGGCCACGTTCCACACCGACACACTCGTCACCAGAGCGTCATACCACACGACATAAAGCTTCGGACTGAGGGAAAGATCAGCAACCAGTCCGCTTTCTTCCACGTCGCTCTTCATCAAATCCTCAGTCGTGACGCGTCGGAAGCCCAATACACAGTAATCACTCAAAGCAAGCGACGAGTACTGACCGCCACGAAGAAAGTGATTGACGTGGTCGCGAAGTCCCCTCGCCTTCGAACACGATCGCCATTCCCCACTTGGTCTTCGACGCGTCCTTGATACGTATAACCAAGTCAATAAAACCTGGTGGACCAAAGAGCTCATCCGAGTCAATGGAAGTTTCATAACTGGCTGGTGTCAAGCGATACACTGCCTTGTAGAGCTGGATTCGCTACGACCGTTTGGCAAAGCGAGACACCGGCAAATGCGTCCAGTGAGGGTCACGAATGAGCTCAAACTTGAGGTCTCTCAACACACATGATAGGAGATCTGGAGGGGACGAAAATGCTGCCGACATCGCACGAGGGACGAGAGACAACCGTTTCTGAACGAAATAGCGCCACATGACTGGGGAAGTAAATTCACCATGAGGGAAGCGGTCGCGACTCCAGATGCCTCGTTCGACGCAGCTATCGACGATATCTGCCCGTTCCATGACGCACTGATCCACATAGTACGCCTCTAAATTGTAAGGCTCTCGAGAATCAAGTGAGTCGAGCGGAGCCACAGCAGGAGTGGCGATAAGTCGCTTGAATAAGGAAGTCTCTTTGCCACTAACGTAAGGCAAGACTCCCTTGCGAAGAATACGAACCCACTTCATGGCTGATAGACGCACGCCATGCGCTGCCGCAGCTTCATTCACTTATTCAAGGTATCGATAGTGGCGACACAGAGGCCGACATGTCCGCCAGTGAGCCATTCCAAGTGATCACAGAAGACAAGAAACCATCGTGATGTGTCCATGTCGATCGCTTCCGACACTTCCAAGTTTCCGATGCCTCGGAAACACTTGAAGACGTACTCGCGAATCTCGTCATGCGCAAACTTGAGGTCCTTGTTGTCCACGACATTTCTGGTGAGGTCAACAGGAGACACGTAGCTTATCGAACGTAAAGTGGAGCCATCTCCAACCACTAGTAGCACTCTGAGGTTGGGGATCAATCGCCTGACGACAGACCAAAACGCGTAGTTCCCAAGAGACGGGGAGAGGGATTTTTCCTCACAATCCACCACCAATGCGTCGTCGACGACCAAGTAGACAATGTAGCCACTTCGAGGAAGTACCTTCGCTGCATCATACCACGAAACACGGAACTTCTCCTCAAAGCTCGCCTCAAACGTGTCATTGATCTCCCATTGAGCCAAGGCAAAGTGGAAGATGTGAAGCTTCGCGTTACCTGCGTACATTTTCTGCAACACGTGGCTTATCGCCGTGGCGACGGAGGACTTACCGGTCATTCGAGAACCGCGAACAACCACAATATGCCTCTCATCCAGCTCATGGAGGATCCGATTCACAAGCGCAACGCGCGCTACCATGGGCTTACCATCCATCGCTGTCAGAATGTGATGTTTGGAAGTTCTCCAGCGGAAAAAATGACAGAGCTGTTCTGACATCACAGTTTGATTTGATTCGATTTGATTAAATACAGATAAACCCCAACGCAAAACTGATAAAAAGAGACCACCGCTGATGTGTTTACGATAGATGGCAGTCGTTGCAACAGGTCCGTAATCGCAATGTGTCGACCGAGACGATCCGTCCACACGGCGCGCGCTGCCACTTGTGCACAGGTGTTGTGCTTGCTTCCTGTACCACCGGATCAACCCTTCGGCGCTTGCGACGAGTTGGTTCCGCTTCGTTCTCCACTTCGCCTTCTGAGAACGTTGTGAAGTCGGGAACACCCTCGAAGTCGTTTAGGCTCATGAGATCCTCACTCAGCTCAAGTGCCGGATCGCTGACGATGATCTCATCCCACGGATCAAAGAGATTGGGCTGAACCGAATCGTTCCGCCACGTCGCATACTTACGCTGGAAATACTTGGTCGCGACTCGCTCGGGAGTCAACGTCTTGAGTATATTCGAGATAGCCGTATCAACGCGCGTAGGAGACGATGAATCAGCTCGCTTGCGCTTCGTTGGTGTCGTCGGCATGATGGTATCGTGCCCTTTGTAGACGTGCGCATGTCGATCTTGAGACGTCGACCATGTCATATGGCTTTGTTCGTTTTCCATCGAAAGTGAGAAGCTGGAAGTGCGTTGAAGCAGAGTAGTTGGCGAGAAACGAGAAACCACCATACTGTTAGTTGTCTTGATGGCAGAAAGCGAAATGAGCTCTTCGAAGTGCAAGTTGAGCATTTGTTGCAGTGAGTGTTGGTCATGCGAGAATTTTCCCCAAGTCGACCATCACTCCAGCCGATACACAGCGTGAGTGCCAATGTCACATGGAAAAAGATCATGCTTTCTCAGCGGATTCGCTCTTTGTCCCAAAGCATGATCTATTTCCATGTCGCTTTGAAGCGGATAGCCTTCAGACATGTTCAAATATATTTGAGAATAGTTCTGTCTCACATCGAGAGGACATACCGCGGTACCTCGACGAATCTTCCAAGGTCGAAGCACTGGAGGTCCAGCTCACCAGCTGCGAGCAGCAACACGTGAATGCCCGAGTTCGCATTGTTGAGGACACATTTGACCATCTGCCAAAACTGGGCAGATTTCCGCTCAGGAGAATTTGTGCGGCTCGTGTCAAGTTCCTGGGCGTCATCTACCACCAAATAGACTGTGTACCCTTGCATAGGAAGCATCATGATATGACTCCACTCGACCTTACAGTCTCGACGAAATACGTCGCAGTAGGTCTCCTCGCCAGACAGCTCACGACACGAGAAGCAGGTGACAACCACCTTGTCTAGTAGTCGCTTGCTCCTTTCCACCAACGCAAGACTCACCAGGGTCGAGAGCGAACTTTGTCTCGTCATCGATGATCGATTGACCTGGAGCACGTGCTCAATGTCGAGCTGCTAGATAACATCTAGGACCAACTCATCGTTTTCGTCATGAAGGTCTTGTGACTCGCGCAGCCCATACCAGACGACGTCTGCCGATGGCTCTTGTTTCACCTCCGTCGCTCGTGGGGCCTCCACGATGATGCAATTGCGATAGTCGTCACCAAGCTTATCCAATCGGACCCTCGGGCTCAGTGGAGTCCTCGATTTGGTCTCATACTCGTGACGATTCGCATAAACCTTCAGCTCGCATGCGTCGATCTTTTGGAAGTGAGAGTGAGCCAATTGTCTGTGCACGGCCTCGGCGAATAGATCCACGTCGTCATGTGCTGATGTCAGCAACACAGACATCACAGAACTCAGCGCGGCGCCGTGGGTATCGACCAGTTGAAACCACTTGCGGTTCTCCATGGAGAAAGTCGGTATGCAAGCAGACAAGAGTGTTGGAGTTGTTCTGAGTGATGAGGACACCTCAACTGCCAGGACATCTCATTTCAGCACTACATGGTCCTGAAACATCGTCCTAAAGTAGGCACTTCTACGATTGCCTGTGGTCCACATGAAACAGCCATTTTGGATTCGATCTTGAAGCGGCACATTCGCCTCTCGACCATGGCCGACAACCAGAGCTTTCCGCTTCAAGCGCGGCAGCAGTACGCTGTGGAGACTCTGCGTGTGAATGGAACGATGACGCCAGCTCCTCGTGGAGGTGCTACGCTCTCACAGGTACGCAGAACTTGATACGATTGAGTATGAAAGGCGCATGTGGTGAATATCTCTGTGTGTCACAGCTTGAAAATGGAGAGATTTACCTCATTGGCGGCGCGAATCGCGAGACTCACAGCTTTGGAGACGCGCATCGCTTTGACTTTGGTACGATCTCGAGTGTTTTGCGCAATCCAGATCTGATGTTATCTAATGCTTGCTGCTGGTGGCTAGAAACGAAGACTTGGTCGCTTGTCGTTCCCGAAAGAGGCAACCTGCCAGCTCGAAGTGGGCATTCTGCCATCGCGATTGGTGACGAGATCGTGGTTTTCGGTGGCTTGGATCCGACCGAGTGCATTGTGTACGACGATGTACACATTTTCAGCACTCGAACGCGTCAATGGCGCCAGCCAGACGTCGAAGGATGGATGCCCCAGCCACGAAACGCGCACGCGGCGATTCGATTGCCAGATCAAGACGGACAGCACCGTATTCTGATCTATGGCGGCTCGTCTCCGTCTCACGGGGCGTTTGACGACCTCTACGTCTTGGAAATGTCGATTGAAGACCGTGCTGCACCACTTCGATGGGATCGCATCGAAGACAAACAGTCCGAAGGTGCTCAAGACGAGATCCCCGAGGCCAGAGAGCTCCACATTGCAACGTTCCTCACGGACAAGCAGGTGTGCTTTAGCGGTGGGCGGAATCGTGATGGCAGCATTTGCACAGACATGGCGTTGCTGGATATCGAGTCGTGGCGTTGGCAACTTGTGCCCATCTGCGAGTGGAATCGTTGCTCTCATGCCGCTGGTCTGGTCGATGGGACACTCGTAAGCTTTGGCGGATGGAACGGAGGCGCAATCACGGACGACACGTGGGAGTACGCTGATAACGAAGAGTCCTGGCTGTCTGCACAAATTGCATCACCTTCAAAGGACGAGAAAGACCCCGAGCGCGACGAAACGCAGATTCCAGAGCGATTCGGCCACTGTGGGTGCACGATTCAGCCCAACAAGGACAGTCCGACTGGTTTACTTGTGTTTGGCGGCATGAACGGTGAGCAGGACCTGAATGACCTCGTTTGGATCACTTGTGTTAGCCAAACGTAGCGTTTGAAGCACAAACACGAGCCAATTCTTCACTCTCAAAGATGTTTTTCATGAATCGTTGACTTTGAGGTGGGCTCCTAGCGCATATTGAACGATGTCAATGACACGAAGACTCTGTGTTGTCTTGACGAGCCATCCAAATCATCTTCGAGCTCTCCATAGTTCGACACGCTCTGACAAAGACACATTTATAAAACCAACGCGCACTTTCCGCCGGATACAACAGCAAAAACGATGGCACCGACGTGCCGACGCACGACGGAGATCGAGTTCCCCATGTGGGACGCCTTCCTCATGGCGCTCGAGAGCGACGCGCCGTTCATCGGCCACCAGTGGACCATGTACGACGGATCGAGAACGAGTGCGTTCAATACACTTGGCGTTCGATGTCTCCACACAGGTTGCAACGCGCGCGTGAACGCTTCGTTGAGAAAGCGGACGGGCGGACGATTGCCCGTCTGCGCGCGTCTCCGAGACGTGAAGCCACATGCTGTTGACGTCATTGCTGAGGGCGATGACGTCGATGACGCCACGAGTGACGTCGTCATCGACCTGACACACTCGACCATCCCAGACGAGCCAGTCGACGGTGACGACACGCTGGATCAAGACGACAAAAGCTTCAATACCCAAGATATCGACGCGCTGGCTCCAGATGAACCAGAAACCGACACACAAGAAGCTCCTGATCTAGTCGACTTTGGATTCGATGCGGAGGAAGAGGAGGAGGAAGAGAACTACGTGTTCGAACCCATTGAAGATCCCGTCAAGCCTTCAGTCGATCCACGAGACAACAACTCTACCGCAGCGATCGAGCACATCCTCGTTCTTCTTCTACTCGTTACCCTCGCCGTGATCACGCATTTCGTTTGCATGTACTGAGCCTGTGTGTCTATGACGCGTTAACAACATGAATTAATCCTGTTGTGGATTTCTTTCCTGAGACGAGACCAACGAATTGATTGGTTTGGCTTCGCCTCACAGTTATGCCATGCCTAAAGATACGTTTTGAAACACACCGCTAGGCAGTCGCCGCCATGGCCGACCCCTTGGGGATGCTCATGGCGCTATGGTGGACTGAATCTCCTTTCTTCGAGATAGCAAAACGAGAGCGTAGCGACCATGTGTACGACGAATTTGACGCCGTTGAGATGGTGGTCGAAATCGTCATCGACTCGGACGTGCGTACCTATCGTGAAACTATGGAGTTGATGGCTTTGCTCGCTTGTGTGGACTACGATACGTGGGAACAAGACATGCTAGCCGCACACACCAAGTCGTCTTACTCTGAAAGCCAGTCCTTCTCTCCGCGTTTTGTTCTTCGGCTCGAGTGGATAGACACCGTGAACGAGGAAGAGCAGATTCGTTTCGTCCAGGAAGTGATCCAGTATATCTTCTCTCCTCTGCCATTCGATCAGCTCAGCTCCGCCTACCGCGAGACTCGAGAATTGCTTCTCTCGAAGACAACAAGTCAGGAAATGCAGCGAAAATGCGAGAATCTCCAGATCCCAGTGGTGCTTTCTGGTTTTTTGTGGAGTCACAAACTGCTGGTGTGTTTCCAGAGGGAGCTAGAAGCCGTGTATACTCGTCAGCATGCTCCACGTGGAAACACCAGCGAAGACGCACCGACTTGCCCCTTCATTCTCACAGCAATGGACATGTGTCTCGAAGAATGGGCTCCATGGCAGGCAAACACTGCCGCAATCGACAGTCTTCTCGCTCAGCGCAGAGTCCCACTTCGGAAACTGTCCTGTGCTGAATGGGAAGATACTGTGAGATCCGTGCGCGCAGCTCTGGGCAACACAGTTACGTATTTGGATGATGTGGATGGCTCCGAGATCGATCTTTCCGGTGGATTAGCGGCCGAAGAAACGCAAATCGCAGTCTTTTCGTCCATTGCTGTGAGCCAAACGCTCCCAACACTGCGTTTACACAGTGTAATAGACTGGGATGACCCAGAGGCGGAGTCGATCCAGACCAGCACGCTGGAATGGTGGGCTTTCACAGCATTCAGTCCGCGTTCGAGACTTCGGTTGATTGTTTCAACTTTAAGGTTAACACTTTGACAAGCCGAGACGCAGAGGCGATGATTGAGGCGCTGAACGCAGAGAATCCGCTTCAAGTGCTGCTGAACTCGAGTGAGCACGAGTGCAAGATGTCAACTTTGCTGTGCGACGTCGCTGTTGAGGTCACGGCCTCCGATTCTGTCATGTTATCTGCTGGGATGGGTGTGTGGATCGTACACGACCACCCAAACGAGCCGTTTATGGATGTGTTGGTACCTGGATACGGCGTCCGTCGTCTTGAACGGAGCCGCCTAAGTGCTCCAGTCAAACTTGTACCTCGGAAGACAGCCGCAAGGATGAACTTTGAAATATGGGATGGAGATGGCGATTTTGACGGCTACCCTGGTCTGTTTCCGATGACTAGTGTGCTTGGTCGCCACCTCGCAAGTCTTCGAATTCGCACAGAGATGCATGCTCGCAAACAGACGGTGTTTGACGTCCCAGCGATCCTCCTGGCGTGCCCGCATCTCCAATATCTCCAGCTTCGAGGCATTCGTGTGAGAGATCTCGACTGTTTAGTGGATGCGTACGAGGCAGGTGACTGTCAAGTGCAAGCGTTGTCTCTCAGATCCATCGAAGTGCAGAGTACAAGTGTAGTAACTCGATTCTTGAAGGCCCTGGAAGACCCCCAGCATCTCATGGCTCGACGACTGATGGAGCTGGAGTTGGATGCGAGCTGTTTGATCCAAAGTGACTCTGGTTTGGAGAGCCTGACGACGATACTCGATCGGAATCGCACTCTGCAAGTGCTGTTTGTCCGTGCCAATATGAGTCAACGAGACCAAGTGAATCAAGTTCTCGGGGATTATCTCTCTTTGTCTGTTTACATCCGACGAAGTCCGATGGACTTGCGCTCCAAGCTCGCGTTTCTGAGTGCGCTGTACAAAGATCGGGCTCTTTGTGTGCGGCAGTGGATCACATGGACAGTGGAATCTGCAGTCTCATCTTTGCTTTCGCCGCGCCAGTCATCAAGCGCCTTGTGCGAGTCGTGGTCAACCGATGGAAGACGCTTGATCGAAAAAGAACATGGATCTAGACACTGTGTGGCCGATCTTGGCGCTAGCTGGATTGTAGAACGACCATGTGACCCCAGGCGCGTCAGAGATCGCTTTTGGCTTCCGTGGTGTGTTTAAAGACGATTGTGGCTCTTTCTTCCCTCCCAAGTTTGCCTTCGATGCGGGAGTGCGCAGTCCGATCAGCCCATGCGAGCGACCTCAAGTCAACGAGAGGATCAAGGGGATTCTCTTCCACCTCTTCACACCGATGGTCCTCAGTCAGCGCAGCGCATCGTATCGCGAGACGCGCCAGTGTCTGTTAGTCGGATCCGCATTCCATTGCGTCGTCGTGAACGCCATGGTGGATTGCATGTAGATAAACGATGCCCTTCCGTCTATTGCTTCGATCATGACATTGTGCTTGGGAGTGCTCTGTATGTTCCATGGGATTGTCAACCAGAACCTGTAATTTCAAATATCTGGGTGTTTAGTTATTGCGGCCGTCCATAAATAGGCCCGATAAATACTTTATGAATTTATAAATATGATATATAATGTTACTACACTACATAGTATACAGTTTGAGCACATTCAAGATCAGAGTGTCAGACCCACTTCGAACTTGTAGACAGGCCACGCGTGATGACTGTTGAGAGCTTCTTCTTTCCCGCGCTGACGAGGCTGACTCTCAAACCAATCACTCATGATGAAGTCCAACACGCAGCTGTGGTACTGAATGTGTCCGAGACGGAGCAAACGAACAAGTGAGTGGTGATTGGAGGTGTCTGGAGACCTTCACTCAGTCGCTGGGTATGGATGCGGTGATGGCACCAGGGAGAAGTGTTCCAGAAAGATCCGCGTGAGTTTAGAACATGAGAGGGAAGTCGATGTGTTGAGTGAGTGGACCGGAACTTCAAATACCCCACGAGAAGCCGTCGATTGGCGCCATGGCTGGTCATGTAATCTACGGGATGGTGCCTGAATCTTCTCATCCGTGTTGGCGTGCGGTGCATCACGCGGACCGATCCACTGGACAGGCACAGTTTCGTGTCCAACGAGCCAGCACCGGGTACCCGGACGGTCGTTTCCTTCATTTTCCACCCTCCATCAGTGCTTCTCACTCTTCAATCCGCCGTCCGGAAGCCACGCCTCGATCAGTCCGGACGACCGAGCAACTAGACGCAACGGAAACTTGCGGATACGCCATCACTCCGCATATCGCCAAGGGCAACGCAAGTGCACGTGGAAGCGGAAGGAAACATGGCGTCACCATTGCTGAGCAAATCGCCCAAGAAGCAGGGATATGACACACTCCTTGACGTCACGCCAGAAGAAAATGCGGCACCCCACCAATGCATCCTTCTTCTCGCGCATGCTCTTCGCTTACGCCAACCCGATGATGGAAACGGGCAACAAGCGCCAGTTGAACTACGATGACTTATGTGAACTGGATGGCGAGAACAAGACGTCGGAATCGTATGCCAAGTACAAGGCGACTTATGATCGCTGCAACAGCTCGGTCACACGTGCGGTGATTTACACGTACGGAGGTCCATTTGTGTTGTGTGGTTGTGCGGCGTTGTTCTCGACGGCGTGTAGCGTGTTTGCTCCTGCGGTGTTGCACCACGTGATTGACGCGTTCACGGCTCCTGCGGTTGATATGGATAACCTGGCGATCTGGTTGGGTGCGTTCTTTATTTCGAAGTTGGCGAATGCGTTTGTAGCTGCTCAGATGGGTTTCTATTTGGAGTTGATTGCTCTTCGTTTGACGGCGTCGATGAAGGCGTTGTTGTTCGAGAAGGCGATGCGTCGTAGTATCCAGAGCGAGAACGATCCAAAGGCTGTCGATATTACCAACTTGTTCACGTCGGATGTGTCTAATGTGCTTTGGGCTGCTTACCAGGTCAACAACATTTGGATCTTGCCGCTCCAAATTGCGGTTGTGGTGTACATGTTGTACAACGTGATTGACCTCGCTGCTTTTGCGGGTCTTGCTGTGATTGGTGTGTCCATGTTTGCGAGTTTCTTGATTGCCAAGTTCTCGGGACAAGCGTTTGAGGATATCATGGAGCGCAAGGATGTTCGTATGAAGTCCATTAAAGAAGTCTTTGGCTCGATTTAGATTGTGAAGTTGAGCGCCTGGGAGACCAAGTTCGCCGAGAAGATTCGCATGCTTCGTGCGCATGAGTTGTCGGCGGTGGCTCGCTGCATGTACCTCGGAGCATTGGGCATCTTCGTATTGTGGGCTTCCCCACTCTTCGTCTCGATGACCTCGTTTGCGGTGTACTCGATTGTGCTGGGTCAGACCTTAACTGCCGCCAAGGTGTTCACGGCGATGGCTTTGTTTAATGCTTTGCGGGATCCTCTTCGTAATCTGCCATCAGTCATCTCACAGTGTATCCAGGCCAAGGTCTCCCTTGACCGTATGTCCGACTTCCTGACCATCGATGAGTATGACTCGACCAACGTCTCGCGTGATGACAACGCGCATCCTGCAGATGTCATGGTCGAGATCAAGAACGGATCGTTTGGATGGTCCAAAGGACACTCCACTACTCAAAAACGTCAACATCCAGGTCAAGAGGGGTGACCTCGTCGTCATCCACGGTCTTGTCGGATCCGGCAAGTCGTGGTTGTGTTCGGCTCTACTTGGTGAGATGGACAAGCTCTCCAGTTCGGTGTTTGTGTGTGGCCGTGTCGCGTATCACTCGCAGCAGACGTGGATCCAGAACATGACGATCCGTGAGAACGTCTTGTTCGGCAAGGCGTACGACGAGAAGAAGTATCAGCAGGCGTTGGGCGTGTGTGGGTTGTTGCCTGACTTGGAGCAGTTCCCAGCCGGCGACTCGACGGAGATCGGTCAGAAGGGTGTGAACTTGTCTGGTGGTCAGATGGCTCGTTTGTGTTTGGCTCGTGCATGTTACTCGGATGCGGACGTGTTCATCTTGGATTCTCCATTGGCTGCTGTGGATGCGGTGGTGCAGAGCGAGATCTTCAGCAAGTGCTTGTGTAGATTGTTGGAGAGCAAGACGATTGTGTTGGTGACGCACGCTCCAGATATCATCGCGTCGGGTGCTGCGAATTACAAGCTGGAGATTGTAGATGGCGAGTTGATTGGTGAGCGCAAAGATGCTGTGCAGCGTCGTAGCGCGTATGCGACTCGTGCGTCGCCTCACAAGTCGAAGAAGTCTGATCTAATTGACGGCGAGACTGTGAAGACGGATGCTGAGAAGAAGGAGGAAGGTCGTCTGGTTGACGAAAAGGAACGTGAAGAAGGTCGTGTGTCAAAGGATGTGTTCATGCGCTACTTCAATGCTCTCGGTGGTGGGCATGTGTGCGTATTCTTGTTCTTGATCCAGACATTGTGGCAAGCTTTCCAGATTGCGAGTGACTTGTGATTGAGCCACTGGACTGGTCAGAAGCTCGGCGCGTATGATGCGGAGGCTACGGAGTACAACATGAAGATCTACGTGTTGTTGGGTGCCGGCAGTGCATTCATGGTGTTGATTCGTGTGTTGACTGTGTCGTTTGTTGGATTGAAGGCATCGCGTCACTTGTTCGGTTCGATGGCTCGTGCGCTGTTAAATGCCCCGCTTCGTTTCTTCGACCCCAACCCAACTGGTCGTATTGTCAACGGATTCGGTGATGATATGTCTTCGATGGACTTGATGCTTCCGATCGGTTTCGGTGGGTTTCTCGCGATTCTGTTCTTCATTGTGTGTCAGCTCGCTACGGCCATTTATACCGTCAACTTCTTGGGTGTGTTGGTGGTTCCGCTTGTGGACATGTACGTTAAGGTGGCCAACTTTTATTTGGCTCCATCGCGTGAGATTTCTCGTTTGTGGAAGGCGTCTTCGTCGCCAGTGTTGAGTCACGTTACCAGTTCGGAGGAAGGTGTTGCTTTGCTTCGTGCATTCGGTCCGGAGTACGTGGAGGCAGGCTATTGCGGAAAACCTGAAGCGAAACGATGTGAACAGCAAGGCCTGGTTCTCCGAAATCGTGATGAGTCAGTGGTTCCAGGTTCGAATGCAACTTCTTGGATGTGGTGTGGTGATCCTCGTCGTGTCCGCTCTTGTGTGCTTGCACTCTCATCTGTCGCTGGCATTGTCGGTCTCGCCGTCAAGTACGCTTTGAGTGTCGATGGCGGTCTCGCTGGCCTCGCTAGTGTGTGGTCTTGGGTCGAAAACTCGATGGTCAGTCCAGAACGTGTCTTGGAGTACGGTTCGATTGCACCAGAAGGAAACGACAAAGTGCTCGTCATCGAACCATCCGCTCAGTGGCCACAACAAGGATCCATACACTTCGACAACGTCGTCTTCAGCTACAAGCCTGGTGCTACACCAGTGCTCAAGGGTCTCTCCTTCGATATCAAGATCAAAGAGAAGATCGGTATTGTCGGTCGTACTGGTGCTGGTAAGTCCAGTCTTACCATGGCTCTCTTCCGTGTCAACGAACTCGAGTCCGGTCGTATCATGATCGATGGCACCGACATCTCGACCATGCCGCTCCAGTCGCTCCGATCAAGATTGTCTATCATCCCACAAGCACCTGTCCTCTTCAAGGGTCCACTGCGATCGTACATGGATCCGTTCGACGAGTACACGGACGCCGAGATCTGGGAAGCGTTTGAGAAGGTGGAGATGAAGATTCAGATCAGTGCGTTGGAGGGTCAGCTGTCGCACGAGTTGAGCGAGAACGGCGAGAACCTTAGTGTGGGCGAGCGTCAGATGTTGTGTATGGCTCGTGCGATGTTGACTAAGTCTCGTGTCGTGGTAATGGACGAGGCAACTGCGTCGATCGATCACGCGACGGAGAAGAAGTTGCAGCACATGATCAACCATGACTTTAAGGAGGCGACGGTGTTGACGATTGCGCATCGTTTGGCGACGGTGGTGGCTTCGGATCGTATCATGGTGTTGAATGATGGCAAGGTGGTGGAGTTTGACACGCCTCACAATCTGGCTCAGAAGGAGGGTGGTGTGTTCTACGAGTTGGCGATGGAAGGCGGGTATCTCGAGCAGTTCCAGATGAAGTAGGGCATTCTATTATCATGAGTACTTGCTGTCATGCTGATCGTGCTCACTGAACACCATCGGTCGTGAGCCTATCGTCTTGCTCGAATAGCTCGACTGAGAACTTTTCGACTGCTTTCGCTGCGGTTTCTACAAACAAGAGTACTTGGCGGAGGCTTATAGCGCTCAAGTACTTCGGAAACAACACGTCTTCGCTCGCCTATCACAATCCAACGTGCTCTCCTTGGTGAACTTGTTCACAATTCTTGTCTATTACGCGGATAGATTATCACATTCGACTTGCTTATGGGACCTTCTCAACTCCCATGAACTCTTTCAGGACATCGTACGCGGTCAAACTAATACCGGTCGCCAATGGACTCTACAAGATTCAACACGAGTTGTTAGAGCATAGACATCGCCCGCTGCAGCAATAGCACGTACCCTTAGCCAGTTAACAGAGACTCCCTTGAAGAAGCCACGCCAGCCTTCGTTGGCCAAGATGATGCGTGCAGTACTAACCAAACCAGTGTATCGCAGCTCGTGCGGCACCCCTGACTTGTTGGCGATCACAAAACCGTCGGTTTGGATCCGTCGACGAATTGTATCAAGAGGATACGTTGCTAAATCATACAAAAAATCACGTCAGTATCCGCGGCCAAAATGTAAAGCAAGAAAATGCGAGCAACGTACTTGTCTGGGCAATGCAGGCGGCAAAATAGGAACAAAGGAACTTCGAAAAAGGATGCAGTCGAGCTGGAATGTCGTCATCAGGCCACCTGGACTGCGCTTTTCGTTGCTGGAGATCGAGCATCCAATGCTTAAACTTCTCATTCAGGGTAAAGCCGATACCCGTGTATGGCAAAGTACCAAGCAAAGACGGGAGTAACCCTCGTGTGAACGAACGTGCGCCTTCAATTTTGTACATCTCATTCACGGCTTGATACAGTGATGTGTACTTGTTTTTCCCGAGCTGAACCATGTAACGTGCTCGGACAATATCCAATGGGTAAGAAATCGTGAGCGAAAGACCGCCAGCGAGCGAGCCAGCAGCAATAAGCTGCATATTGCTGAGCTTGGTGAGATCACGCGTAGAATTACCACCATTTTCCACATGCGACTGGTTGTACGCGTGGAATTTCCGACGGAAAAAGTCGAAACTGGAATGTTGCACTCCAGCGTAGGGGACAACGCGAAGAATGTTAAGCATGTTGCCTCGAAACAACGCCTGGAAGCCATCTTGGATGTAAATTTCCCGACCGAGCTTGAACGCGTTGCGCAAGCTGAATACTCGTTTCTCATGCACTTGAAACATGATCTTGATTCGGTCGACAGGGGCTAGCGCAGACTTGGCGACGATACCGGCCGCACCACCTGCGATAAACGACTTGGAGACCGTCAGAAACGACCCCAACTTGCCGCTTGTCGCATCAGTTTCATGCGAAGACGTCTTCTCTTGATCATTCGTCTCCTTCTCTTCATTTCCTACCGCTTTCTTCGGCTCGGAGTCGTCGGGAGATGACGGAGAGCCTTCACGGCCTTCGTCGTGCTTTGACGACAGGGATCGCATCAAGCGGTTTCTCACTTTTCGTCCTTGCAACAGCTCGGAGATATGGAATCGCAAGTCTTCCTCACTCGGAAGCTCTTCCGATCGCACCACGAACATGCCGCTATCCTCCGTCAAGCCAATCTCCATAAGTGCCAGTTGCTTGGCCCACGACGCATAGACATTCTGGACCGTATCGGGACTGATCTCCTTCCACTGCATCACCCACGCGCAGAACGTCTCAAAGTCGATTCGCTCGTGGCCTTCGTTGCATCGCGCGAGAATGTCACGCCAAAGCAGCTGCCGCATGTCATCCGCCACCAACTCCTTCCGTGGATCCAGTCGCTCCAACTCGGCAAACAGCGCACGCAGCGAGATCGTCCCTTCGGCATCCGGATGCAGGTCGTCGAAGAAGACGTGCATGATCTCTACGACCTCTGGCGTGAGCCGGAAGTCTGGATTGTACTTGCGAAGCGACGCCAGCGCGTACGCCAACTGCTGCTTGCGCATCTCGTCGACGTCTTCCGACGGCACGGACTCGACCACCGACACGTCCACGGCTGCGTGCCCTTCCTTCTCCACATCCTTCGACTCTTCTCCCTCACCAGTCTCCGTCACGTGGCCCAATTCCGCGAGTAACCCGTCAAAACCGCCGCCGGCCTGCTCCGTCGACTTGATACCGTTCGCCTGGGTTCCCTCCGACGCCGTTGGAGCCCGCGGAGGTCGCGCCGGAACTCCCTCGGCCGCAGGAACACGCTGGTCGCCTCGCCGGTCGTCTGGAGCCCGCGTGGCGTCCGCTGGAGCCCCATGCGACCGCGCCATCGGACTCGGCGTCGTGTCCTCGGGTCGGAAGCGGAACTGCGGGTGTCAACGCCGTTCACGTCAAAAACGCGCAGAGTGTTGGTCATCGCCCTCGCCAAAACGGTTTTGAAACCGGTACGTGTGGCTCATTGACGCCTTTCACTGGCTGAAATTCGACATGATTGTGTCAATCAGTGTTATTTTCCGCACAGAGGGATTAGTGTGGGTTTGAACCAGTGGAAGAAACTGGTCGCTTCACCTCCGTCACTTGGTCAAGTAGCGGAAGCAACATGGTTAGCGTCAGATGCGCGTTGCTCCAACCGCGCATCTGACTGTTCTCGGTCCCCATCGCCGACGACAAGACGGTGGAAGACTTGCATGTGGCCATTACGAGAGCGAAGCCGAACGAGTTGGGCGCGATCGATTCGGACTGCCTCCAGCTCTTCCTCGCCAAGAAGAACGACGTGTGGTTGACAATGGGGGAGGCCCAAGATCTACGCAATGTGGAGGGACTGCAGTCTCTACAGCCGTTCTACTTCAGCCCGCTGCGAGATGTTGGTTTGTCCCAAAACGACATCAAAGAAGAGGGTGGGAAAATTGGTCCTGCGCAAGCGAGTATGCACGCCGTGGTGATTGTTCAGAGGAGACCTACGGTCGAGTTAGACGACGTTCCCGCGAGCAAGCTGTCGACCTTAGGTATGATGCTGAAGCAGTTCTCCGGGCCTGTTGCTCTGCCTGAACAGGGCGACTTTCTCTCGTTGTTTAAATGGAACGATGGCGACATTGGGACGGTCAAAGACATCGCTGCAATCAACTCCATCGTGGGATTCACTGGTCCCTCTCTGTATGTGCACAAGGAGATCATCTGTGTGCTCAAGAACTTCCTGAAGGTTTACGCGCACAATTTCAAGACGGGCGAAGAAACACTTCAGCAATTCGTTCTGGTGGGGAGTCCAGGCACCGGCAAGAGCTGTATCTTGGCGTTGGTGTGCTTCTACGTTGCGGCTAAGCTTGGTCGGACAGTCGTGTGGCATCGAAGAGTTCGTTCGAAAAAAAAAAACAGATTGTGACGTATGTGTTCCACGAGAAGAAGGTCTATCAACTTAAAGACCTGACAGGTGAGATGTACAACCAGCTCTATGCTGTTTTTCAAGGAGATACGTGTGGTCCGACCAACTGCTGGTTCTGTCTCGATGGAGTGAATCAAGAGCAGGTGGAAAGAATGAACTGGACCAGTACATACGATATGCTGGCCACGTCGTGTCAATTTGACGTGAATAGCGAAATGGGCAGCTTCTCGAGAGTGTGCGTGGTTCCATATTGGAAACAAGGTGATCTCGAAGACCTCGCAAGCAAACTCAATGATCCACCCCAATGTGATGTTGACAGTCGCTATTATGTGTCGGGCGGAAGCTTACGCGAGTTTCTCAACCCGTACGCCAAGGAGAACGCGGAAGCTGCCATTCTCCAGATCAGTAGCGCTCAAGTTGCTGAGACACTACTCTCCAAAGTTGGATCCAACTCAGACATCCAGGTAGATCGTCTACGGAGCGAGGTGTTCACGATATCAACAACGTGCACCACTACATGAACCCCGGCCACTGGACATTCACTGTGTCGTCCAAGTTTGTGTTGAACCACATCGCACAGATTATGAGTCCCGACTTCTACAAGTGCTTGATGAGTGTTGCTAGTGGAATGCACGACGAGCGATTGGAACGTATCGCCTTTGAAGGCTACTTCCATTCGCTAGTTCGCCGTCGACAAGTGATCAAGCTGCACTTGTTCGAGTATCTCAACAAGAAACTGACTAATCTGAGCATCGAGGAGAAAACCCCGCAGTCGCTTGGATGTCTGACATGGACGGAGTTACCTGTAGTCGTCACAGAAGGCGAAAACGTGGACGAAGGTGTGTATGTGATGACCGAGTGGGCAAAGAACCCATCCAAGATGGACTACTGGATCCCCAACACGAGTTTGTTTGAGACGGTGGATGCTGTTGCGAAGTGGAAGGAAGACGGTCAAGTGCAATTTGCTTTGCTGCAGTTGACGAAGGGTGAGACACACAAGTGCGACGGGGATATGATCACCAAGCTGACAAAGCCGTTCCTGGATCACGGCCATTCGATTCGGTACATTGCGATTGTTCCGACGGAGGAAATTCAGAAAAATTTGAGTCCGGTCGTAGTTAAAGGAGTGCACGCCGACATGCTTCGTGTTGCATATCTGGAAGACTCGCCATGAGGAAGTTAATTGGTGGCGGTGGATGGTTGGAAAGATCTTGAATTTCGTTTGACAGGGGCTTGGCCACCTTTTTCACCACGACATCAGGCAACATGGATCTGGGCGGATCCAAGACGAGAGACACAGAGGGTGTTGGGGCAACATTGAGGCATGTTACAATTAGCGGAGTCAAACTACGGTGATCCACGCCTGTGATGGCGTGCGCCCGGGAGTGGTCGTGGTGGGTTCTTGAGCTTCTTGGAACTCCTTGGAGCTAGTGAGCAAAAAGGAAAGTGAGACAACGAGTGAGTGAGGCAGCAATTAGGTGAGGCGGCAAGTACGTGCGCCGGCAGGCACGTTGGCATGGAACGAGTGGTGGCAACTCGTGGAGCCTCGAACGAGTGGTGGCAACTCGTGAGGCGGCAATGAGTGGCTGACACCGACACGAATGGCCATTGCGTGGTGCTGGCCAGTGAGGTGGCGAAGGGACTTGGCGAGGCCAGGATCCCTTCACTGGAGGCCGTCGGTGCTAGGCGGTGAGACGACTGGCCATACGTCTCTGCACTGGAGCCGGTGTGACGGCAGTGGGACGACTGGAAGTCGGTCCTCACACTTGGCGGGTAGATGATCGTAGTAAAAACCGCTTTTCCGTTCTTTCGAACACAGAAGCACCATTTTTTCGAGACTGAGCCTAAGTAACGCTGTCTTTGAGGCTATTGAATCTATTGTACACACCGAGATCAGAGACTCGGTAGCCTGATTGCAACAAAACTAGCAATTGGAGTCCTGCAATGTCGTCGTGTTGGTCATCCGTAGGTTGGTCGAACATCCGTCAAGCATGCGAAGGCCCTCAACGCTTTGTCCCTCGCTTGCGGGTGCACGAGTTTCGAACTCTTTTATGCAAAAGAGTGACAATGTTTCGATGTGCATCTGGAGCACAGGGATGTTACTCAACGCTGAGCTGGAATCTGAGCAGGTTCCAGCTGCTGCAGAGGCTGAACTGGCCCTAGAGGTGAATGTTGTGCCAGCTGAGGTGCCAATGTACCGCCTGATACCGAGCGAGGTGGTTTTGTCCGCTGGATGTCGTCACTGGATGAGCGATGGAGTGTGATCAGGTGATGAAGGTGAAGTCTATTGAGCGCAATTATTGTACCCTAATAGCTTTGGAGAGGTGGAGTGTGATCAATCCAATACATTAAATCGGAGAGTTGATACACAACGACGTACATTCTCCTTGTCCAATCGATTTCATTTCCATGCGAGAAGGAAGGAGATGATCCTCTAGACACCCTCTCCATGACCGGGAGAATTCCCACGACATCACCACTCAAAACAGAGAGAATGCATTTTCAATGAGGCTCCAGCACAGCTCGTCGGTGGGTGTGTCATGTACGAGCCTTACAACAGCGTCAAACACCACTCCGAATCCACAAGCGTTTTCTCCACTGAAGCTTCTGCATTGCTACAAGAAGATATCTCCAGTCGCCTGATGCGCAATAACACAACATGGTGATGCACTGGTCAAATGGCAAGTTAGCAACCATAGATCGTGAGGAATAGAAGATGCGTACCTTATGCAGCAATTCAATTCAGATCCCATGAGAGCCCACGAGTCGCAGCGCCTGCAGCACCGTAAGTCGTTCTGAGTGATGGAAGAGAGCGCTGGTAGCAGGGTCAGACAATAGCTCGATGACGATGATCGATAGATCGTACGCATACGCCATCATTACATCCGCATGACACAAGATCTGGAAACAATCCGCCACCAGGTCGTGTGAGCACGCAAATCGCTTATGCAGCCTTCGATGAATGAGCGTGAGTCGAACAAATGCTTCCTGACGACCGAGGATCGAAGGGCTGGCACATCGAAGATCCACATCATCAAGAGATTTCATAAATTTGATAAACATGCCAAGCCAATCGGCTTGAAAGACAATCCTCTCAGCGAACACACTGCCAGACAAAAAGTGAAGAAGCCAATAGGCGAGCAGGCATTTGGAACAATCTCCATCGCCGATGGAGATCAGCAGCAGAGCAACAACGATGGACCATCGGTGTTACTCTGCTGTCACTGGAGTGAATCGATGCTTCAGTGTCGAGAAAAAGTGGTGACCAATGCTTGCCAGGCTGAATCATAGCACCCCACTCTTCGACGCGTAACGCTCAGTATTCCCATCGTCAACGACACTACTTGAACAACAGCACGATATGCATCCCCATGCTGAAGACTCGAGATAACATGATGATGATGATGAAGGTAAGGTATGTTGTGTTACAAGTATTAATACGACAAGGCCTAACATCTAGCTTTTCCTCTGACTGGGCAGAATGGAACGTATCCAGGAGCTGTGCAAAGTTTGCTTTGCTTTGCTCGATGAAACCTGGATATTCCAAAGCGCTATCACGGCTCGTCGAGTCAGATTGAAGTCGCGGACTCAGAACCATCAATGTCGGAAGCTGAGCTCGTAATTAGTTGTACTAGAGTCTGAATAACGATATAGTTGTCACCTTTGGATAGAATAGATGCATCTTGGGCACTTCAAAGCACAACAGGTATTGTCTTCAAAGCGAAATAGGCCCCTGCCCCTCCACATTGCACCGTATCAGCAAGACAATGAACGTAAAGACGAGCTGCTTTGGTTCGAACGGATACATCAAACAGGGAAGACACAGATTGTATGGTTTGAGGTGAGTCTGCACCAATATCATTTTATGTCAAATAAATACATTTATTGAGTTTTTCCGCACCAACATACTGTGTGCACTGGTTTAAGGTTCTTTCGCTCGGATTGGTCCTTCGGGCCAAAGTCAGTTTTAAACTGCCATGCCGTTGTGAGTTTTAAACAGCGTGACTGACAAACAAACAAACTGACACGTTTGGGGCTTATCGAAGTACTAAATTTAATACGAGTTGAAGTGGACGAAATCCCTATATAACTAATACGGTATTAGTTCTCGAAGCGTAGCAAGAGCTAGTCGGTTTTGTGGGCCGCTTGACAAATTGTGACTTCCGGACATTTAATTGGTGAAAATGATTCCGCTGAAACATTTGATTGGCCGACCGCAGCTCCAACTAAAACGCGTCTGATTGGATTAAAGGGGGAAACGCTCCACTCCCACTGAAACGCGTCTGATTGGATGAAAAGATACACTTGGAGCCCCACTAAGCGCCTCTGATTGGATGAATGGGGACACTTGGGGTTTCGACTAACCCCCACGTACCGTTCTTTATGAGCAGGCTCAACGCTGACGGCATCAGACCACTCATGCGCCTTTGGCAACTTGAGTTTCTGTCAAATTGGTGGACATGCCTGCATTCTCGATAAGTGCTTCTCCTTGCGACGATTTTCAGATCACTTCAGCAAATCCTAAACCATCCTATAAATCGAACAAATCCATACCAGCTAACCAAAAGTACTGGACGAGCACACTTGGAACTTGCGCATATAGGACACGCGGATGTCCTTGCAAACCTAGACAGTGAGTTCGTCAAGTCAGAATTGACGACGACGCACCAAGACCAGCACATGGTGGAACAGCTTCTTAAACATGTTGCACGATAGCTATTGGGATCGCTTGATAGCTCTGGCGACCTGCCGGAGTCACCTTTCCCCCGTCATTCGTACACGTGGTTGATTTTCATAGAGATCCCGTGAAACCCTTTGCATTGAAAGTAAATTTATGAAGATCCTGGTACCTTGGTGTAGGATTCTAGACAGCGACAACCGAGAGATTCCCAGTATTTTAGTATTCTAAACATCTTTTTGGGTTTTGACTGACTTAAGGTTAACATCACTCACTGATAGCACCGGTTTTCCAAGCGTTTGCAACAATTCCACGGAGAAGCACGCAAGCAACGCGCTGGAGAATCTCGCTGATCTATCAGTTTCGGTAACACACGCGAAAACAACTCCCTGCCGAAATCCCAAAGGAGCTCATGGCTACAAGGAAGGATGAGTACGGGTTTTCGCTTTCAAGCAACCGTTCACTTGGTCGGAGAATGAAAAGGGAGGATGTGGGTTTCTGTTGTCGCATGCAGGACATGACACGCCTTGACCAGTATCAGGGCGGGGTTGCCACGACTCGAAACATGCGCTTGCTAATGCATATTACGCCTGCGGGGGTTCAAGTGATTTACATTTTGGTGGACTTCTCGCTTCTCTACTCTATAATGGGTATCGTAACCTAGCGCGTGGGAAGTCTCCTTGAGTCCCCGTTACTGGAGTGGAAGATTGAGTTGTGTGCATAAGATGTCAAGGTCTGCGAGCAGGTCGATATCTTCTTTGAAAATTCTTCTGTTCGACATAATGTGTGTGGTGGTAGTCTTGTTGGTTTTCTTCAACGAGTACATCTGTGGGGTGTGTGTTTCATATCCTTACGCGTCCGCCATAGATTGTGGAACGTGGTATACTACACCGTGGTCTACGCCAGGAGTATCTGCAGCCCTGCGAGGACGGCCTGCAACAGTCTCGCTGGCAAACGCTTCTCCTTCTCCATCCCATCCTTCGCGAAGCTCTAGGAAGAAAAAACGAATTCCGTTAGCTAACTCCGTCCGAGCTATTGCACCTTTCATCTTTCGCTCAACGATGCTTCGAGTGCTTGTCGAACTCAGGATTCAAAATAATGACGATCGGAAGCTTGATCAATACGCCTGGACTCAGCGTGTACAAGCTACGGACTTGGATACGATACCAACCTCGAATCAAGCCGGGACTGAAGGATGGAGTGAGCTTCCATATCCGTAGACGCGGTTTGGCTCATGATCGTCATCGTGAAGTTGCAACACCAAGCTCTTCATCTCACTACAAAGAGTCCTCTCCGGACCACTCCTTGGAGTGGGCGTAATCTTCCTCATTTGTGTGCTTTATTGCTCGATCGGTTTACCTAGTATACTGATCTATTTTTTTTTACCTTTTTGTTTCTGCTCCTTTGCCGCTTCGAGATTATATAGGGATTTCGTCCACTTCAACTGGTAGAGGCTTCTGATTGGTGGATATTTGGAATGCGTTACCTTCGTGCAACCTCCAGACCGAAATACATGACCAAAAATGGCGAAGCCAAGGAGGACCCTAAATGGCTCGCTCTGTGTATGTTGACGCGCTTGCAGGCAGAGACAGCCACGTAGAGAAGCATCACAGAGGTTTCGTGGCGAGTATGGATGCGTGTATTGCGCGTGGAGGCATCTCCCATGTGCTCTCGCAGGTGCGGTGGTCGAACGCGTAGCTCTTCGTGCCCTCCTGCTGAGCTGCTGGTGGTTTCTAGGCGCGCGCGTCGTTGAAGTACCCCTCTCGACCATTTACGCCTCAGTCCGATGGTTCGTAGCTTGATATGATGCTTTTCTGGTGTTTTCGAGCCTCTGATAAGAGTCATGGGGCTGTGTAGCTCGACCATTGTTCCATGGAGATGACTATCGACCCGGTTCAAGACCGAGTTCCTCGTACTCTTTGGACGAGATGAAGAGTTATAGCGCCGATCGCAAACACAGCGAGCGTTTAACTGATTTTAAGCAACACTCGAGCGGCCCGGCGTCGTCGACGCTGCCGCCAAGGCCCCTCCCGCGCAAGGCACCGTCATCTTCGACGGCAAGTCCCGTCGCGCCAACGCCGCCGCCGAAATCGGCTCCAACAACAAGCCAAGTCAAGCTCATGCACGCTCCTGTTGAGGATGAGGAGAGCGGGTCGCCTGGAGAACTCAGTGAAGACGAGGTGCGAGACACGGACTTTGTCACTCAACGGGAATGAAGACTTGCTCGAGGCTTCGCTCGAAATTCCTTCGTCCGATCAGTTGTCGCAGAGCTACGAGCATACCCAGCGAGAGATCACAACGATCGGCCAGCTGCCTGCTTCTAGCGTCTCAGCATCGTCACTGGAGGCCTTGCTGGCTTCGATAGTGGCGTTCAAGTCCTCCTGCACAGTAGTAACGGCGAATACCGGTCCTCGTTTGAAGAAGAAATACGAAGATATGCCAGATTCCATCAGCTCTGCTGTGCTCATGCGCCAACAACTTCTACGAGCTCTTGTGGACCTCGCTATACATCGTTGGGCTGAATCAGCGAGGCATGCACTGACCCTTGCACCCGTTGTGTTTGAACTCTATGCTCTGGGCGGGAGTAACGAGCACGATGAGGACGAAGCTGCGATGATGGCGTTCAGCAAGGTGCTCTTTGTGCTCAGCAAAGAGAGTCACAATGATGCTGCTTTCTGTAACGTACATTACGTTGAGAGTGCACTCTCGCTGCTCTCAAAGGCCAGTCATCACCAACTGCAGAGCAAGAAGAAGCATAAGGAAGGAGCCAAACTGCCGATGAAGATGCTTATCTATATTGCCG
Source organism: Pythium oligandrum (assembly GCA_020085045.1). Taxonomy (NCBI): domain Eukaryota; phylum Oomycota; class Peronosporomycetes; order Pythiales; family Pythiaceae; genus Pythium; species Pythium oligandrum. The sequence continues at coordinate 300,224 of JAHRIK010000029.1, read as the reverse complement.
GTACTCTCAAGAACGTCTCGAGTGGTGACGAACGTATCCACCGTCTCCTCGCCACTCACGGCGCCATTGCGATCCTCAGTGACACTCTGGAATGGCGATCAACAGAGCCAAGCGAGGCCAAGGAGATTGCTCAAGTGCTGATCCAGACCACCCACGTATTACGCAACCTCTCAACAGCCAAGAGCTATCTGAAGCAGTTCAATGAAGCCCAGGTCACAATACGGCTGTGCGAGCTTATCGGAGATTTCCAGACGCACCAGGAGCTTATGGTCAACGTTTCACGAGTCCTGAGCAAGCTCACCCTGCACGAGATCCCTCGATCGCAGATCAACCAGCGTCCGGAGAGTCGACTACGGAGTCTATTGTCGCTCGTGGATCCAGATCGAAACGCTGCTGTGTCATTTGAGTCAGCAGAGTCGAACGCGCCTGAAGGCAAGTTCCAGAGCACGCTGCTCATCCGCATATTCTTTGTGCTAGGGAATTTATGCGCTGGAAACGACCGCAACCGAGTGCTTATGGGTCTTCAGTGGCAGGGAATCTTGGTCTTCGTACGTGCTTTAGAGTTCTATGGTGCGCAATACGTCGCAGCAGCCGATGAAGACACGAATGCTACGCAAAACAATGGAAACACTGGCGAGTGTATGGATGTTTTGGTCAAGCTCGTGCGGTTACTTGCCAACATGGCCATCAACGCCGACGTCGGGATGGAACTCAACGCCGAAGTCGACGGACTAGAGATCTTGCTGGCGATTCTTTCCAGAGCACACGACGTTGGCGACGAAGAGCTCATGCTCAACGTTGTGAGTTGCCTCACGAATCTGTCCTACTACTGCAGTCACAGCGCAGCTTCGATTACTCCACGAGATCAATTCCCAGCTGCTGCAGCAACCTTTATCGATGTCCATCGCGTGGCATTAGCGTCGCGACTTGCACAAATCGTGTGGGATCGCAACGAAGAGGCTGTCCTCGAAGCCACTCGTGCGTTTGGGAACTTGTCTCGCTTCCCCGATGTCTTGCAAGTGATGCGGGAGCACAAAGTGCTCGAGGGCTTTGTGATCTTACTCGACCACAGCCATCGGGAGATCGTCTACACAGTCTGCGGCGTGTTGATGAATGCGGCGCTGGATGACGCCACTCGAATGGCGTTGCTCTCAGTCTCGACATCAGACGCTAGAGCTTTATTGACGGGTATCCTCGACGCGGCAGGTCTAGATGACGTGGCCATGAGCTGCATTGCTGCAAAGGCACTGCATAATCTGCTCTTGAGGACGAAGGACGCAAAGGACGACGGAGAACACGCATACCGTCGCTATATGGCATCCGAGGACGGCGCCGCGTTGAAGCGTGTCGTGCAGAGTGTTCTCCAACCTTTGGAGAAGCCAAGCCAGAGACGGACGGACGAGGACGAAGAAGACGAAGCACAACGGAACGAGCTACAGACAGTCTTGGCAAAGCTCCAACGTGTTATTCAAGAACGACACTAACATAAACAGCCTGTATAGTACAGACCTTTTTTTGCTTTTCATCTCACGACTCAAGACTGTGCTGAACGATGGGCTTATGCGTGGTGGTAGCCCTGCTGCTTCGAGGCCGCGCCATTGCTCACGAGTGGAACGGTTTCACTGGTGGCAGACGAGAACGACGGACGTGGAGCAAGCTTCGCCTCGATAATCACCACAATGACAGCCACAAGCGACAGCGCCAGCACAAGACCGATGCTGTTGCCCAGCTTACAGTCCGAGGCCATGAAGCCCACGACCTCCTCGCCATTCAACGCGCCACTGACGTTGCAGCTAGCGTTGAACGAGAGCTTCTCCAACACACCAGTTGCTAGAACGAGACAGTTAGCAGGATGTCATGAAGAAAAACCAGCCTTGACGTACCAGCCGTCGCGTAAATGAGCGCAAGGACACCGATACCACCACCAATGTGGTATGGCAGCGAGGAGGCACGCACGGTTGGACTCGCACCAGGGTAGAAGTACGCATAGACACCGAACGCCCACTGGAAACCAGAGTCGTTAGAACAATGGACAGCATACACCTCTTCAACTGACGTTCGTACCTGGATGACGAAGATGAACCACACGAGAGCACCGAGCCAACTGTGAAGGCTGTAGAGGTTGGTGATCTTGTGCTCGTTGTGGAAGCGGAAGACGGCGATGGAGCCCACGAGCGCCGAGACCGCGGCGATCGAGTGCAGCGCCAAGTGGATTTTCTAATACCAGCGGGTATTCCCGATCAGCACGAGGCCATGCAATGTTCAGCACTTTCACGACGTACCTTGTTGGTCTCGTGGGGGAACGGCAGCGTGATGTACACGAGCGCAGCTTGCGACGAGCAGAAGACAAAGCCGAACGTCATGAGCAACGGGTGCCAGTTGAACACGTGACCATCGGCGTAGGCCCACGAGAAGCCCGCGAGCTTGTTGGGCGTGACGATGTCCCCCGACTTGACATACGACGTGAGCACGGAGCCCATCCAGATGCCCACGAGCACCAGGGCCAGCGCAGGCAGCGTCTACACATTCCACCAAGTCAGTAAAGACCACTCAAAACCAAGAGCTACGCTGACAAAACGAGCAGCTACGCACATGGGCGACGATGTGGAGCGGCTTGGTCATGACGGAGACAGGAAGTGGAGGTGGAGGTGATGGCGCGAGCTCTGTGGGCGACGGTGGCTTGACGAGTGAGGAAGATTCCTCAGAAGTCGCTGCATCAGGCGGCGTCATCGCCATCGGCCTCGCCAATTGGCTCTTGAAGCTGCGTTCTCAAGTTGCAACGCCAAGGGTTCTCAAGAGGCAACCAGTTAGACCACCAAAATGTTAAACAAAGTAACCAATCAGAGCTCAGTTGGGTCGGTATTTTGACGAATGAGAGACGTTGAGATGCTTTGATTGGCTGAAAAGGGGACTGTTAAACCATGAAGTGAATTTTAGGAATGGGTTCGACGGAATTCCGGAAAGGCGCATCATCCTTCGAGGGCCTTGGTGACCACGTCCTCCAGCACATCCCAGAGCTCCTGGTTATCATCCACGCCAAAGAAACGCATGCGATGGTGGCTCGTCATCAGGTTCACCTCCGTCACACATCCACAGCCACGTGGAACTGATATTGAAACTGCGTCGTGGGAGTCAAAGTCGACCCAGTCATCCGAATACGAAGCAGCGCACACGACGAGGACATTCGTCACGGCACCGAAGCAAGAGAGGGGAGGTACTTGAAGAGATCATTGAGCTTGCGGCATTCCCCACTGCGGTCTTGTCAAGCTTTGGGCGAACCAAGAGACTGAGCGTCAGTGTCACCCGATTAGGTACCCCATCATCTTAAGTGTATCCGGAAACACTGTTTCGGCGCGTGCCTTCAAGACGAGGCTTGGCGTGACCTCCAATTCGTCATCGATTCACCGCATCAACGCTGGACAATCAGCCGAGGGGTACAATGCAGTGTCTTCCGTCCACTTCGGGTAACAATCGACTCGCCTAGCCAACTGCACGGCCCCGTTGTACAGTCCAATGGCGACGCTTGCACCGAAAAACGACGGGAGCGTCTCCCGAGGCACGCTTTGTGATCGAAACAAGTCTTGCAGGCGCTTCAGACACATCCACTGGAACACCGAAGCGTTCGACATTGTCGGAAGTGGACACGACTCGGCAACGTGGGTGATGTACTCCCGGATTGGCAGTATCACGTTCACGATGGCGTCCACCACTTGTGGATGAGCGAAAACGCGGGCATTCCGAAGCGTGCCTTCCTATCGCAGATAGCACTGCCTCATTACGCGACCGTACCAGATTGGATCGAAATCATTCCCTGCCGGTGTGAGATGGGTCGAAAAGTCGACAGGAGTGGAATGTACGATCCCAGTGATCCAGCTTTTCAATATCACGCGCCAAGACCACAATGAACGGTGTAACGTGGGCCGGCTCTTGACCTCTGTATCCTCACAACCGACCTGGACAAACTCGGTGTACGTTGAATATCGATGGAGAATCGCCAGTACCCGACCAGGCCAACCACATGACGCTTCGAACAAAAGACGCGCAGCTTCGTCCAGCATCTGGGCATCTGTTGGCGGGGAAAGCCAAAGATGTGGTTTTCGCAGTCAAAGGAGCAGTCAACTTATCGAGGCGAGAGTTTTATGTCCCCCTGTGGATGACAATCCAACAACCAAGTCACCAAGCTGCCGACCGAAGCTCACTCGCGCCCAACTAGTCTCTCACAGCTCAAGCCGAGGTCCGCGTCCAACCAAGTCGCTCGGGCCAGTCGCCGTGGCCAACCAAGTCGTCCTGACCCTCGCCTCTGGGTCACCGCGCGCCTCAGCGCACCGTAGCTAGAATAGTCAGTCGCTAAGTCTGTCGGAAGGCTTGAAACCCACCACATCACACCCGGGATGATCGCTCTCACTCCCCCACTGGTGCAAGATAAGCCGAATTCACGTGATTGCCCCATGCGACGTCGACATTAGAAAATTGTCGTCATTCTTTAGACCCCATCGCTCATCCAAGGTGGTCGACTCGGTCGCGAGCACACGTGTGTTCGTCAGTATGGCTTTGATGTGGTCAGGACGTAGCACTGACAATGGCAATCGGTGCAGATTCCATGAGCTCACCATCATCCACAAGTGCGGCAGTTTGAGGTCAATGAACCGCAGAAACGAAGCCTGGCCAGTGAGTACAAAGTACATACCACGCATATTCACCCATTCTTGCAACACGATCTTGCAGAATCGTCTGAAGAGCTCGCACGACGCACGTTCATCCTCGTGCTGTTCAGGCATAAAGCCGCGGCCAAAGTCATCCAGTATGATAAACAGTGGTCCCACTGCATCGACGAGACCCCGCATGAAATCTTCAGTTGATTGTGGCGTAGTCAATAGCGCTGGTTCGGTTCCTGGTACCAGAGATGCCCGAATCTCTTCGGCCAGCACTTCATTCATGGTTCCAGCAAGTGACGGTCCGTTCACGAAGATACTTCGGCTCACCTCAAGCCGGATCGTGTGAGCCGCACAAATGGATTGTTGGAACTCGGTTCGTTGCGTGGCATTGGGCCATTGCTTTCGACACTGTCGGATGTAATGAATCATCAAGTAGGACTTGCCCATGCCGATTGACTGATCCGCAATCGGAATGTCGAATGTAGGAGTCAAGGAATCGTGCTCGAATGCACGATTGTGGACAAGCTGAAGCTCACGAATGGCCTGCTCTTGGTTGACGAAGTAGAGCTTCTCCACATCAAGAGAATACTTTACTTCAGTTCTGGTTGCTCAAGCCACTCGGGCGATGTCAGCTCTACGAGCACGTGGATCTGTACGTCTTCAGGAAAGTCGTAGAGCGAGAGTCGGTTATGCTTGTGCATTTCGCGGTTTGCACACAAGATATCGTTGGCCTCGTCAGGAATCACGCCGTTCTCCATCTGCTCTCCTCGCTCTTGAGAACTCTCGTACCACGTTCCGTCACTCGTTTTCGCCACGTATAGCTTCGGGTCGGGGGGCGAAGAGCAAGTAGCGCTCGTCTTGTAATAACCGCGGCATGATCTCCGCCACGAGCCTGTCAACAAGGTGATGATCTCGAGTGCGAACGAAGAGCAACTTCCCTGTGTTCACCACCAAGCATGTCAGCTCCATTGCGTGAGATTCCATCTCTCGTGGAACAACGGAACAACGTTCGCGTCCACTTCTGTCATAATGTCAAGCTACTTGCGAGAGTGGATCGAAGGCTAGCCTTCAATAATGAGACAATGGGACGAGCCAGCCCCAACGCAACCGCTGTTTCTCGGCACCTGGCTCATTTGTACAATCTCCATTGGCTGTTTGGATGCAAGATGGACACAACCATCCAGGATGCTCTCCGGGGGTGCGGCTACGCGATTGTGAAGATTCCTCTTACTGTGCGAGAAGCAGCGAGCGTGCTTGTTGAAATCGGTTCTCTCGAGTACTCGCCTGTGCGCAACGTAGTCACCGGCGCAACGGATCCTTGCCGGTTCAGTGCCCTCATACCGAACCAAAGCGCGTTCTCTCGCCTATATGACGTCGTTGGGTGCTGTTTAGAGCATCTCAACCCGGAGTGGGTGATTGAAAAGATGGAGATGTTCAAAAGCTTACGCGGCAGCGCGGTAGACGCCCAGTGCTACATGTCGCGAACTGATGTGGAGAACACTATCCAGTCGCATAGACAAATTTTCGTCACGTCGCTGTTTGCAATCACAAACACGAAGCTCACAGTGTACGATGGCTGCTTTGGTGTTGGTGCCATTGAGAAAGAGACCTCAATCAAGCTCACTGCTGGTGACCTGCTCATCTTTCGACGAGATCTCGTACACTGCGACGTCGCCAAAAACCTTTGTGTCCGAGTCACGGTGGGCTTCAAGCACTTTTCCAGTCCACCAATGACTCCAGTGGCAGCATGTTTCCAGTGTAGCTCCAGCACCACCAGCTCGCAGACGCCAGGCGAGAAGACGACGCATGGGAAGAGCTTTAAGATGAATCGCAGCCATAGCGATCAAGAAGACTCGGAGTCGACTCGGAGCAGCAACGGAGAGTTATGTGATGCTGAGGATGCAGCAGTCGACTTGGAGACGAAGCTACGAGGCAACTCTGGCCACAAACGAGGCAAGCGATCAATAGACGAAGTCAAGGATAGCGTCATGACTTCGTGTGATCATCACAAACGGTCGAGCCGACTTTTGCAAAACGTGAAATGCGAACAGAAACCCCTTGCTGCAGATTGTGCGCGAGCAAGTCAACTACTGATGAGTGTCGTAGGGAACGCTATCAATGGCCGTCAGCCACACGATCTGCAGTGGACGGAGAAAGTCTTCGCAGCACTCCATGTGGATGGAGATAGCGACATGCAAGAAACAGTCACGAAAGTCATCGAAGCGTTGGCGAATTCACTCAAGTCCCACACAACGGTTGATAAACGGAGCCTAAAGCAGGAGTGCGTGGATTCCATCATGAGCATACTTCTGTGTCTGCCAAGCAGTGGGGAAACTACTCTGGTACGTTTGTTTATTACGACTCATGATTTATGGACGGATGATACTGACTGTAATGTAGCCAGAACCTGATCAATCGAACGATGACTTGGATCGTCTTGCTCAGTTGAGTGAGTTGGCTTACCAGGAGATCATTGCGGCCGCCGGCACGTTTGATTCTCGCTTGGAGTCTGCCCAAAAGGCAATCGATGCGCTGTGTGTGGAGTGTGCGGCAGGTTTCCATCGACTCGAATGGTTTGCGATGGTCACACAAAAATTCCTCGCCCGCAGCCAGCTTCATCAGACACCGGAAGGACTCAAAACAACTCAGGTTGATGACCATCTGGATCGAAGCAAGCAAGAGCTGGAAGAAAGCAGTAACTGCATGACGACGGCGATTGACACGTGGGTCGACCGCACCGTAGCCCTCAAGGGAAGACTTGATCGGTGGGAAGAAGCGTATCCGGAGCACGTGGTCACTCCAGGCGTCGCTCAGTTTGCAACCAGTGTGAAAGTGATCAAGTCAACGGATCCCGTTGTTGCGGCTATGATGGGCACGTGGGAACGAAGCTCCCAAGTCATGGCAACAGCCATACCCGATATGATTCGCACCGCTACACGAATGGAATTCCAGCAAAGTCTTCTTGATTTGCTTGGGAAGGCCCACCAGCGACGCGTGCGATGGCTGGAGAAGACTATTACGCGGCTGTACAAGGCTCGCGTCGCATCTGACACGCGAATGACCCAGCAATTGCAAGGCTGTGTACCACGTCTCGCTCATTCACTTCGGCTCTGCTTTGACCTCCTAACACACAGGCTACACAAAGCGCAGGCAGATCGTGATGCCGAAGAGGACGCTTTGCGAGTGCATCGAGAGATTTACGGCGATTTGGTACCAACCCAGCTCCATACGATCATTACGTGCATAGATGAGTACTCTGAGGTGATCCGCATATCGAAGGAAACAATGCAGAAGGTAGCCAGCGCTCAGAAAAGTCTGTGGGACGAACGGCACGAAGCCATTCCTAGCGAAATTCTGAAGTTGGCGGCTCGTGAGTACTTGGAAATGTGGCAAGGGCTTCATGCCGACAGCCAAGAAGTCCTGGGTGATGTGATCAAGCTGATCCAGGGTTGTCAGCCGGTGGACTCGGAGCAGGTTTGTGCTGTCTAAGCTTATGTGCTGACTGATAGGGCGTATCACTTGATGTGTATGATAGACAGCGGCAAGCGCGTTGGACGAGGAGGAAGAAGAGAACCCACAGAGCTGTAGTATCATGTAAAAAGCGATAGGGTGGTCACTCTCAACTTGTAGATGTTCAACTATGCAATTCCAGTGTATCTTTGTCTACGTCTTCACGTCTCAACAAATAGCCTCTCCCAGTCCTTTAGCGTCACCAGTTTATCAGTGATAGTATCTTGGTCAGCCGAAGCACGCGACTTGAACGGGCTGTGCCGATGGACGTGATGAGCATTCTCTTCATGGCATCGAACGAAACCACATGTTGAATGCGTTCTCTCGTTCCTTCCAAAACAGACAACGTCAGATCAACGGAGGATTCGAGGCATTGTAATTCATCTTTTTCGAGCACGTACCTCCTATTCGCGATCCGATCTCGGTCAGTTCGAGGGCGAGGCCCCTTTGCTAGTGGGATTCTTGGGAAGTTGTGCGATGACTTCGCGTGAGGGAGAATGTCGTACACGAGCCTTGGGATTGGAGGATTCGAGGACATGTCCCTGATCTTTCTTGGGCTTCTTCGGCGGCGGATTCCTCTGTGAGCGGAGTTGCGACGATCGAAAACGCTTCAGCCGTCGCGTGAACCATCTCGAAGATGTCGATGAAGTCTTTGTCGAGACTGCAGTCGGCAGCTCCGCCAATCAGTGGGTCGGGATCCGCCACATCCAGGTCAAACGCCTGCGCAGAGAAGACGAAGGGGTCGACGAGCGTACCTTTCATTGTATCGAATCGCATGGAGAAATGAGCGCTTCTTGACGACTGAGCTTTTCGGCTTTGAGTGTGAGCTCTGTGACTGCAAAGTGTCTTTCGACCACTACGGTAGTCATTCAAAGGTATAGCACCGCCATGACATCACCACAGATGACCTCCAGAGCTCATCGCCTGGAGCCTTGACGCGCCAGACTTTTTCGAACACTCGGGATATTCAAGCCCTTCGATATATGGTAATAATATTCCACTCACTGCACCATTCCATGGGTCCATTTGATATGGAGATGCCCATCACCCTGGAGTGTCGAGGTACCCAGATCAGAAGGAGAAGCGCGGTAATTCCAGCTCCAATAGCGTATATTAAATCAGCGTCTAGAAGACCAGGCGAGGAGTCCGTCCATCAGTAGATCATCCTCACACAGGTACCTTGTCCCTGGCCGTGAACCGCGTCATCAAATCCTACTGACTTGGCAGCCAAATCAGTTCCGCTCAACCGTTGGACGGTAAAAGGATACAAACCAGTATCTTGGCCTATGGAGCCGAGTCGAGTCCTCTCCAACCATTTTGACCAGATCAAGAGGATTTCCCTGATAATGAGTCACTTGTTCCTGAGTGATGGTCGATTTGGAGAAAATTCTCCAAAATGACCATCACCCACACCAACTGTAGCCATCTGGTGGAATCGGCCACTGGTCTCGTCAATGGCATTCCTCAACTTGTGCTCTCGAGCTCACAACAACACTATAATGACGACGCTTTCTACGACTTCAACCACCAGCGTCTTCCAGCGTAACGTGCGGTGTCTCCTGGTCGGTGAAGATCTCGATGTGACGATGGGCTGCTTCTCCCTCCCTATTGACGAATACCAGAGCGTCGAGGAGTTGCAACAGGAGGTGCTTCGTCACGTCCCATCGACTGCGCAGGATCGACTGACACCCGGCGTCCAGCTCTTCAAGGGTTTCGACCTGTACTACCAGAAGAACAAGGTGATGGATCGCGGTTTGGAGCCACAGGACACTTCGGCTGGTACGACCGAACCCAACTGGATGATTACGCCTACCAAGCCCAAGCGAGGTGCTGGTACTACGGACGTAGACGTGACGATCTCAGACCTTTTGAAGACGATCACGCCCGAGAAGGTCGCAACCAAGTACTTCCAGCGCAAGTACGCGATGCGACGCCGTGATTCGGTCCACTCGTACCTCGCCCGTGGCCACAAGTGCGATCAGTCGCGTATTGACGTGCTGGTGAGTGTGCCAAAGATCCAGTTCAGCGAAGATCTAGCTGACACGAACGAGGACGACGAGTATGAAGGTGTTGAGCATGCGCTGGACTTCAACGACTCAATGTCTGAAGCCGAGACTGAGTCCAGCGAAATGACTGAGAGTCCACGCAAGCGTCGTCGTCAGGATCCTGTCCTGAAGGAGGCAGACCAGATCAAGCAGGCATCTCCTAGCAAGTGGCAACGTGCCCCATGTGGACGTGTGGTGTCGGTTGAATCCCTTCGAGTACGCTGCCCCTGCAAGCGCTGCTTGGAGTAGAATACATGTAAAACTCTGTAACAGAAGATATGTTCATGCAATCGTGGTATCACTTTATACCCATCAAATGTATCAAGGCTCTTCTGGTCTCTTAAAACCTTCCTTCTCGCGTCCCTTACGGCTCATGTTCCAACTGTCGGTTGAGACGAACCAGCTCTACCAGTGCCTTGGCCCATTCCCATCCATGGTCAGCCGAAACACCTTCATCCATCCCGAGAAACTTCTGCGCCTGGTCTTCGCTCTCGCATGTGAGCACCCCGTAGATGACTGGGACCTTGCCTTTCACGTTGAGCTTCATGATACCCCGAGCAACCGCTTCGCTCTGGAAGGCAAACTGATCAGCCATCTCGTCCCGCACCAGCAACCCCAGACAAATCACTCCATCCAATCGACCGCCTTCGCTCTCCATCAGTCGCTTAGCCATGAAAGGGAGGTCAAAAGGGCGAAGACCGTGCATGTACACAATGTCTCGACGCGCGATGCCCCTCTCAATCAACGCCTTTTTCGTACCCGCCACCAGAGGTCCCACGATCTCGGCCTTGGCATGCGCCGACACGATCCCGACACAGAAGCCGTCGGCGTCTTGCGGAGTAGAAGCAGAGCGATGGGTCTCGTTCGTCGCCATGGCGAATGCAGTTGTGCATTTGGCCTGAAGAGCTCTTGGCTCGTGGGGATCTCGCCGTTGTTGATCACATGTCACACATGTTTATGTTTTAATCACTGCTGACGTGCTTTGTTCGCGTGTTTGTTTGATATAACCAATCCCCACCATCGGTTTAGAGAGGGGATGAACGCCAGCATTGGAAATATCCAGGCATTTCGAGATTATCCGAGCCCTGGCACCAAACCCACGAAGATTACGCCTCGTTTTTGGTAAACTACACGCGTAAGTTACCGACCATGGACGCGTTCTCGTACCCCGAATACTACGACTTCCCACCTTTCTTCACGTAAGTATCACTTGGTCTTGGTAAACTACGCGTAAGTTACCGGTGCAACCTCGTCAACATGCTGACGATGGCCATGATGCCGCTCGATGGACGCGTAGCCTGCAGCCGGTGCGCGCGACGCGCGAGAAGCAGCTCGTGCTCTGGAAGCAGCTGATCCTCGAGTTCCACCGCACGCAGGGCCAGCCGCTCTTCCAGCCTTTCACGTCGCCGTTGTTCGAGAATGCCAAGATTTCGCGTACGTACGCTGGAAAATGACGAAAATGACAACGTCGTTTTTTCATTCTCACCGTGATTGTGCGGTGGATTGCAGGGAAAATGGCGTCAGACGGCCGATTGGCGGTGGTGGAGTATTTGATTCGATGCGGGAACGTCACGTGGGAGGATGATACCAAGACCCGATGCCGGATCATGTGGAAGAAACCGGCGGAATGGGCCGCCGAGATCTACGATTTCGTACGTTTTGTTACGTTTAAGAGGAGTTATAGTGATGGTTGTGACGGCTGATGGCTCGTAGGCGACGGAGCGCGCGATGATCGGCAATGTGTACACGGTGTACGAGCTCTACGCCGGCGAAGAGACGCTCGGAACACGTACGGTGCTTGGGATGGAGTGGCTCGGGTCCGTTGCCTCTAACGATACGTCCTTGCTATTGTAGCTGTCCACGGGATGGAGCCATGGTTGCTGCGTGAGTCGCTCAAGGTCCTGGAGAGCGAGGGCAAGGCCGCCATCATCGACGGCGCGACGCTGGAGGAAGACGGGGTCAAGTTCCTCGCGACCGAGTGATTGAAACAGCGGAATAGAACCTGTGTGAGTGATTCAATGAAAGGAAAATGCCCCTGTCGAGCACGACTCAACCGTCGTTCTGCGCTGATCTTTTCGCATTCATCATTGCCAACGGACTGATCCTCGTCGCAGGACCCAGAGGTGAGTGAAGTAAAGGTTTCTCACATTTGCTCTCTGGCCAAGCAAGAAGAACCTGGGGATCATGGCAGGCGGCACAACGACAGCGGCGACACCTGCCAAGCTGGTGCTTGTCGAAGAACCTGGAGCAATCCGATCGCCAAAGCTCGACGGCACGGGGCTTCATGTCGGCTTGGTGTACACTCGTCATTCGAGCGAGATCGTGGACCCACTGGTGATGGCATGCCGCGGCGAACTGTTGCTCAAGGGGGTTGGACGTGAGAACATACATGAGCTCGAGGTGATGATGCCGTACAATATCCCATACGCAATGAAGTGCATGATGGAGAGTGCTCCGGTGAAGCTAGACGTCGTGGTTTGCGTTGGGTGCCTCGTGCGTGGGTCGCTCGCGTACGAGTTTGTTGCGGAGGCGGTGACTCGAGCAAGCATGAAGATTGGCATGAAGATGAAGACTCCAGTTGTCTATGGCGTGCTCATCTGCACTGATGAGCAACAGGCTCGACACTGTGCAGGTTTGACCGAGGGCAAGACACGCACATGCAACTACGGCGTGGAATGGGCACAGTCAGCGATCGACATGGCTCATCTCAACCGGAAGGGAACTGAAAAGATGGTGGAGTTGTGCCGATGCAACTGCCATGAGCACAGTGGCAAGTCGAAGCAGTCGCACAAGCACGCCCAGACGAAGCAACAGGGGCACAAGGAAAACGAGAAGCAAGAGCACCACAAGACGGACTTGTCGATGCTTCACCCCACAGAGCAACAGAGTCTCGGCGAGTCAGCTTTTACGGACACAGGGTCAAGCAAGAGCTCTGGTGGGAGCGCGGAATCCTTTGCTGAATCCGTTTCGGGTGCATTTTCCCATGGCGGAAAGCAGTGCAGCTCCTCCGGGCACGGCAGTCATGGTGGCCAACACCTGAAGTAAGGAGTCGATTCGTTTTTTTTTTTTCTTGCATATCCGTAGTAATTGATTTTCCGTCTTCGTTTTCTGATCACACATAGTCGTCAGCCGTGCTTGTTTACTGGTAGATGCCTGCCGCCTTTTGTTGAAATGCCCGTTTGCTTCTATGATGTCATGTCTCGTCGCTGTTGAATTAGGTTCGTTGATGATCCTTGTCTCAGTGTTCTTGCTCAACTGGCGGATCCAACGACTCTGTCGAGTGTGGGAATTCTCCCCACAACCCGAAATTCCACACGATGGCAACACCAGCGACGCACCCAACGACAACTGGGGGCAGTGAAACCCACGTTCCATCGCCAGTGCTGATGGAGCCACCTGGAGCAGGTGTCTCAACGCGCAAACTTGACGGTCGAGGACTCAAGATTGCCATCGTCTCAACTCGTTGGTACGAGAAAGAGGTGACGCATCCGCTCGTCGAATCCTGCAAGAACGAGTTGCTTGCCAAGGGCGTTGAGAGCGCCAACATCAAGTGCTTCCAAGTACCAGGCGCGTACGAGCTCCCATTCGCGGCGTCTCGAGTGATCCACACGAAGCAGCAGCACATGGACTGCGTGATTTGCATCGGCTGCATGGTCAAAGGCGGTACAATGGCGTATGAATTCGTCAGTGAGGCGGTGACGACGGGGCTCATGAAGCTCAATGTGATGACTGCGACGCCCGTGGTGCTGGGATTGCTGACCTGTACGAGTGAGGAGCAAGCCAAGGCATGTGCCTCGAACGTGTGCGTGGAAGGCCACAGTGGCAAGAAGAAGTGCAATTACGGTGTGGAATGGGCCCAAGAAGCCATTGAGCTGGCGCATCTCAAGCGTTCGACCAGCGAATTGATTGAGAAGAAGCGCGTTTCCCACTGCAAGCAAGAAGGCTGCTCGTGTTCGTGCCATTGTCAGCAATGCAAGTGCCATACGTGTAGCTGCGAGGGCGAATGCAAGTGCTCGAGTTGCGAAGGTCAGCACAAAGCACAGAAAAAGCAAACGCCATTGACGCAGGCGTTCGACGAAGCGTTGGCCAAGTGCAGCGGATGTGGCAGTGAGTCGGCAAAGTGTAACTGCAAGGGCTGCAACTGTGCGAGTTGTGCGCACAAGCAGGAGCAACAACAAGGCGAACTCGAGTGTGGTGGCTGTGGCCATCAGAAGAAGAGCTGCACGTGCACGACGAGCCACACGAAGACGGGCGTCACCACGACGCGCCATCAGCCAGCCGAGAGCTCTGCACCGTCGCCTTGATTGAGTAGGAGTCACGTGTTTGAATGCATTTTTTGCGTGTGTTTTGGCTTGAAAGAGATGCGAGGAGGCAGATAACAGGAGTTGAATGAGAGTGACATACTCTCGTGTGACTTGACTGCTATAAATGACGAGCGTTGGCTTAACATGGAGGCTCCTAAGCTCCCGTTGTGGTACGAGATGGCGATGGCGGGCCATCCGACTATAAATGCAAACTGTGAGCTAGAGATAATCAACCAGGAAGGACAGCGTCAACGTACACTGGCGGCAACAGAGCGGCTGCTACGGCCACCCTTGCGCTTCTTGCGCATCGCTTCGATAACAAGCTCGAGCTTGCGGTGATCTTGAGCCTTTTGACTCGCTTCCAACTTGGTGCGAGCGAGTTCCTCCTGTCAACAACCGAGACAAGTCAGCTTAAGCACCCTCGTTTCATTGCCTTTTCAACGCACCTCCATCTCTTGGAAACGTCGTCCACGCTCGCTCTCTTGGTAGTTATGGACGTCCGTGAGCTGCTGCTCGACTTGCTGCTTCTCGCGCTCGATCAGCTTCAACTGTTCACGCAACTGCGTCATCTCGCGCTGCATCTCGCCCATCTGCTCCTGACTCTCTTCCTTGAGACGCTCCATTTCGTCCTTGGGCACAAAGTCCTGGAGATCCATGACCATCACCGGCGCTGGCGACGGCGCTAAGAGCTCTTGCAGTCGCGGCACTTGGCCTTGCAGCAACGCCTGCACTCGCTCCTGGTACGACAACTTGATCGCCTGCTGCAACGCGTCGCCAGACTCCAACGCACTCGGCTCCTCAGCCTGCGTCGCGGCGTCCTGCTGCTGCTTGGCGAGCCAGAGGACGTTGACGAACGCGTCGATGATGCGTCGGCCCATGGCGTCGTCGACGTACTGCACCCACGGATGGCCAAGGCGCTGGTACTGTCTGAACAAGAAGCCGACGAGTGTGGCCAAGCCGCTCTTGGTCACCACGTGCTCGGTCGTGGACGCCAAAAAGTCGAGGATCCGCGACGATTGCTTGACGTAGACGTACGAGGCCAGCACTTTGTCACTGGCAAAGGCGCCGAAGGACTGGAGAAGGTGCAGCTCCAGGTCGGTCGCCGAGGCGTTCGGCTTGCGCGCGTCATTGGACGACGGAGCGGCCATGATACGGCGTTGGATCGAGGGAGAAACGGAGAATGCAGTGGTCGGGGCCACGTCAACGCGGCGTCCGTCCACACAGAGAGCGCCCGCTCTGCTTCTGTTTTGTTTTGTCGAGCGTCATGAGCGCGTCTACATGCGTCATCGGTCGAAGAGGTACATGGTACCCTTTCGTGTAGCCATCTGTCATAAGATGACATTTGATTGGCTGAAATACATTTCTCACGTTCCCTCTAACTGAGATTTCATGTTAGAAAGTGGTTTGTATCGGTTGGTAACTGTGTTGAGGCGACTGTTGAAGCCATCGAGAGAAAGAAGCAATGGTCGCGATGGCATGGGGCGGCTTTTCTCGGCCGACGGCTCTTCCAAGGACGCTCCAGGCCGTTCAACGCCCCACAGATAGATAGCGTGGACCCAGACGCATCGATTGATACCTCACTCGCCCTCGGATGGACGTCTCGGACGGCGGGACGACGTCGCACACGGCGTCCGTGACGTCGCTCGAGCCTGTGACGCACTCCAACAACCAGCAGCCACCGCCCAAGGACGACCCACGCGTAGATTTCATCCGACGACTCGTGCTGCGTACGTTCCCGGCCGTCAAGATCGACAAACTGCACAAGCTCTTCGCCTCGGACGCCGTCGCGCCGCTCTTGTTCGACTTCCTCCATGTCCCCGACTCGCGTTTGCTGCTGTTCACGGACCACGGCAGCGAGTTCAGTGGGAACATCATGGTGTACGCAACGCCGCCGGCACAGCTGTTTGGTCCGTCGCCGGTACTGACGACGCCCATGTGCGTCTTGTACCTCGCCAAGTCGGTGAAAGCCGCCGTGAGTCTCGACAAGTGCCATGAAGAGATCCTCTCGGGCACGATGGAACGGAACGCGCTCGACTCGTTGGCGCTCATCATGCAAGAGATCTACCTGCCGCTCGTTGGGAACCCTCGGAACCAGCGGCTGTGGCCCGAGATGGTCACGACGTCCGTCTTGAACAACGTCCACGGCTTCTTCTCCAGTCTCCAGATCACGGCGGGGCAAACGCGCGGCGCAACGTGTCTGCCGCTGCCCTGGGATCAAGTACTGACGGAGAATACACACGGAAAAGGCAACAACGGAGCGACGCTGACCATGCTGGTCAAGGACCAAGTGCACAGTCTCGAGGGCTGCTTGATCACGTGGACCAAGCAGATCAAGAACATTCTCAAACAAGACCCCGAGTCGCTGCTCAACAAGAAACACAACATGCATCCAGGACCAATGGAAGAGCTGGCGTTCTGGGCCGCCAAGGCGCGTAATCTCAACTCGATCTTCGCACAGCTCCAGTCCGACAGTATCCGGAAGGTGCTGCAGTACCTTGATGCCTCCAAGTCGACGTACAACGTACCGTTTGCCAAGCTTTGTAAAGAAGTCTTCCTTGCTCGTGCGGAAGCCAACGATAACCTGCACTTCCTCCAGCCGTTGACCAAGTGGTTTGAGCAGCTGATCAACGCACCGACGTTCGCCGAGATCCGCGATATCTTCCGTCCGATTTGTCATTCGATTCTTCTCGTGTGGAAATGTTCGCGCTTTTACAACACGCCAACGCGTTTGGTGGTGCTCGTTCGTCAGATTTGCAATGAGATCATCCGCAAGGCCTCGACACAGTACCTGAACGGTAAAATCCTCTTCGATCTAATCGAACAGAACGAGTTGGAGCAAGCGAATGAGATGCTACTGCTCTGTTTGCAGGTATGTGCGCACTTCAAGAGTGTGTACTTCGACTACAAGGCCAAGTCAGTGGTTGAAGTACCTGGGAACCCGTGGCGAATCCAGAATAACGCATTGTTCATTCGTCTCGACGCGTTTCTTGAGCGTTGTCATGACGTATTGGAGCTCACACAGACGATTTACCAGTTCCAGAAGTTGTCCAGCATGGAAATCGGTGGTACCAAGGGCAAGACATTGACAACTAGTGTGCATCAGATCCACAATGACTTCCAAGAGACTCTGGCGCAGATGAAGAATGTGCACTATGATCTGATGGACCTCGATGCGAAGCATTTCGAAGACGACTTCTACACGTTTCGTTCCAAGAACAAAGAGCTCGAGCGTCGCCTTGCCAGTGTTATCAACCAAGCGTTTGATGATGCAAAGACCATCACTGGCCGCTTCAAGTGTCTTGACTGCTTCGAAGATTTGCTGGATCGTCAGATCATCAAGAACGAGTTGGAACGCAAGTACACAGCGCTCATTGCGAGTTATGCGACCGATTTGCACATCGTGCAGCAGATCTTCATCGAGAACCGCGATGAACCACCGGTGCCGCCCAATCTTCCGCCTTTCGCTGGTGCTGTCACGTGGTGTCATGGTCTTGCTGAGAGAATCAAGTTCCCAATGGAGAAGCTGAAGAAGATTTCACCTCGATTGGTGCTTGAGCGTGAAGATTCGAAGGAAGCAATCCAGCTATACACGAATGTCATGGCCATGTTGCAAGAATACGAAGTGCAGACTGTGAAGAAGTGGGGCGTCTCTATTGAGACGTCGTCCAAAGCGAAGCTCAAGCTACCGTTGATCCGTCGTGATAATATATCTGGAACGAATGGCGCCGGCGGTGGTGGGTCGGTCCTTTTGACCACTAATATAGTGGAGATGGCGGTAGCTGCGGCCAGTACTGGTGCAAGCGCGGCTGTTCAGGCATCCCAAGGCATTCTCTTCGTGAATTTCGACCCAGCACTTGTGCAGTTGCTGCGTGAGGTCAAGTACTTCGTATTATTGGGTGTGGAGATTCCAGAGGATGCACTTGCGATCTACAAGCGTGCGGAAGTGTTTCGTCGCCAAACTGGGAATTTGGAATTGATTGTGGATCTTTACAACAATATCCACGCCACTTTGCTTCCTGTCGAGCGTCCTTTAGTCAAGAACTACTTGGATCGCATGGATCAAGCGCTAAACAAGGGTATCAAGGCGCTCAATTGGAAGTCCCATGGTATTGACGTATTTCTCAAGGAGAGTATGACGGATGTGAACGAAGCCAACACCCTGTTGAGCCAGTTGAAGGCGCATCAAGCGCGCGTGAATGAGCTGCTGGAGCTTTGGAACACGCCACCACTCCTCTTCGAGCGCAAGTCCAAGCCTTTGACGATCACTGAGTTTGAAGAACTACAGAAAGGCTTGTGTCAGCACAAGTACAACACTATCAAAGAAGGGGGCAACGAGATCCATCGACTGCTCAAGGACTCGCTCAAGTATCTACGTGTGTCACAAGGATCACCCGACTGGCGTGCGTATGTGGACTACGTCAGTGCAATGGTTGAAGACGGTCTCACACGAGTTGTTCTGGCTTCGCTCAAGCATCTACGTGACCAACTGGACCCGAAACGCATTGAGCACGACGACTTATCTGCTCTTGTGGAAGTGGAATTGGACTTGTATGGGAAAGACATTGTTTACTTCCCGACTATCGCCAGTACAGCAACTCGGAACGGACTTCGTGATGTGGTTGTGCGTCGCATTGAAGCGATTCTGCACTGCTCGACTGTGTTTAAGCGGCTCGATAGCTCCGAGGGGACATATCTCAAGGAAATGCGTGAGAACGTCCAAGTCCAGCAGTTGGTTGCTGACATTTCGGGCTTTTTGGATCAAAACGAGAAGGCAGCAGCGGCTTTTCGGGTGGATCTCACCAAGTATGAGTATCTCTGGACGACGGATCTGCCGCAGATGTTCACGTCGTTCCTCACAACGGCGTGGCATCCGCCTCAAGTCACAGCAACGACTGACCAAGCATCGAGCTACGTTATGCAGTACGCGGATCAGTATCCAATGCCAATTGCGACTACGTGCTCTTTCAAAGGATTGACTACCAAGGCGCCTGCTGCTCCAGCCACTACAACTGTCTCGATACCAAGCTCGAACTCGGCCACTCCGCTTCCTCCTATGCCTGCGCAGTTGCTTGATCTCAGGGCATTTGAGGAGAAGATCCACTTCTTCTTGGCACTGCAGAACGAGATTTCAGAGTCCAAACACGTCAAAGACGTGGGATTCGTCCGTGTCAACTCGCTACCGATCAAGCAGGCGCTGTCAACGTGGGTGACCAAGTGGATCTACATGTTCACACAGTATCTCCACGATCGTGTGGTGAACCAGCTGCTCTGGCTCGATCAGTTCATGGCACGCGTCAACATCGGCTTGGAACAGGAGCTCTCAGAGAGCGCTAGCGACTCGAAGCTCGAGACGGACAAGGAGAAGAGCGCGTTGATGCAGTGCATGCACTTTATCCGCGACGTTCGACGACTCATGCGCGAAGATATCTTGGTGAACTTCTCTCCTCTCCGTGAGATTGTGATGGTGCTCAAGCAGAATGGCATTGCCCTCGACATGTCGTACGTTGGGAAGGACAATGTGCTTGTGTTCCTGGAACAGGCTCCGTTCCGGTGGGAAAACATGGTCAACAAGACGTTCAAGAAGAAGGAAGTGATCCAACCGCTTCAAAGCCAGATGGTCGAGAGCATTCGTAACGAGATCGCGGACTTCCACCGTCGCTTGTTGGTGTTAAAGGACGATTTTCACACTGCAGCACCGTTTGCTGCACCAGTGGCAACGGCAACAGTCAACGTCGAGGAAGCCTATGCGAATCTTGATGCGTATAACTTGAAACTGGTGACGTTTGAACAGGAAGCTGCCCGATTGATCGAATTGGAAGACATGTTTGAGCTCGCGCCCAGCAAAAACGACATCTTGGCTGTCGTCCGTCGCGACCTTGTGCTACTCAAGCAGGTGTGGGACTTGGTGTCGCTTCAAGACGCCGTGTACTTGCGTTGGCAGCAGCTCGTGTGGATGGAGCTCCAGACAGATGCGTTGATGGATGAAGCAGATGCTCTAGAACGTCTTCGAAAGACGCTACCACTTAGTCGAGTGAAGGAGTGGCCGATCTACCAGTTTTTGGCTCAGAAGGCCCATCAAATGGTGACTGTGTTGCCTCTGGTCAAGCATCTGCACTCACCTGTGATGCGTGAGCGTCACTGGAAGAGCATCATGGTACTGACGCGCAAGCACTTTGATCTCTCAAGTATACAAGCGACGCCATCTGGAGGATCCATTGGTATGACCAGCAGCGGAAGTGGCGGCAACAACGTCTTGCGGTTGGAAGAGGTGCTCAAGCTCGAGCTGCATCGGTTTGTCAACGAAGTGAACGAGCTTGTGGAGGTGGCGAGCCGCGAATTTAAGATCGAACAGCAGTTACAAGCCATCGAGACAACTTGGAACACGCTCACACTCGAATTCGTACCTTACAAGACGGCACTGGCCAAGACTTCGGTCGCAAACTCACGTGGTCCTCCAGCTAACAAGGCAAAGCAAGGTATGAAGAAGCTGCAAGAAGAGGAAGACGATGTTGAAGATGATGAGCTAGATCACCCAGACACGTCCGGTGGCGATCTGTTGGTTCTTAAACCACCGAATGCCGTGCTTGAGTGCCTCGAAGACCATCAACTGCAGCTTCAGACCATGGCGAGTATGGGCAAATTTGTCGCGTACTTCAAGGACAAGGTGTTCGAGTGGCAGTTGCGGCTGGGTAACGTGGATGTGATTTTGAAACTGTGGATCACTCTGCAACGTCAGTGGTGCTCTCTTGAAGCCATCTTCTTAAGTGCGGCTGGAGACATTCAGAGTCAGTTACCCCAGGAGTTTAAGCGCTTCCAGCATGTCGACGAGGAGATCAAGGAGCTTTTCCATGACGCTGTCGCGTTCCCATCAATACTGACGGCGTGTTGTCACCGCGAAGGCCGTGAGGTCGTGCTACGGGACCTCCACAGCGAGCTCGAAGTGTGTCAGAAGGCACTGAACCAGTACTTGGACGGCAAGAAGGACGTATTCCCGAGATTCTACTTCATTTCGAATGCCTCGCTTCTGGAAATGCTCTCGAATGGGAACCATCCACCTCGTCTTCAGCCTCATTTTGGCCACTGCTTTGATGGTATCCAGTCATTTGAGTTTGAGAGTTTGCCACCGACTGCCGTGTCGACCGAGAAGCGTCGCGTGAGCGTTGCCCTGGCGAGTAGTTCTTCGGGTGCGTCACTAGAGCGGTATCTCACGATGGCAATGATCTCGAAAGAGGGTGAAGTCGTGCGCTTCCTGGACTCGCATCTGATCCACGGCGCTGTGGAGAACTGGCTGAACGATCTCGTTCAGGTCATGCAACAAACATTGCGAGAGCAGTTGCTGACAGCACTCGACGCCAGTGCATTGTGGGGTGTCGAGGTGTCACGGCACGCCTGGGTTTTCGATTATGCTGCGCAGGTGGCCTTGGTAGCAAGCCAACTGGTCTGGACCGAAGAAGTCGAAGCAGCCCTCGAAGAACTCGAGAACGGCAACGAAGAGGCATTAAAGAAGTTTGTTGACGTCTCAAGTCTGCGCCTCGAAGAGCTCATCAAGCTTGTCCAAGGCTCATTAAGTGCGTTAGATCGACAGAAAATCATCACACTCATTACCATTGACGTCCACGCTCGTGATGTTATCCAGTCGCTGATTGCCAAGAAGGTCACGTCGTCTTTGGACTTTGCATGGCAGTCCCAGCTCCGCTACTACCCGACTCAAGTTCCTTGTGGTGGTGGCATGATGCGGCGTGATGTGAACATCCGCATTTGCGACTTTCGTGCGTTCTACGCGTACGAATACACCGGCAACAGTGGTCGATTGGTCATCACACCGCTTACTGATCGCTGCTACGTGACGTTGACGACGGCGTTGCGTCTCTGTCTCGGTGGTGCGCCGGCCGGTCCTGCTGGAACGGGGAAGACCGAGACTACGAAAGACTTGGCTCGTGGCCTGGGCTTGCAATGCTACGTATTCAATTGTAGTGACCAGATGAACTACAAGACAATGGCCGACATCTTCCAGGGACTGGCACAGACTGGCGCATGGGGTTGTTTTGATGAGTTCAACCGCATCTCGGTGGAAGTGTTGAGTGTGGTAGCAACACAAGTAAAGACAGTGTTGGATGCCACTGCGCCGCTCGCGACATTGCTGCATCGTCTGGCAGTTGCCAGCAGTGCTGGGACATCGGGAACCAACGGCGCTGGTGCAGGAGCGGACGGTTCACATACGACCTCGACCGCAGCGCTCACACCAGTCTCAGCTACTCTACCGATCAGCGGGAGTTGTGATTTCTTTGGCAAGACGATCAACCTGCTTCCGACCGTTGGTTTCTTTATTACCATGAACCCAGGATACGCCGGTCGCGCCGAGTTGCCTGAGAATCTCAAGGCGCTCTTTCGTTCGTGTGCGATGATCAAGCCAGATCTTCAGCCGATTTGTGAAAACATGCTGATGGCTGAAGGCTTTCTCAAGGCACGAGCCCTGTCGATCAAGTTTGTGACGCTGTACGAGTTGAGTCAGGAGCTGTTGTCCAAGCAGAAGCACTACGATTGGGGACTGCGTGCTGTCAAGTCGGTCTTGCTCGTCGCTGGCGCGTTGCGTCGTGCGCAGGCCACAGACACGGAAGACTTGGTGCTGATGCAAGTGCTTCGAGATTTCAATACACCGAAGCTGCTCCCTGCGGATGCGCCAGTCTTCCTCGGTCTTTTGAATGACTTGTTCCCGAATCAAACGCTGGTCAAACGAGTAAACGTGACACTTAAAACACGCTGCCTCAGCGTGTGCAAGACGTTGATGCTCCAGCCAGAAGAGGGATTCGTACGCAAAGTTCTGGAGTACGACGACGTGCTGCAAGTGCGCCATAGTGTGATGCTCATTGGACCAGCAGGTTGCGGAAAAACGGCGATCTGGACGACTCTCGCGGCGTGTCATAACGCTGAGCAGCCCAAGCCGGTGATAGTGTACGAGACGGTGAATCCCAAGGCTATTAGTGCAGATGAGCTCTATGGTGTCATGACACTCGAAAAGGACTGGAAGGACGGTGTGGTCTCTGCAATCATGCGTGACATGGCCAAGAACAACGCGCCTTATAGCGCAGTCCAGACTGCCCAATGGCTTGTTCTCGATGGAGACATTGACGCTGGATGGATCGAGTCGATGAACACTGTGATGGACGATAACAAGGTACTCACGCTGGTCTCGAACGAGCGTATTCCGCTTACGAAGCCCATGCGCTTGGTATTTGAGATCCATTCATTGCTTCACGCGACTCCTGCGACTGTCTCACGAGCGGGAATCATCTATATCCACGCCCAGGAGATTGGCTGGCTCCCGTTTGTCGAGTCGTGGCTGCAGCGCCGAACCCACCAGAGTGCGAATGAAGCTTCGTTCTTGCCGTCTCTTGTACTGAAGCACGTCGAGCCACTGCTACTGGCGCTGGGCGAGCAAAAGCTGTCGTCGATTGTACCGCTCTCACAGTTGGCGATGGTCATGACGCTGTGTCATTTACTCGATGGGATGCTTGCACAAGTGACTGAGAGCGAGAAGACGGCCGAGTGGATGGAAAATGCGTTCTTCTATTGTGTGCTGTGGGCGTTTGGTGGTGCGCTGGACAGTGAAAAGGCGTCGACAGACCCGCGCACAGTCTTTTCGTCGCAGCTCAAGTCCATCTTCAAGTTCAAGCCAGCCGATAGTGGGTCTTCTGCCTCTGCTTCGTCGTCTTTGACGTCGCTTAGTGCGTTTGAGATATGCTTTGATGTCAAGAAGAACGAGTTTTGCGCGTGGCAAGAGCGTGTGCCGGCGCTGGTTGCAATCGGTGACGTCCCGTTCCATCAGCTGCTCGTACCGACGGTCGAATCCACGCGATTGCACGCGATGTTGGACTTGTTGGTCCCTCACGCTGTGCCCGTGATGCTCGTCGGTGCCAGTGGTACAGGGAAGACAGCCATCGTGATGGAACATTTGCGTAATGCTACTGACAGGGATGGCGATGACGCGTGCAAGACAGCGACTGTCACGATGCACCATTTCATGGACGCGCAGTTGCTGCAGCAGCGCCTTGAAAAGTACGTGGAGAAGCGCTCAGGACGCGTCTACGGCCCACTGCAGAACAAGAAGCTGGTGTATTTCTTGGACGATTTGAATCTCGCGAGTGTGGAGCCGTATGGCACACAAACAGCTATGGCTTTGTTGCGCCAGTTCATGGACTACAACGCGTGGTACGACCGTCAAGACTTGTCGATCAAGAAGACGATCCAGGACGTGCAATTTATTGGCATGTATGAACGCGAAAGCCGGGTCCTTTACGGTCAATCCTCGCTTACAACGGCACTTTGCGACGTTTGCTGTGCACATGCCGTCAAAGGGCGATCTGACGACCATCTACTTGACGTTGCTGACGCAGCACGTGCAGAACTTCGCAGACAAGCTCAAGAAACTCGTCCCGCCGATCATTCAGGCTACACTGGACCTCTATCAAGACGTCAAGCGGCAGTTTGTGCCGAGTGCGACCAAATTCCACTATGTCTTTAGTCTTCGTGAGCTCAGTGCGATCTTCCAAGGCCTGACGTTGACCCGAGCGGATGCGTTTCCATCGTCAGCGGCCTCAACAATCAAGTTTACGCGCGTTTGGCTTCATGAATGTGTCCGTGTCTTCAGTGATCGCATGGCTTCTGCCAGCGAAACTCAGCGTTTTATGGAAATGGTGCTTGAGCACACGAAGAAGTACTTCGAAGACGACCCAGGGGATCTCTTTGCCACGCCGTTAATTTGCGCTGGCTTCTTGAATCCCAATCAACACTCAGATGAGGGATCTTCTTCCTCCTCGTCGTCTCCGCAGTACCTTCCGATTACTGACAAGACACAACTCACAAAAGCGATTGAGCTCCAGCTTCGCTCCTACAACGAAGCGCACCCAGTGATGCACCTCGTGCTCTTCGACCAGGCGCTCGAACATATCGCGCGACTGACTCGTATCTTGACCCACCCACGGGGCCATGCATTACTCATTGGTGTCGGTGGATCAGGGAAACAATCGCTTTCACGCTTGGCGGCTTTCATTTGCCATCAACCCGTCCAGCAGCTCTCGATCACAGCGTCACCCCACTACGGACTCGTGGAATTTCGTGAGGATTTGAAGGAGATCTACCGCAAAGCAGGTGTGCGACCAGCCCTACCGCTCGTCCTGTTGCTCACAGACGCACAGCTCACTAACGAGCGTTTCCTCGTGCTCATCAACGATATCCTAAGCACCGGCGTGATCCCAGATCTCTTCAGTCCCGAAGAACTTGATGCTATGCTGGGTAGTCTACGCAACGACGCCAAGCTCAAGGGAATTCCTGATACGAAAGAACACCTGACCGAGTTTTTCTACGAGCGCGTGCGCTGGAATCTACACGTGATCCTCGCGTGCTCGCCGGTTGGACCGACCTTACGCCTTCGTTGTCGGCATTTCCCGGCTCTCTTCACGAACTGCACGATGGATTGGTTCCACCCGTGGCCGAAAGAGGCGCTGATCGACGTGTCCATGCAGTTTCTACAGGACGTTTCCCTTGCGAGCCCTGCGATCCAGGAGAATGTGTGTCATCACATGGCAGAGATGCATCTCTCGGTCATCCACGCAAGTGTGCAGTACGAAAAGCAATATGGACGCTACAACTACGTCACACCGACGAGTTTTCTCGAGCTAATTCGCTTTTATCGCCGTCTTTTGACCGCCAAGCGCACGACACAGCAGCAAAAGATCCAGCGTCTCGCTGTGGGCTTGGCAACACTCAAGAAGACCGCGAGTCATGTTGCGGAGCTTCAGGAAGAACTCAAGAAAACGATGAAAAAAGTGGACGAGCGCAAGAAGGCGACGGATATGCTACTGGAGCAGATGGGTAAACAGCGTGGTGATGCTGAGCTCAAGCAAAAGCGAGCGGACGAAGAGCGTGCCAAGGCCGCGAAAGCTGCTGAGACGGCGGCAAATATTGAGTCACAAGCGTCAGTCGAGCTCGCCATTTCAAGACCTGCACTGGAAGCTGCACAACAGGCCGTGAACTGTCTGAATAAAGCGTCGTTGACGGAGCTCAAGTCGATGGGCAAGCCTCCGCCTGGTGTGGACAAAGTCACTGCGGCTGTGCTCATGCTCGTCAAGCAGGAGACCAAGAACCTGAGCTGGGACAACGCCAAGAAGATGATGGCCAAGGTCGATGTCTTTAAGCAATCGTTGGAGCAATTTGACAAGGAGAATATCCCACCGGATGTCATTATGCGTGTCGAACCGATTCTGGAAGACCCTAACTTCAACTATGAGAAAATGAAGAGCAAATCTGTGGCGGCTGCGAACCTCTGCGTCTGGGTGATCAATATTGTGGCGTTCCATCACGTGTATACGCGTGTCAAGCCGTTGATGGACACGCTTGAAGAAGCGAGGCGTGCCAAGAGCGAGGCTGACAGCGAATTAGCAACAGTGCAGGCCCTTGTGGCACAGGTCGAGGCGCAATTGAGTGCATTGCAAGCGTCGTTCCGAGATGCAACGAACGAGAAAGCCAAGGTCGAGGCCGAAGCGGCTGCGTGTCAGGAGCGACTCTCCCTGGCCGAACGACTCGTGCACGGATTGGCATCTGAAAACGAGCGGTGGTCGAAGGAGATTGACGTGCTTCGAGCTGGTGAGACGGCGTTGATTGGTGATACCCTCTTGGCTGCAGGGTTCGTGAGTTATATCGGTGCGTTCAATGCGTCTGTGCGAGCGCAACTGTGGCGACACACATGGTTACCAGACATCATCACTCGAGAGATTCCGATTTCGATTGGTGGGAGTAGTGGGGATCGAGGAGGAAGCGACGGTGTTAATGGAGAAGACTCGAATGACTCTGGACGAAGAACACCCAGTGACGAGCGACGAGGTGACTCTGATCATGACGGAGGCGACGGAGGAGGTGGCTCCGGCTCTGGGTCTTCCGAGTCAGTAGCGAGTGGCGTAGATCCCGTGGAGATGCTTAGTGATGGTAGTGCTGTCGCTCAGTGGATGAACGAAGGACTCCCAGCAGACCGCATTTCGATAGAGAACGGATGCATCATCACGGCGTGCGAGCGATGGCCGTTGCTCGTCGATCCACAGCTTCAGGGACTCACTTGGCTTCGTTCACGAGACTTCTCAGCAGCAAACACAGCGACAGATACGTCTGCGTCAACTGAGCCGGCCGGTTCAAATCGAAGAAGCAACCAAGAGACCGCTGCCACTACAACAACAGCAGCGCCTCCGCGCCGCTCGATTGCTCCAGGAGCGTCCGTTCGTGGACTCACTCGACGCGCTTCCAATCGAAGCGTGGATAGTAATCACACGGAGAGCGCAACTCAGACACCAGTTCAATCGCCACGGGAAGAACCAGCTCCTGCGTCGTCCACTAGCAGCAAGCACACGGAAGTTTCACCGCTTGTGATCCTCCATACGTCACAAAAGGTTTGGATCAAGAGTCTCAAGACTGCGATCAGCTCTGGTCAGAGTGTGATTCTCGAGAACCTCGGTGAGACGCTGGACGCGACGCTCGAGCCGGTGCTGATGCGTCAAGTATATCGCAAGGGACGCAACTGGTTCTTGCATTTTGCTGCTGAAGAAGTGGAATTCGATCCGAAGTTCCGGTTGTTCTTGCACACCAAGCTCCCGAATCCGCACTACCGCCCGGAGATCCTCGCATACTGCACGCTCATCGACTTTAGTGTGACGGAGAAAGGCCTCGAGGACCAGCTTTTAGCGAATGTCGTGAATCTTGAGCAGCCGATCCTCGAAAAGCAGAAGCAGCGCTTGCAGCAAGAGTTCAATGGGTACCAGATCCAGTTGCTTCAGTTAGAAAACCAGCTCTTAGAGCGCTTGTCGAACGCTCCTGACGACATTCTTTCGGATGTTCCGTTAATTGAAGGTCTGGAGAAGACCAAGCTCACAGCAAACGAGGTCGCACTCGCGCTGCTCAAGGGCAAAGAAGCTGAGAAGGAGATCAACTTGGCGCGCGAAGTGTATCGACCTGTTGCGAACGAAGCGAGTCTGCTCTATTTCCTCATGAGTCAGTTGTGCAAGGTGAACCACATGTATCGGTACTCGCTCGAGTCGTTCATGACATTTTTCTACGTGGCCCTGCACAAGATCCCAGCTTCTTCTGGATCAATCGATGAGATGTCGGAGGTCTCTAACACGGAAGGAGGTGGATTCCTCTCGTCTTCGTCGTATTCAACAGCGTTTGAGCGTGTTCCTCAGCTTAAGGACGCACTGCGATGGACTCTTTTCGTTATGGTGACGCGTGGGTTGTTTGAAGAACACAAGCTCATCTTCCTTACGCAACTTGTGCTGCTTTTGCTCCGGCGAGGCGTATTGAGTGCGCAGAACAGCGGGTACAGTGAAGAAACCGCGTGGTTTTTGCTTCAAGGTCCCAAGGCTGTCGGTCCTGAGAACACTATTCCATGGTTGACTGAGACGCAGTGGCAGGCGCTGCAAGCACTGATCACGCTCGAGCCGTTCGAGCGTTTCGTCGCGGACCTTGAAGAGTCTGAGGCGCGTTTCCGCGAGTGGTACAATTCTCCATGCCCCGAAGTGGAGAAGCTCCCACTCGACTGGCGTGATCTGGACAAGACGGCGCCGTTCCTCAAGCTCCTGGTGGTACGCTGCATGCGTCCTGACCGTCTCTCTCAAGGCATTAGTCAATTTATTGCGGCGACACTGCCGAATGGCCGTCAGTACCTCACGTGTGATGCCCAGCTCAACAGCTATGCAGTGCTGACAAGCGCGTTTGAAGAGAGCACACCGTGGACGCCCATGTACTTCATTCTCTCGCCTGGTACTGATGTCGTAGCAGACGTGGATCGCTTGGCAGTTGTCGAGTATGAGCGGATCAAGGGCGTGGATTACCATAACATCGCATTGGGTCAAGGCCAGGAAGCCATCGCAATGCAGAAGCTTCAACTCTCAGTTGAGAATGGCCACTGGATCATTCTCAACAACGTGCATTTGATGCCGACGTGGCTGGTGGAGCTCGACAAATGGCTGGAACAGCTCGCCAAGGCGAGTAAGACGGCGTCCTACGCGACGTTGACAATGAATTTGTCAACTGCCGCAGGTAATAAGGGCAGAGCGCGTTCCTCAGTCGTCGCGAACGCCGGTGGTTTGCATCCCAACTTTCGCTTGTTCATCACAAGTGATCCATCGCCCAACATTCCGATTGGCGTCTTGGAACGTTCGATCAAGCTCACAAACGAGCCTCCGAGTGGCTTGAAAGCCAACGTCAAACGCGCGTTCTGCTGCTTTGCCCAGCCGCAAGTCGACGAGCTCGAGCCTCGTACTCGTGTGATTCTCTTTGCCATGTGCTACTTCCACTCGCTCATGCTTGAGCGCAAGCGTTTCGGTGCGCAGGGCTTCAACATGATCTATCCGTTCGCTGCAAGCGACCTCGTCTCGAGTAGCATTGTGTTGAGGAACTACATGGAGAATGTCCCAGCGCGAGTCCCGTGGGCGGATCTTCGCTACCTCTTTGGCGAGATCATGTACGGCGGACATATTGTGAACGAACGCGATCGACTCGTGGCCATGACATATCTCGGGTACTTTTTACGTGACGAGTTGTTGGAAGAGCTCTCGATGGTTCCATACGGCGAAGAGCTCAGTGGGGGTGGCAAGACGGATGGCGCGAGTAGTGCGGCGGGTGATGCAGGAGGAGAGGATGGTAGTTCGTCCGGTGGCGGTGGTGGTGGTCTGCAACGTCGTGATTTCCTCGCACCCAAGCTGAGCATGGGCTTTGATCGCATCCTGGATCATATCGAAACGACGCTCGTGAATGACTCACCGACGGCATTTGGGATGCATCCGAATGCGGAAGTGGCGTTCCGAACCGAACATGGTGACCGACTCGTGCAGACAATTCTCGTCCTGAGCAAGCGAGACGACCAGGCGAGTGGCAAGGAGAACGCCGACTCAGCGCAGATGGTCGCGGAGGGTGTCTTACAGGACATTCTGGAGAACTATCGCGAGTT
Source organism: Pythium oligandrum (assembly GCA_020085045.1). Taxonomy (NCBI): domain Eukaryota; phylum Oomycota; class Peronosporomycetes; order Pythiales; family Pythiaceae; genus Pythium; species Pythium oligandrum. Next base: position 269,719 of record JAHRIK010000029.1, on the reverse strand, counting down.
CCGCTTTGATATCCAGGACTTGTTCTTCAAATCTATGGACACAACATCCGCGTCAAATGGCAAGTCGAGTGGGAAAGCTGGACGCAGTGGCTCCTCTGGTTCAGCGGCGCTGGCGGGCTCAGCCGCAGCACTGGAAGAGATGGATCCGTTCCAGACGGTGCTGCTTCAAGAGTGCGAGCGGATGAATGTCCTCCTGGATGTGATGACCAAGTCACTTGTCGAGTTGGAAATGGGCTTTCGAGGCGACGTCACGCTCACGGAGAGCATGGAAGCGCTGCAAGACGCGTTATACTATGAGAAGATTCCGAAGCAGTGGGAAGCCGTGGCATTTCCATCACGTCGCTCGTTGGCACCGTGGCTTTCGAACCTTCAACAGCGCATTGCTCAGCTCCAGGACTGGAACTCGCAGGCCCCCGAACTCCCCGTCGTGCTCTGGTTGCCTGGGTTGTTCAACCCACAGTCTTTTCTCACGGCTGTGTTGCAGACATCGGCGAGGAAGAACGGATTGGAGCTGGACAAGCTTAGTGTGCTCACTGATATTACCAAGCGCTCGCTCGAAAGCATCGACGCGCCGTCCCGAGACGGTCAGTACGTCCACGGCCTCATCCTTGAAGGAGCGCGATGGGAACTGGGCAATGGCATGCTGGAGAGCAGTCTACCCAAGGAGATGCACGTGAACATGCCCGTGATCAACATTCGTGCGGTGTTAACAGCGCGAAAGGAACAGACGACAGGAAGCATCTACGAGTGTCCAGTGTACAAGACACAGCAGCGCGGTCCGACGTTTGTGTTTACGGCGCAGCTGCGGACCAAGCATCCTCCGTCCAAGTGGATCCTCGCGGGCGTCGCGTTGCTGCTGGAAGTGGTCTGACGCGAGAAAGACAAGGAGGCAAAGAGAGAAGGAAACGCATTTCACATAGCTTCTTACCGCCTGCACTATACATTTTGGGTGTTGATGATGAGACTTCCATTCGTTTGGATCGCATTACGCTAGTAGAGACGCCAGTACGGACAGGACAACAAGACCGGAGGACATGGCGATGGCTGGGGCGTTCGAGGTCATCGCCTGTACTTCCTGGGTCTGGCCCTTGGAGTCGCTCTTCTTGGCGTCCGGGTTGGCCACATTGCCGCCTTCGACCGCACTGACGTTGGTGGAGGTACCGAGCCACGAGCCGACACCATCGCTACCGCCAACGTCTGCCTGCAGTGAACCAGCGAGACTGGATGTGCTGTTGTCTGGAATCCCGCACGCCTTCTTGTGTGGCTTGAGGAAGTCGCTGTAGACGCCGCGCTGCCCAATCTTGCATTCGTTCTTGCCGACCATTTTCTCGAGCTGCGCGAAGACAAAGAGACAGGATTTCTCTTGGCAGGTCTTGCTGAACATGTCGGACGTGGGGTTCTCGTTCGGTGGGAAGAAGAAGCCCGAGGCTTTCATGCAGACATGGTTGCTGCGGTCCGCGAGCAAGGGGACGAGCTTGACGAGGTCGCACGAGTCGGCAGACACCTCGTGGCTCACCGCGAGGCTGCCGACGACCGCCAGGAGCCACGCGCGCGTATTCATGGCTGCTCGACGACGCGAGGAGGTGAATGAAGACACGGAGAGTGTTGCATCGAGTCGGACCGTCGCATTGCATGGGCGGCATGCGCCATTCGACGCATCCTTCTGGTCCAAAAGATCAGCTGGCAGTGGATAAGACGCTAATTCAGTGGGTATGTTAGTGAAGCATGGCATCCACTGTGTGGATGGCAGGTGTAAATGTACTGACGTAAGGGAGGTCTAACCGGCGTTCTGACTGGATGGAAGAAAGGCTCCTGACGATCAGAATCACATGGGTCTAAGTGGCCAGTTCGTCGCATTGCGATGTGGCTTGAGTGGATCCGAAATAACGAATCAGTGGGGTTGCGGTTTACTTTTCAGGTTGGCCAAAGCAAAGGTACACTTTGGAACTGAATAAAATGGACTCTCGGATGGGGCGCGTCATCGTGGCGGAAGTTGTGGATGGCCCTGCTCATGGGAAATAGGAAAACACCCTTGGCACGGAATGGTACAGAACGAGCGTATATGGTGAGATCGTGTTTGCGGATGACCAGCGCTCTCTGATATGCAGGTCTGCTGGGTGTCGTGTTGAAGGTTCGGTGTGTGTGCGTGGATTTGTTGAAGCGCCACAAGCAAAAAGGGCACTTTGTGGGGCCGTGGGACCCTCTGGCGGTCATTCGTTTCCCGTGAAATCGCCATCAGTTCCCAAGAAACACGGAATTCAATTTTCCGGAATTCGAGTTGTCGCGACGATTAGTATCGGCACTAGCAAGCGCCTCAAGCTGAGGTGATTGATGCCCTAGATGTATGACACGTGTCTGTCGTTTCGGGTGACTTCGAGCGCTGGTGATGACCGAAGTTGACATTGAGAGTCAGGCAATGGGTCTGCTGTCGCGTAGCTCGAAAGACACGGCCCTCAAGCGAGATAGCACTCACCCATTGTTAACTTGATCTAAGTACAGCGTACACGATCATCAAGTGTAGCCGCACAGCCTGTGGACGTTAGTAAACTACCATTGATGGAGGACACTGCAGTACCCATGTGAGTAGAGGTATTAAAAAGACAAACAGTCTGACGCCCAGCAACGTTGGCTTCCTGGAGCACCAGGGTGCCCAAATGCATTCGCTACGTCTGACAATGTAACTAGAAGGTCCCATGTGTTGATACGGTCGAGAAGAAAACAAAATTTCTCAATTGAAGACAAACGCTCATTTCAAATTTAGACAAACAGAGCAATTTTAACAAATTTCAGAAAATCCACATAGGGTGAATCACCTGAGGAGGCGAGCAAAGGAGAGCGATCACATGGAGTGGAAGCAACTCCGAGAGCGCACCCACAGTGTCAAGAGTCCAGTCGATACTCACGACTTGCTGGTTGGCGTCGAACGCGATGTCGGTGACGAGTTCAGCAGAGACGCGGCGACCTAACAACCTGGCCAGGAAGGTAGTCTCGAGTTGCCCTACGCGTGATGACATGCAACTCAAACTCGCTTCTGATAGAACCACTGCCACGACGAACTCGGCGCGAATCAGCATATTCGACGGTGGACAGCCCGGGATGCTTGAAGTACGGACTAAATCGATCTGGATGTCCTGGAACGACGCTGAGAGCTTCAAGAGGTGAGTCATCACGTGTTGTCGACCAATTTGATCATTGATGAGGACATTTGACGTGATCGCCTGGTTGAGGAAGGCGATCTGTGTATCAAGTTCAGCCGTGTGGGTGTCGACACTCGAGCCACTCAGAAGCGACAAGGACGGACTCCCTGCGACGCGCATGCCATAGCGAAAGAGCCGACTGAACTGAGCGATATGCTGGATCGCGAGTTCCCGACTCCTCCAGCTGTCGTGGAGCGCGCGATGCGTGTACTCGAGTCGCTGGATATCGAGTTGGAGTGCGACAATGGACGACTGCAACTTGGTGGTTTGTCGTTCCTTACGAGCTCGGTATCTCGCTTGATTAACGCGACATTGCTCACGTCGACGGGTAGAACGGATTCGGCCACAAGGAAGCGGCGCGCTGCCGTTGTACTGGGCCCTTGAGGTGTCCTCACCTACTTCAACAAAGTAGTGCTCGACGGAAGAGCAGCTCTCGGGAGGTGAAGATACGAAGGATACATTCGCGGCTGCGGCGTCTTCGCCTTCAGGATGCTGATCATGGAAAGGAAGCAGTGCGATAGCCGTGCCCATTGATGATGCGGCAAATCACTGAGCGAGTACAGGACGAATTGACGTAGGCTCTGCGATTCTTCCGTCTGTCTTCCTCCCATCCGCGTCTAAGACGAGAAAAGAGAAAATGTGTGAGCCTCGTCAAATGTGGCATTCGAACAATGAGTGCAGCTGCTGGGGAGAATGGACTCTCCAACACAATGCATTCCCCTCTCAAACACTTCCTTACGTACTGTGAACTTAGTTTCCCAGCCACGAAGTGGGAAAGGAACAATAGGTACACCTCAAGTGAGTTTAGGCGCACGACATTCGTTGTTTTCTTCCACCGTTGGAGAAAGGGGCATCAAAGATCCCCTAACATCTTGATGCAGTGCATACTACTGGATTCTTAGATTTGATCATCTCGGATGCACTTCATTTGGATGTGAGGTATCGGCAATGAGTACGCTCGGCAAGAACGAGATCAAAAGACATAACACTTACACAGCGTATTTCTTGCAGAAGTCTCCACCTTCGAAATCACGAGCTAGTTGGAAGGTTAATAGCTCCGAATCTTTAGTATGATTGCCCAGGTTCTTGGTATCGCACCGCCTTTTCGAGAAATTCGAAAAAAAGACATCCCTCAAATAGTTGGCGCCGAACACTACATATCTTTACGACAATTTGCAGGCCACAAAGAAGTATACGAAATATGCGTGTGTGTGGGATGTCCCTCAGTGAACTTATTGATCATGAACGGTTATTGGGTGCCTCGCTTTCCCTCAACAGTCTTCTTCAGCTTTGACCGTCCAAACTGAAATTGAGGACATCATGAATAAGTGATTTGTAGAAGCAACAATAGAAGTGTCGAGAAAACAAACGCATTTTCTGGCGAACATGGCAGTGGCGAGTCCTCTCGGTGTGACCACAAGAGCTTCCAAAACGAAGACCAGATACAACGCCTTTCGAAACAGTTATTCCATTTACACCCTGTTGAAGCAGTGGACTACGTTCAATTTATTTATTCTCTGGCTGAGTAAAGTAATAAATCAACGTATCTCCGTGGGAGTCAGGCGATGCGAAGGATATTCTACATATCATACTGTAAACGGAATAGGTCAAGTGCTATCAGCCAATCAGTGGAGCGAGAGCCATCCGAAGGGGGGGGGGGGGGGAGCACGGCAAGCGACGCTATACGCTCCAGAACACGATTTTCTTTTGTCCGCGAGGCTCATGCCGACGAAGGAGCTACCGCAGCGCAGCGGAGGTCGGCGAGTCGGCATGAACGTAGCGAAAACCACCGAAAAGATAAAAATTTGACCCAATTTTGACCTGTTCCGTATATGATCTGTAAAAATAGTCACGAGCCCATCCCATCGCTTGGAATCAGACGGTGACTTCTATGTGCTCTGGACTCCTGCTCCTGTCTCACAAAGTGCAAGTGGCAAGTCGGTCCACTGGGTAGAAGAAGCGACAACAATGCACGTATTTGCAACTGGAAGTTCAAGCAGAAAATCTATAGGCAAGCTGACCAGCTAAAGCACTAGGTTACCTATCACTTCCCTGAAACACCATACCCTCACTCTCCTTCTGGTCAGCAACCAGACTCGAACCAAACGCCCACAGTCAATCAATGCCATCCTATCTCACATTGATGGAATCTACGCATTGAAATCTGTTTCGCGCGTTCCAACCAAGTACGCATCGCGATAGATTCGAGCGTTGCCGAGCACAACAGCGATATCCCGAATCGACAGTATGGATATTAACCCAGCGATGAAGTCCACTGTCCAATCGACACGCGTGATCTGGTGGACATCATTGAACTCGCACTCCACTCGGACTGGGAACACAACACGCTGACCCAAGAGCAAGGCGGTGACGGGGTGAGTGGAACTCAGTAGGTGTGGGAAGACCTCTTGGAGCGTTTTGGCCGAGATTGTCGCTGTGAGCGTGAAGTTGGAGCACAGGACGAGGTTAGAGACGGACCATCCAGGAAGTGGTGTTGCTTGGCAATGCTCTATGACAACGGCTCGGAAGTAGACTGAGAACCGCCATAGCTGAGTGAGGAGGTGCTTCCTCCCGATCAAGTCGTCGATGTGGACATTTGATAGGAATGCTCTTCGACACAACGCAATTTGCTGTCCGAGCCGTGAAGCTTCGTCATGACTTGGGAGGAAGGTAGAGTGGTTTTCGACAACACGAAGACCATATCGAAAGTGTCGACTCAATACGTGAACCACGTTCATGCATGGCTCCAGCATATGATGTCCGCTGAAGAGACGTTGTTGTGGCTGGGGTACCCAGCTTCTGGTGGGAGCGAGCAGACTGATTCCGAGTCCGTTCAAGAGGCCAATTCACGGTACTACATGTGTAGGTACAGACGAAAAACCTACGTAAATGAATATCACTATGACATCGTATGTTTGGTGGAGCCACACGATGAAGACCCTGGTTAACGGAACCTGACCTCAGAAAGCTTATCGACGGTGTCTGGTCGGGAGTGGAATCTGATTCCGCACGAAGGATTTTTTTTTGCGAACCTAACGAAGAAGCGGACACGAAGATCAGTACATTGGCGCTGACGAAGGACGGAAAAACGAGAGGGAAGTATGAGGCGGAAGTGAAGGACGCGGATCAAACGTGTGAACAATCTTTTGTACCACCTGGTCGACGCGGTGGAGGAAGGCGATGTCACGTTAGCGCTGGAGAAGGTTGGTGTCATCATTGTTGTGTTTTCAATGAGGTTTATGACAATGCCGTACTATGCCCGGGGAAGCTCTAGATATGTGCCGCCTTGAGCGAAGACTGTCATTCAACTGAACACAATCCATTCCTCATTTATTGATGAATCATGCAATTCATATACATGTTGCACGCCTTCAATCTCACTGATTGACGAAAAACCTGCTATTTATTATACTCATGGGTGTTTAGTTATTGCGGCAAAAGCAAAATGCGTCTAAAAATACTGTATAAAACGATATAACTCACATATCATGATACTATATCATAGAGAAAAGGGGAAGTGTTGAGGGTGTTGCTCAAAGTAGACGTGATCCACTTCGTTAAATTCGTCTAGAAGGCTCCCACCGCCAAAGTAGCGGCACCATGTTAGTCGTTGTACACTTGCGTGTTGCATGGAGGATATCAACATCGCACGCGACCCCCTCTAAGGGCGTCTACTTGGAGATGAAGGCGAGATTGGCAATGTCCGTCGTTTGGATCCCCACACGATGCACTGGTCGGGTCAAAACTGCTCGGGTCAAAGGATGCGACGAAATGTCACAATTTGGATCACTATACGCCATCGCGATTTGACGCCTAGCCAAACACAAACCCCGCAATGACTTGATATCTGCAACTTGATCCGAGCAGAGGTGCAGCTCTTCCAGATTCACTTGATGCATCAAAGGTTCAATATCCGTCACACCGCTATACACCAAGTCCAGACTCACCAGCGTATCTGCAAGTGCATTGGCCCATTTGCGGCGAAGCATCTTTTGTGGCCGATAACCTAGTGATGTGCTGCCCCATTTGAATTCCATTGTGGTGATCTTCATTCGATTAATACGAGGAAAACATTATAGCAAGACGGCGACCAGGCAAGTATCAGCTACAGAGAATGCTGAGAAACACGATCAGACTGATGGTTGCATCATCGTCATACAGATGTGAACTTCTTCCAGGGCGAGTGGAAAAGCCAGTTGGAATGCCGGCAGTAGTAAGTTATACCACGGAGACGATCGGGTTGTCGTGCACGAGCCAAGGCTCGCACTACTATATCAGAAGAAACAGTGGAGCGACAAAATCTTAGAGATCGCGTGCGATGTTGATATGGCGATGATGAAGGTGAAGTCTATTGAGCGCAATTATTGTACCCTAGTAGATTTGGAAAAGAAAATATGTAAGCAAACCAACTCAGCTGCCGCTCGACGCGGCATATCAAGGACGTAACTCGTTGCTGAGAAGGGCATCGACTTAGCCTGATGATGATAATGAAGGTGAAGTCTATTGAGCGCAATTGTTGTACCCTAGTAGCTTTGGAAAGAACCAGTACGTGCCTTAGGATGGATGACTTGCGAACTGCGTCGATGGTCCATGGCGTGATTGGCCAACGAGTCAGCCATTTTATTGGGCGCTCGTGGGTGTGATGTATTTATCGTCGGACGTCGAGAAGGTCTGACAGTCTGTGGTTCGGCATTCCCCATCGACTCGAGCAGTTGACTACAAGTACGACGTCGAGTTAGATCTGGCCTTGCAAATTGCGACACGATACGCGGCGAGATTGGTCGCTTGAGAGTACTACACATGTCTCCTGTTGTACAAGAAAGCTCGATTGCTACCTTGCGGAGAGCGACCAACAAGTGAGGATATTTACATCGTTCGGCACTCCCTGAATGGTATGTACATCGTGGGACAAGACAGCATCGAGGAAGGGGGGTTTGTTGTGGACTCGGTTTTTCAGAAGTGTTCCTGTGCATTTGGAACGAACATGCTGCTGCCGTGCAGTCACTTGATGCTGGTCAGAAAAATGGTAAGAGCGCACCGGGATATCGCGATGCATTCAGCGGTCACAAACAACCTTTCTGTGCAGACTGACGTACATCCTATCGTATCACCTGATCGAATCGCATTACGATGGCATGTGGCTGAGCTTCCTCACACCGTGCGACCTAACACGACTACGGAAGATTCCGAATTGGTCACGAACACCTACGACGGTGATTTCAGTTTAGACGCAAACGAAGGTCGTGTTTCTGCTGATCCTGTACCTGAATCACCTACGAATTTACAGCCGAAGAGGACAGCCTAATTGAGCGCCAGAAAACTTCGTCTAGAGCCCCGCTGACGACTGGCAGCAAGTGCGCTCGCTTGAAACCACTCTTTGCCAGACTCAGTGACCAGTTGTGCTTACTCGGAACCGACAAGTTCATGAAGATGTTTTCAGTGCTCGGGCTGGTTGCCGACTTAATCGATCAGGGCAAGATACCTACGGTGGGTGTGCAGCGTGAAGCTGCAGTCTGCAGTCGAAGTCGAGACGTCAGTTGACTGCGAGACCAAGACGATTGATGAGCGTGTTCAGAGTGACGGTACAAGCTGTGGTGTATTCGTTTTGCACGCAGCAAGATGCTTGTTGGGTAGGCGATCACCGACCAAGCTTACACCAGAGCAGATCCAGTACCAACGGTACGAGTGGTTGATCACACTTCTAGCGTAGCGCAAGACATCGCAGTCTACAATCTTTATGATGCCTTGGTAGTAATCAACGATTAGAAGAAACACATCGTGTTGCATGAGCACATGAGCTTCCAACCCCTTCATTGTCATCGACCGAAACTGAGACCTTTGAACTCGTGCATGGGGACTTGTGCCTTCTCTCCATTACATTCGTGTCACACCGTCCCTTCGCGCCACACCACAGCCCTCCGCGAAGTTTATACTTTACCGACCCAGTTGAATGTCCGTGTTAGCTTACTCTCGAATTGCCATGTGTTTCTGGGATTCATATGGTATTTACAGGACTTTCCCGTGTATGGTGGTTGTGACAGGAGCCTCGGCCAGGATCCACTTACATGTACCGTACGTTCAGTGAAAAGGATCCCATCTCAATGTAGCCATTTGTAACATGTCGCCCAAGTTACAAATGCGCCGCGTTGACCTAAAACAAAGAGATGATAGATACCCAAAGCAAGTGTTTGGGGCGAGAAGCTCATGGAACCTCTCACCCCGATGGTGGACTTCCGTCGCTCTCACCCGAGGCACACTGCGTTGTTGAGGCCTCGTTGTCGTGGGTCGACGTGGCGTTTGGTCTTGACGAGCTACGAGCGCCGTTCCCAGACAGCTAGGGCTTCCAAAGGCTTGATACGAACGCGCCAGGGCTCATCCGACTTCCAGCAAGACGCGATCTCTTTCGAATGCGATGCTCACGATTCAGAGACCGCGAGAAGTGCGGGATGCTGTCGGGATGGAGAAGCGAATGTAGAGAAGGTAAGAGCTCCGTCATAGCGCTATGAATATCATGGCCTGGGTCTCTCATGTCCTATCGTTACGACAGTCCACAGAGTTTGTACGGATCGGATCGGTGTTTGTGTCTACGTGTCAAGGCCTCAGCGCTCACGTAGACTTCCGCATCAACGGTAGGTCCAAGCTTCGACCGTCTGGCGATTGAAATATTTTCCAGCCGATTGCAATTCGAGCACGGTGTTGAGTACCGAGAGTTCAACATGACCAGGCATCGATGGCATTCCAGGTCGAGAAGCGTGCATATGGGAGTGTTTGGACGAAAGTAATGACAGCATAACATGCGAGCATCAATCATTGTCGGCCGTAAGCTTGTGTGGTGGCGTGGACGCTCGATAGTGCTGCGTCGGCACCGCATCTTTTGGCGCGATCATCCCGTCGAATCGTATGCGCAGTCCAAACTCGTCTCTCCTTGTGCAGTCCAAGATCAAATCTGGCCCGAGGATTCTCTTGAGTCCAAGTGAAGCGGACAGTCATGTAGAGCAAGTCGACACAAAGGGCTGCAAAGCAAAGACGGTGCTTCCTAGGCATCCCGTACGACATGTGGACGCTCGCAGCTCAGGGGTCCCACAAGTAGAGACGAGGCTGTATAAGCACTTGAATGCCTGTGCACTAGAGTGCATTTTGCTCCGTCTGGAAATGTAACTAGAATTCCTCCTGTTGATCTGACAGAAACAAAGACTGATCACGGATTTGTTTTACACATTTTGGAATTGTTGTATACCATTTACACTGACTTCTGCTCATCCTTTTCACAAATTTCAGAAATCCAGTGATGAGTGGCGGATTGGGGAGGAGCTGTGCAGAGGAGAGCGATCACATGGAGCGGAAGCACCTTCGAGAGCGCCGATACCGTGTCGATGGCCCATTGAATGCTCACGACCTGCTGGTTGGCATCGAACGCGATGTCGGCGACGAGCTCGGCGGAGACACGACGACCCAGCAGACCAGCCAAGAAGGTACCGTCGACTGCCCGAAAGCGCGATGACAAGCAACGCAATGAAGTCTCCGAGACGAGGACTGTCACAACAAACTCGGCACGGACCATCATACTCGACGGAGGACACCCTGGAATGCTTGAGGTGTGAATCAAGTCGATCTGAATGTCCTGGAACCACCCTGACAGCTTCAACAGGTGAGTCATCACGTGTTGGCGTCCAATTTGATCGTTAATGAGGACATTTGACGTGATCACTTGGTTGAGGAATGCGATTTGCGTGTTCAATTCGGCCATGTGAGTGCCAGGACCTGAACCACCCAGAAGGGACGGCAAAGGGCTCCCCGCGACGTGCATACCATGTCGAAACAACCGACCGAATTGAGCGATTTGCTCAATCACAGTCTCCTGCCTGCTCCAGTCGGCGTAGAGCGAGCGATGCGCATACTCGAGTCGCTGGATGTCAAGTTGGAGGGCGACAATAGATGCTTGGAGTTTGGTGGATTGTCGTTCTTTACGTGCTCGGTATCTCGCTTGGTTTACACGACACTGCTCACGTCGACGGGCAGAACGAAGTCGGTCACATGGACGCGACGCACTGCTCTGTGTCGATCTGTCCTCATGTGCTTCAGCAAGGCTCTCGACGGACGAAGAGCTCGTCGTCGGCGAGAATAAGAATGCATTCGCACCCGACGCGATCTGACCAGCCGTCGCTTCAAGGGACGGAAGCAGCGCCGTCGTCGTTTCCATTGATGGAAGAGATGCAAATGGATCGTCAGCGAGAACCTGTTGACTTAGACTCGTGGACTTCTTCTGTCGAGCAAGCATTCGTGCCTGAGATGAGAAAAGCGTAAGTGCGAGAGGCTCGTCACTCGCGCACACTACTGGCGAGGCTTCAGCTGCTGGAAGAGGATGGACGCTTCATGTAGAACCGTTGCACTGGGTTCTCTTTAAAAAACGCCCTCTTCACCAAACATACACGCACTTTCCCATGTCTGTACGGCGCTCCGTGGAGAAAGAGCAGGAGGTAGTTCAACGATCTCGCGACGCTCTGGAGAGCACGACACGCGCTATTTCTTCTGCCGGTGGTGAATCACACCAGGGTCCCTTTGTCCTATCCCAGTACACACGGCGAAGTTGACAATGAAACACTGTGTTTAAACTCGCGGAAAAGAATGCACAACGCAAAGTATGCCGTGGGGCTAAGAATCAAGCGGTGTAACCCTTACAAATCTGTTTTCCTCACCTCCTTGCTACCAGGTTCTAGATTTTCTGAATCTTCCCTCCTCTTCGCTTTGTTTTTTTTTCGTATGTCGTCGTCTATTCAAAACGATCGAAGACACCAAAGGACATTTATGTGGGATCGAACACCGCGGATTCCTTACGCCAAGGTGTTGATCTCAACGATCCATTCTCCTCTTGATCAGCAATTCTATTGTGAGGCGTCCACATGACGAAGTAAAACGAAATCTGGGCAACGGACTACCGTGGTAGTCGATTGCTCCAACTGACTGCTTCAGAATTGCCCGTGAATTGACTGGACTGATACCGCAAACGACAGCAGGCCATAGATTCCACGCGCACATTCGACAAAGGCGCCAGCGCTGAAGTGATGATACCTCCCACAGACGAGAAAAAGAGGCAGCGCACCCTCCGGCCATGTTCGCCAGTTGAAGTGAAGCGAGTTGGTCGATATAATAAAAAGCCGTTACTGGCGAACATGGCCGGAGGGTGCGCTGCCTCTTTTTCTCGTCTGTGGGAGGTATCATCACTTCAGCGCTGGCGCCTTTGTCGAATGTGCGCGTGGAATCTATGGCCTGCTGTCGTCTGCTTGCTTCTCGATCATTCTTCCCGTAGAACACTTGATACACCCAACGGAGCATAGACACGCACCCCTTCCAAGTTTGTCCCATAGATACACTGGTAACCTAGTACCTTTGCAACGTCACATGATGCTTCGATGCGATACGTATCTACTATGTTAACACAGTGCCTGTTCGACAATCGCAACGCCAAAAGCGGTAATTACACACTTCAAACATCGTATTTACGTGCGTCAAGAGAGTACCCACGTCAAATCGGGGGGGGGGGGGGGGGGCATCAGCACATTCCCCAACGAAGCAGCAGTGTGTATCGTTGGCACGGCCGGCAGTGTGTGCTAAGCGTGACTGCGAGCGTGCAGATTGAGTATTCAGGTTGAATTGTGGAAGTATGATGGGTAAGGTGGGGTGTGGGGTCGAATCCGAAGAAAGCACACAGTACGCGGTCAGTGTATATTCACGAACAACAATTTTCTCTGTCCACCACTCATCTTCCGTACAAAACGATTAGACCTGCACGCTGAATTCGGTGTTTCGAGTTCCTACCAAGTACGCATCGCGATAGATTCGAGCGTTGCCGAGCACAGCAGCGATATCCCGAATCGACAGTATGGATATCAACCCAGCGATGAAGTCCACTGTCCAATCGACACGCGTGATCTGGTGGACATCATTGAACTCGCACTCCACTCGGACTGGGAACACAACACGCTGACCCAAGAGCAAGGCGGTGACGGGGTGAGTGGAACTCAGTAGGTGTGGGAAGATCTCTTGGAGCGTTTTGGCCGAGATTGTCGCTGTGAGCTTGAAGTTGGAGCACAGGACGAGGTTAGAGACGGACCATCCAGGAAGTGGTGTTGCTTGGCAATGCTCTATGACAACGTCTCGGAAGTAGACTGAGAACCGCCATAGCTGAGTGAGAAGGTGCTTCCTCCCGATCAAGTCGTCGATGTGGACATTTGACGGAAACGTTCTTCGGCCAAATGCAACCTGTTGGCCAAGCTGAGAAGACTGATTATGGCGATGGAGAAACGTGGAGTTATTCTCGGGGACATGGAGACCGTATCGAAAGAGTCGACACAACTCGTTGATCACGATCACACACTTCTCCAGCATGTGATGCCCCGTGCAGAGACGCTGCTGGTGGAGCTCGAGCTGTTGAATATCGACTTGAAGTGACACAGAGGCGGCAGCAAGCCGAGTGATTGTATCGTCTTGTCTTGCGCGGTAGCGTGCTTGACTGCGTCGACATTGCTCTCGCCGACGTTCTTGTGCAAAGCGTTTCTTCGTTCGTTTCTTGCGGACTGGAGCCGGTGGAACTTTGACTCTGCTACTACCAATGCCACTGAGTGTTCGGCTCCTCACATTCTGTCGAGAGACTGGACCGTCGGCAGAGCGCGCTTGATACTGCACAGCTGGCTTCAGGAGAGTCTTGAGGCGGGAAGCCATGGCTACATCGCTCATCGTGCTGTTTCTTCTATTTCGAAATGACGTCTGGTCGGCGAGGTGCGAAGTGAGCAAGTGATTCACACGACGCAACCACTCGCTTCACGCCAGCGAGCCAGTGGCGCACCGTCTTCTCCTTCCACAGGATGCCAAGTCTGCTCGAGCATTGCGTGAAACCGATTTTCAGTTGATCAGAGAAAAACGACCAGTTGACAGCTTATACAAGTGTATTTCTCTTTCAAAGTGGTATCATAAATGAAGTACTTGTTTAACATCGATATTCATGGAAAGGCGGTGGATCTAGCCAAGCGACTCGACGTTTTTCTCCACGAGCCCAGGTGTGTTGTTGTTCTGGTTATAGCTAAGGCAGGTTCACGCTGCGATCCTCCCTTTCCATTTATCACGGCGCTGAAGTGAATGCGCGCAGCCGTTGCAGTCGTGCTTTGGCTCAGTTAATATTGCTTTGTTGGAGATGCAAAAGGAAAACGCAACAGTCCAGAGAGCTTGTGGAGTAGATCCACTCCGGTGACTCATGCCGATTCCTCTTTAACCCAGCGGATGAAGATTGAATCAGGTTTGAGTCAGGTGCGTGAGTCAACGAGGAGATGCTGGAGGATGGAGCAAGTGCGAAGGCAGGATCCCCGAAAAGAAGAACAGGTACCCGCGCAGTAAACAGGGTGGCGCTGGCGCTTTTGGAAACCGACGAGCCTGTTGTGTGGAGAGGAGACGGGTCCCGTTTCGTTACGGAACATTAGAGCGACTGCGGCGAAGCCAGCCAACAAAGACCCGGCCACACGGTAGTTACGGTAAATGCCCATCCGTTCATCAGCAAAGAAGAACAGCTGGAGTTATATCAAACACGGTATACTATCTCTCCTCTTGGCAAAAAGGGAGAAATGAAACTGAGACTCAGATACACGATACAGAAAGCCGCATGAGACCGCGGATGTTAGCGTTTCGAGTCAACAGGGAGTCTGGGGGCTGGTCAGCCGTCCCAGTTGACGCGCAAACTAGATTTCCAACCAAGTGCGCGTGGCGGTGGATCCTGGCATCGACGAGCAGCTCCATCATCGTCCAGACGCGGGACAGCAGAGAAGCCAGTGGCCCATTCGATAGTTCAGTTGATGTGCGTGATCTCGTTGTATGCATTGAACTCGTGTTCTACTCGCATCGAGAACGATAGACGGCGACCCAGTAGCTTTAAGACCAGAGGACCCTGCGCTTGAGGGAAGATTTTGTCAAGCGTACGCAGGGATTGAAGGCGGGATCTGATCACACGAGAAGGCAGCTCTGAGACCATCCTGGTATTGTTGCCGTGTGATGCCGATCAAGCACGATGTCTTGAAAGGAAACCGTGGAGTGCCAAAACTGATTCAGGACATGCTCTCGACCAACAGACTCTCCAAGCCGCACATCTGACATGAACGCGGCTCGACAAAGAGCGAGTTGTTGCTTCAGCCGAGCCGATTCATCGCGCACGCCGTGGTAGGTGCCCATTCCTTGGGCTTACCAGGACGAATCGCATCGCATCTGCTTTTTTGTGCTGCGTTCCCAGTATCGCAGGTGTTTGCGCGAGCGGATGGTCTTGGCGTGAGAAAGAGGCACAAAGGCAGCATACGAAGTGCGACCACAGTCGGCTGCGAGCAATGAAACCGTCCTGGAATTTGTAGAAGGAAAACCGAGACGGAAGGCATCCACGACTCCGTTGGTGGCATACAGTAGTAGATACGTTTTCACATCTATCGACACGAGACTAGCTGGTGTAATGTTCCACCGATCCGATTCGCTTTCCATTTTGTTTTTTGCAAAGAGTGTACGGTACAATACACTCGCAGGGTTCATGTAAGTCTACTACTGGCAAAGCGAGAGGCAACCAGTCCACGACAGCAACCGACCACACAAACGCTTCACCTGTCGATCGCCAAACCCTCGAACTCTCGCGCGTTGGCAGCGGCTTGAGCTGTGTATGAGACCAGGCTTCATGTCGTCCTATAGAATACGCAGTGCCGCTTTCTTGCTTTGAAAATAGAGGACACAGTCTCCTCCTGGAAGAGTATAAGCCATGGGGCATCCGGGACTCTGGTCGGTTGGCGGGAACAAGTCGTTTCCGTCAGCTGCGGTAGCCAAATTCCGCCTTCTTCTTTCGGGTTTGCTCGATATTCCCCGTGGACTCTTGTCGTTCGGTGCCCTAAGATAACTAGTACTACATTAGTAATACCTAATCTATGCTGATCTAGTGCAACGAATTGTTCCCATTTGTAACACCTGGTGGTGTCAAAACACGGTAGTCCCAAACGAATATGGGGGCGGATGAGCATGACGAGGTGCTGGCCGTGGGGCGGCAGGTCCTAGCGTCGCTCCCACGCGACGCACGCGCCGCCGACGGCGCATGGCAATGGGACGTCGTGTCCTCTGGGCTTCGGGAGCTGCACGCGTCGCTCCGAGTGCAATTGGCGGCACAGGAGGCCGAGTACGAGCGTGTTGACGAAGAGCTACGCAGTCTCGAGACCGCCTTTCCGGCCGATTCCGAGCGTCTCGAGCAGCAAGTGGATGGTCTATTGGATGAGATCCAGCGTCTGCTACCGGAACTCGATGGCGCCGATGCGCATTTCGGTCAAGTGATGGCGTTGATCGAGCCGGCGACCCAACAACTGGAGACGTTGCAAGCCAAGGCAAAGTATCTTGCGACGGCGTTGGACGTGGAAAAGCACAGTCAGCATGTGAAGAAGCTCGCGGAGGAGGCGACGGCCGACGCATTGGACGCGTTCCAGGCGTTTGCGGCCTTTGTGCAGACGATCCCCACTGAGTACAAGGCCATTCAGGTGTGTTTTGTTCGTTATATGGAGCGATGTCAATGGCTCTGATGGTAGTGTTTTTCTGAACCAGCAAGAAGCAGGACGACGTCTCGATGCGCTCTCGATGGGCTTGAAGACGTTCGCCGTGGAGAAACTGCAACACGCGTTGGATGCCGTCGAGTGGCCCACGGGATTTGCCTCGGAACAACTCGAAGACAAGGTATGAGCATCAAAACACCGAGTCGCATCGACCATATCTTTTCATGTGCTTGTTCTTTCGTAGGCGGCAGAGTTTGCACAGATCGGACGGGCATTTGACTACGTGGTGACACTCCAAGCGAGTCAACGTTTGGGTGAGACGAGCGAGACGACCGAAGATCCAGGCTTTCATGATCTCTGGGCGATGGATTGTGTCCTCGAGCCGTTCCGACTGCGATTCCGATACCATTTCGAGCGTACCGAGAGCAAGACGAACCGTTTGACCAAGCCCGAGTGGTATCTGAGTCACGTTCTTGACCAGACGCGCGCCCACGCAGACTTTTTCACCAAGATCTTGACGCCGCAGCTGGAAAAGCATCGCGCGATTGTCGACTGCATCGACGCCCAACTGCTCTTCCTTCGCGGTTTGATCCGCATGGCGATGAAGAAACTCGAGAGTGACTGGCCAACGTTGCTCATGGTACATCCCTCGAAAAAAAAAACGCCACTTGGGATCGCCTTGCTAACGTGTG
Source organism: Pythium oligandrum (assembly GCA_020085045.1). Taxonomy (NCBI): domain Eukaryota; phylum Oomycota; class Peronosporomycetes; order Pythiales; family Pythiaceae; genus Pythium; species Pythium oligandrum. The sequence goes on along the minus strand of JAHRIK010000029.1, from coordinate 252,280 downwards.
TTGTGTATGGAGTAGCAACGCGCCGTCTTGTGCCACACGCTGGACGAGGTCTTGCTCTTTGAGCAGACACTGGACGACGAATTCGGGTATGACTCGTACGCTACGTCGCAGCGCTCGCTCTTCCCCCGCTGCGTGGATGTCCTCACGGCTGACACATCGCGATTGTTTGCGTGGACCAAGATCGACGTCGACTTTGCGCAGGAGACGATCAAGGAGCTGATGAAAGAGGACGCGTGGCACGTGGCCGATGGGGAAGAGAGCAAGACGCCGGAGATCGCCCAGCAGTTCATGACCATGCTCGACTTTCTCTGTCGACGCTTTGCGTACATGTACGAGGAGGAGCATCGATACATGTACATCACACAAGTGCACTTTGTCTTGCTGCAGCAGTTCCGTCAAGCGTGTCGCAAACGCGCTCGCTCGTATGACGTTCCAACACTCTTGTGGCAGGGCCGGTCGTTGGACAATCTCTTCCTCGTCGTCAATGGCTTGCAGCACGTGGTCGACGTGCTCTCTGCATGGGATCAGAGCTCGCTCTTTCTCGAGTTGATGCGAAAGGTGGCGGATTCCGACAAGTCGCGATCGCAAGTGCTCAAGATGCACGTGCAATACTCCAAGACAGTGCTCAAGAACGCGGCCAAGGTCGCGTCCGAGACTATCATGGCGAGAGAAGAAGCTGTCGCGGTGCGTCAGGCCATTGCTGGGCCTGGGTCGATGATTGGACCAACAGCAGCACTGTCCGCGGCGTATTCCGTCGGCTCCAAGACGATGAAGAGCTTGTTTGGGCGTCAGCAAGGCGTCGAAGCCGTCGATGATAGCGAGCCAAGCGTCCAGAGTCCTCGTCACGTGACAACCGATCGCAGGGGAAGTGTGGACGCAGGTCCAACGGGAAACTCTGAGGTCGACGATGAGCTACTGCTCTTCTCGCGCACCATGTTTGACCGGCACATCACAGAGTACAAGGCGCTGATCACGACCATCCTTCGTGATATCCAGGATGGCTTGCTCGACCACGTGCGACGCGCTCTGAACGCGTACCGAATGAGGTAAGTGTTCGATTTGTCAGCTTGTCGACTGGTGGCTCACTAGTACTGTTTCTTGTAGCTCACACTGGACACAAGACACATTCTCGGACGAAGCCTTGCTCGCGGATCTCGATGTTTCGTCGGAATTGGGCGGCACGTGGACGCGTTTGCACCAGGTACTGACTGCTGCCAAGCGTCTGCTGGTTGGCGACTCTCTCGGACAGCTCTGGAAGCCATTGGTCGCAGCTATTGACGATGCCGTCTTAGCTGCGGCGACCAACGCCACCACTGCGCCTATCAAAGCACCTACTGCGCAATCCTCGACGTTCAGTCTCACGGGTGCGGTGACAGCGATCGGAGCTGTCGCTGCGCCTCACGCCGTTGACAATCGCGTGTGGAGTGTGAGTGCGAAGAAGCAGTTCGTGGTGGACACGAATGCGCTCGCAGTGGCGTTCCAAGGCTGTGCGAAGAATCCTAAGGCATACTTGCGCAAGGCATTCGATTTGAATCGACTGGTGGAAATGGATGAGTCCAAGCTCGCGGATCTTCGGCACGCGATCGGATTCTCATCGACTCAGGACGGCCCAAGTATGGAGATGGAGCAGATCACCACGATGCTTGAAGCTCGCAACATCCTCACGCTCTCACCGCAGCAGGTGATGGCGTTTTGTGTGCATCAATTGGGCGCCCAGTAGTCGAAAGGGTGGGCTAATCTGTAATTGACACTCGTTCTCATCGACTTCAAGCTCGATCCATCGACATCCATCTCGTCGTAGCCAACGGATTGCTTGCTGATGTTGCTGTTGACGTAGACAGGTGCAAGCGACTGCTGTTCGACACGCCATACGAGCTTTCTTGTCGCCTTGCGTGGTCTCGGAGCACAAGATCAAAGCGTCGGTCATCTCGTCCGCGAGGTACGTCGTCGGAGCGGGATATTGGCTTGATATGGCCTGAGGACGAGCCGAACTTGATAGCAACTGCGTGCATTCGAGTGGATGTCACATGTGGATGAGTGATGGCAGGCTCCAATGACTCTCTTCGTTTCGACTTGGACGGTTTGAACTCATCGTATCCGCTAGTTTGATTCGAAACCTGGCTGGTGTACGACTCTTGTCGAGCGTGAGGGTCAACGACTTTACGACGGATATTCGCACAAACACGTTGATGTATGGCGATCCGATCCGCTTGAAAGGCGCGGTCGCACTTCTTGCATCGGATGCGTCCGTCAGCCTCAGGTGCGTTCAGCTCAATCGGTTCTTCGTCCTTCCTGGCTGTGTGACGAGTGTTCACGTCATGCAGCTGAGTCTGTTGAGTGACTCCTGTGCATGCTGCAATGTGGTCGTAATACTGACCAGACCGCACAGTCGACTTGCACTTGGTACACAGCACATGAACGAAGCTGTGACGCTGGAAGCATGTCTTCTGGTGGATTGGAAGCGAGGCCGCGAAGAACTCTCGATGACATGCGACACACACAATCCCTCGCGGTGGTCCGTTGCCATGACGCATGCTTGCCAGAGTGTCGCGAATGGTGACTTGGCCTCGTTGAAGCGAGTGCGCAAAGGATACTCGGGCTAATTCTGGCTCGGACCAGATCAACCTGATCTTTTGGTGGCTATTTTCCCACAGTGATGACCAAGTGGAGCAGCCTTGAATCCTTCCACTCGTTGGGAATCGGACATTTCAGGATCCCCAAATACGAAGCAGCCCAGTCCTTGTGTCTTCTGTTGATCGTCCGTCCGACAAACGCGATGTCGTTCTTCACCAAGAGCGAGTACGCTTCCTTCCGGCAGAGCGACGATGGTCGTAAGAGTCCCGAGCACGTGCTCAAACTTTCACCACCCAAGGATTCGCTGACGAGCCAAGCATGGAGTGGGAAAGACCACACACATTTTCACCTTGCCCGACGCCTGGATAATCGGTCGTTCACGAGCACCACGTCGACGATGTCGATGAGTGACTTTGATCCACTCTCGCCAGCAAACCTTCAACGTGCGTCCGATCCATGGTACGGAAACACACTCCTCTCGCCTTCTTCTGAGCCACCACAGACGCCTCAAAGCCATCCTGTGGCTCAGAAGGTGTTCATCGAAGACGCATTAGACGAAGAGTGGGGTGAATTCGAGAACTTTGGAGTCAAGCAGCCAGATTCGCCTAGTCGAACTCGAAGGAGTATCACCGAGTACGACGCCGACGATCTTGCACATCACGGCTGGAGTCAACTTCAACAAGAGCATAGCGAAGGAGAAGATGAAGATGAAGAGGTCACCAACGACTATGCAGGTGGGTACGCGCCTCGGCCTTACGAGTCAAGAAGCATTTCCAGCCGTGATCTCGCTCGTGCCAATGAGCCTCCATCATTTACCAAGTCACTCCTAGCACGGCTCGCATCGTTTGGCTCGACTTCAAATATCGATCGAAGGGGTTCTGTGTCCTCGCAAGCGTCTTCTTCACTGCCGTTGAGAAGTTACGACTCGTACGACGTCACGTTCGCAAAAGGACCGATTGGTCTCGAGCTCGAGACGGATTGGTACGGACGACAAGCGGTTGTCAAGGGGTTCAAGCAGATTAAGAACGAAGACGGAGTGGCCAAGACGTGCGGCGTCATCCGAGTCGGCGACGTACTGACTGCGATCAACGGTGAGTCGTGTCTTGAGCTGAGTTTTCAGGAAACACTCGCCAAGCTACGCACTGTGAGTAAAGGACGTCACACTCTGCACTTCAAATCACTCGAAGCAGCCGGCGATCTGGGCATCTACAACCAAGACACGGATATTATCCAAGCCAAGAAGTTCATCCATCAGCACAAGGAGAAGTTCTACCGACCGCCAGCGCCATTGCCTAACAAGCAGCTGGTTAACGGATGCGTCGAGCGGTTAGTCGGCGAGACGGTGACGGCTTTCAACTTCCATCGGGAAGACACGGGCGAGTTCCTTCTCGCTTGCTCCTGTCTCAACGAGAAGACTGGTGTGTTCGTCTTCCACACACTACAAGATTCGCATTTGCGTGGTTTCCGTGACTTACCACAGAGCGAAGACTCGGCAGTGTACCTTGGCCAAATGGTTCCCAACTTTCTGGGTACCGAGTTCACGCTGCTAGACCACCAGCAAAAGCGTCGCAATGAGATCGGATTCATCGAATACAGCACGAATGTCCTCGGACGCGTCCCCAACTTCCTTAAGGTCGCATTCCCCAAGCAACGGACGCTTGAGGAGACGGAGAATGAGGATGAACAGGGATCACCAACTCGCCCTCGCGCAGTGACAGTCGGCGCGACGGGAATGGGACGTAACAATGCCATCTTCAACACTCACAGCAACATGATGGATCGCAACGGAACGATCTCGGATCGCTACAAGCGACTGAAGCAAACCCGTCAGATCCCTCTGGTAGAGCGCCTTCGGAGCTTCTCGCTGGATGACATCGAAGTCAACTTCGACACTGGGGGCTCAACGTTCAGGTCAGGATGGCACGATGGCGACGATCACGCGGCTCATGCTCGGGCAATGCGTCTCAAGCAATTGCGATCAGCTGCGGCAAGACACACGTCGACACCGTACGGTGCGGTAGAGCAGGAAGACTATGACTGTGACCTTCTTGTCTTTGAGACGCGGAAACCGTCGTGGAACGAAGAACTCGGTGCATGGACACTCAATTTCAACGGCCGTGTGAAGCTCCCCTCGAAAAAGAACTTCCTTATCGTTGCAGAAGAAGGCAATGAGAACATGGAAGCAGAGTTCGGCGAGCAAACGTCGTACCTGCGCTTTGGCAAAGTGTCAAAGACGCGCTTCTCGCTGGACTTCCAGGCTCCGATCACTCCTTTCATCGCACTTGCCATCGCTACGTCTGCGTTCGCGCGCAAGATCGCAGTAACCTAATATGAACAACAGAAGCACAATCATTCCCTCTATATTCCTCAGCGGAACTCATGTATTGTATTGCTCTTGGCAGCTATGTCCAGTTATGCTGATTTTGGTCAGTGCATGTCGAGGGCCAGACCAGTTAGGATAAACTCGCTCTTGCCTTCAACGAACTTCTGGATCTCTATAGAAGGGATGAACGCCACGTGATTCTCCAGAGCCTTTTGCATCCTCCGTGTCACTTCAGCTGCCGCAGCGGCTTCGCGTTCCTCAGGCGTTGGATTGGCTGAGAGTTCGATCTTTGGGTTGGCAGAGGGGTCAAATGGAGGGACAATACCTTCAATGAGACCCACACAGTGCCCTGCTTGATCCAGAACGGCGCCACCACACATGCCTTCTTCCAGAATCTCTTCACTCCAGGCAAACACTTGTCCTCGTGCACTTTTGCCGACGAATCGACCAGCGACTTCTTTTGGATATTGGCCCACCGACTCGACACCGTCACTCGCGTCACTCGCATCGTCGCTGACCGAACTCACTTCACTGTCTTTGTCGTCTGATGATCCGATCTGTTTGTGGCCGTTGAAGCGCAAGTGAGCACCTGGTTTACACGCCGCAGGTTCGAGCACGAGCGCGCCCAACTCCCATTTGTCGACTATTTGTTCCCATCGTGCTTGGTCGTGTTCATCGATCGCCAGCATCGCCATATCTCGGTCTGGATGCAGCCATACTTGTTGATGCAGCGGGATCTCCGCCAATACCTTGGGTTGCTGGATCGTCTTCGCGTCGACACTCGGCATTTCCAGCAATTGCAGCGAATGCTGGACGAATTCTTCAGTTACATGCTGCAGCCAGTCCCATTTCTCGTGGAAATACTTTGGAAAGAGCCACGGACATGCCACGTGCTGACATGTGAGCACTTTGAGGTCGCTGAGCTGCATCTTGTCGTGGGATGCTTGGCGCGTTTCCGGTCGACTCGCGGCGTCTAAGAGAAACGCCGAGCCGCGACTGAGGTACTCGAGCTCCGTCATGCCCTCGTGCGGCAGACAGAAGCGCGTGGTGAGCGAGAGCACCGCGCGACGGCGACTGAGATGCGCGACCGGCATCGTCTGGTGTGGTCTTGATGTGTCTTGTTGGTGGCGAATTGGCTACTGACCGAGTGCCGTCGCTCGTTTCCGTTGCGGAATGTGTGTCGGCCGCTGGTGGGAGTCAGAGTGATGGTCTCTTTCGTTTCCGACCACACGTAAAAATAGCCCAGACTAGACTCAGATATGCTTTCTCGAAGGTCAATGGCAATAGAAGGAGGTGGTGTGTACGCGACGAGGGTGGCGGGTGAATGTGGTTTGACAGGTGAAACTACAAAATCTGTGACGTGTGCGGAGAGATACGCAACAGTGTGTCTGGGAGAGGACACGGCGACAACCGACTGACCTGCACTCTGGGGTAGAGAAAAGCGAGCACAGGACGGAAAGACATGCATGACAAGCCCACTGACTAGTTCAGAAACCACCGACGAACGCACCAAGCAGACGACGAAGAGGAAAGAGAACTACTGACGCTGCGTCTGTCACAGAGACCAGTGAGTGGGTGCGTGCGTGCGAAGAGTCAGCGGACGAAGCGTGACGCACTGGATACGAAGCGAAGAATCCAAGCAGCAGTGTGGGACGCGCTGGAAACGACAAAGGAGAGGGTTCAGAGTCAGACGATAAGGAGAACATGATGCGAAATCATCGCCTGCATCTGTCTTTGTGGCGATCGCTCGCCTCATGCATCCCGTAGTAGTAGTAGAATATAAAAGGCTAGATGTACGTACGGTAGCGATGTGAGTGTGTGAAGCCTTGTTCGTTGAGGCACAGAGCTTGATGAAAGGCTCGTCAATAAACTTGGGCACGGAGTCATCACTATTGATGATACCCTGTGTATGTTGTTTTTTTTTGTGTTTTTTTCAACGTCGACCTCTATTGGTCTTATATTATACCCTGTGTATGTTGATGACAATTAGCCTCCTTGTGGTACCGGTTTAAAGCCGGTATGACCCAAGTGGGTGCACGACTGCTGGAATGGAATTCCTCGACAACGTGAATCATAGCGCTCTTCCATCAATGACAGACGAACGGAGACCAAAGGCGATCGCTTCGGCTTGATGGAGGGCTACGTGGAGGGCTACAGCGTTCACGGCATTAGAAGACATGCCAAAGGAGACGCGTTGTCTCGCATGGGATCACAGGATGCGAAGCATTTCATTCTATGACCAATTCTTTCAGCAAGAACGAGGGTGACGGAAAGAAGACGTGGCTTTTATCTACTGCCTACGTCGCTTGTGCTACATTGTCGACGAAAAAGCCATCGTCTTGCGCTCTCCTCAGTCCAAAAATACGATTTCAACGGGCGTCTTCACGTCTTGAGTCGAAGAAGGCGGTACGACAGGGAGTATTTCTCGACGCTCGCCAATCAATACAGTACACTAGCCAGAAATCAGACCCACAAGGAACGGACAAGTGCGTCTTTGGTGATGGCGAAGGAGAGTTATCTACGTCGAGGTTCGTGTCACGCAGTTCCGTCGACTGTTTGAGGAGAGCTCACCTTGTCCGGCTGATCGAGCTGTTGTTAGCCGAATCAACCGCAACACATCAGCTCGCTGATACAACCAAGACGAAGACGCAAGCTCGCTTGAATACCGGAAATCCTTTGATTATCTTGGGGCTCGAACATGCTTTTTACATCAAGAGCGCCACTGAAACGGGGTGAGTCGAGTTTGTTTCAGCCGACCAGTCGCATTCTGGTCGTTCCCTCACTCAGCATGCACCAGCGTGAGTGCGAGCGGCGCGCTCTATCGGCCAGCAGCGAACGATGGCCATCGGCTGAACAACACACCACTCTCTACTCGTCAATGCAATACACCTGGGTCACCACCATGCTCGAAAATCAAAGGTAGATTTCTATTCCCTTCGTGTCACATGCAATATATTGTGCTGATTGTACCAAAGCTCTCGGTCATGGCTTTTTATTGTCCTTATAGCCGCCCAGGAAGCCTCGATGCGTGAATGCGCGTCAGAGTGTCTGATAAAGGCGATCCGGAAGCTCATCACGCCTGAACTGCATCGAACCGCGATGTACAGGGATGGTGGGATATTGATAGGCCGATCAACGCATTAGTTTCAAGCTTCGAAAAGGTGGTGTTGCTCATGGTAAGCAACAAACGTGCTCCTGCATCCACTAGATAATCGTTATTGTCGTTCCTATTGACACAGACAATGATGACAATGAAGACGCGACCAAGAATTCAGCCAACAGCTCGTGGACCTGACTCATTCTTGTGATTGATACCACGGACGTCCAACCTCAGCAGATGTCACATCAAGCGACGGATTGGATCACACTGTTCGAGGTCTTGCTGATGCACCACGGCATCGATTGGGGGCCATTCAGCTAGATTACTGTTTCGGAGTGTGATGGTGTCAATGTTGGGTCTGCATTTCCGCGTTATGGAGAAGAATGCGACTTTCGCCTGGGCAAAGGGTGCTTGATTCGATCAAGTAACTACGGAAGCGCTGGACGAATTGGTGATCCAGTGTACGAGCTGTGTGGAGATCTCGTGGCGTAAGAATTTCCACTCTCGGGCTCTCTCATAGGCATATCCAGTCGAAAGAACAGCGAAGAGCCGGTGTTCCGACCCAATGTGGTACCCATGTCCATGCGACAGCAATGAAAATGGCTATGTGGCCACTTTTATCGTCCACTGACCTATGTTCTGATATTCCGGTTGCAGGGTATAGACAGCACGTGGACGCTGACAAACCGATCGCAAGACGCCCGGGAGTATGATTTAAGGTGCGTGTAGGATATATTGTTAAGCGATCTTGCACTGCGACAGAGTGTAGATATTGTCTAACACCCACGAATAGTGTATAGAAATCAAGGCCTCATGCAGATAATATCCGACAACGTATTGACCACAGCGGCAAGGTCCACATCTCGCATCTTCTCGACAATATCCCACATTTCAGCACGCCGGCAAACACGTGCTTCTCTCACTTTGCAGCATCGTCACTTCGAGTGTCTTCATAGCATCACGACGTCGCCTTCCTTGCCGTCGTGCATCATGACCGCGCCATCTTCTTGTCGGAATACGAACGGTGGTGGTGGTTGTCTACTTTCCATAGCTTCATCGAGCTGAAACGGGCCTCTGTCGTACGAACACTCTCTGGCCGGGATGTTTGAGGAAGTGCCGTCGTGCTTATCGCTGATGAGATACGCGTCACGCACAATCTGAGCGTCTTGGAGGACAAAACCGACTTCTTCGATGGTTTGAATGTTCAGCAGGCCTGTGACAGAGTCGATCGTCCAGTCGACACTGCTAGCAGTCTGCTCCTCGTTGAACACAAACGTCCCTGATGCCGGACAGCGCAAGCGATAACCCAATAGTTTCCACTTCAGTTGCGCTTTGTCGTGGACGTGTGGAAAAACGCGTCGGATCGTCGTCGGTGTGATGGTCAACTCCAAAATGTGGGTCACGTGAACGGTCGTCACAGCTTCTGCACCGATCGAGACGCAATCGAGAGTATGCAAACGGAGCAAAGTGTCATCGTAGTACGTCGCATAGCATTTTGTCTGGTCAATGAATATATCGCGACCAAAGACTTCGTCCACGCGCACATTGTCTGCCACCACGGTCTCTAGGAATGAGAACTGCTTGGTAAGTAGCGCGGACTGTCGCTGACGAACCAAAGGAGGTATCAGCGGCGCTCTCACATGGCGGTCAATGTCCAGACCATGCCGGAAGAGTCGAAAGTACTCCATGACGACCTTGGCCGACGCATCCCGGAGGTTCACCGAGTAATACAACGAACGGCGCTGTTCTTCGAGACGTTCCACTTCCGCCCGCAAATCGTCAACTTCTGTCTCGAGCTCGAGCACTTGAAGCCTCTGTCTGTCGGGATACCGCGCTTGGTTCCGTCGACACTGTTCGCGACGTCGCTCCGTCTTGAGACGGATCCGTTTGCGCTTGGGCTTGACTAGTGGTGTCGAATGTTGTGTCGCTGTTGCGTTCGTATGCGTGACAGGAGCAGCATCCCTCATCAGTCGGGACGAGCGTGTCGCAGGATGGAGAGGGACGACTGGAGTTGGCCTGCTGGGGCCAAGGGCAGGTCGACGCTGCGCCATCTCGTTCGATGGGCGCCGCGTCGAGGTGTGAGCTCCTCGTTCTGTCTCTGATGACATTACCAACGACGTTGTGGGACCACGTCACGCGTGACGAGAGCGATCCAACCAACTGGGACGCGTCGAGCCACGACGAAAAGTGAGCAAGCAGGAAGGCCAGTCCGACGCCGACCTTCTTTCCGCAAAGATGAGACCGTTTTAGGTATCTTTTACGTTTGAAATCGCTCGGTTTTTGAAGCTATAAGATAAAACAGGGATTTTATTCGCATGTACTGTCATAGTAAGAGAAGTAATGCTGTTCTCATTGGTTGATAACGTGATGAGACACGGTGGATTGGTGCATAAGCCTGTTGGATCACCACATGAATTAACAATTCAGGCATGTTTTAGGACCACAGCACTCCACCCTTGTGCAGTCTCATGACGAAAGAAATCCTTTGCTTTCTCTCGTTGCGGATGCCATTCAGGGGATTACTCTACGTCGATGAGGCATGCCCGTGTTGAGTTTGTGCTGGTCCATCGATAAAACCTTGCACGTCGATAGTTTAATCGGCTGTGAATTTATTAACGTTGCTTTCTACTCGTTGGCAACAGCACGACTCGACTCGACAAGCGACTGGAAGATTCCTCCTGGCTTCTCCATCAACACCTCAGGCGAGTCGTACTCCATCACGCGACCCGCATCCAACACCAAGATCTTGTCGCTGTGCATGATCGTCTCCAGACGATGCGCAATGCACAACACCGTCGTGTCCGCACCCGCAAAGCTCTCACGCACCGTCAACTGGATCAACTTGTCCGACTCCTGGTCCACGTTCGCCGTCGCTTCGTCCATCACGATCACCTTGCTCTGGCGGATCAACGCACGCGCGATACACAGCAACTGACGCTGACCCACTGACAAGTTGTCGCCCTTCTCCGCCACTTCGTACTCAAGACCTTTACCCCACTGCTGCACCACGTCAAACAAGTGCACCTTCTTCAGCACTTCCCACAACTCAGCGTCCGTCTTCTCGTGGAAAGGATCGAGGTTGATGCGCAGTGGACCACTGAAGAGCATCGGGTCTTGAGGGATGATGGTGAGCTTGGAGCGCAGAGCCTGCACGGGCAACGTCGCGATGTCCACGCCGTCGATCATCACACGACCGCTGGTGCACTCGACGATACGGAAGAGCACGCTCATGAGCGACGACTTGCCGGATCCCGTACGACCACAGACGCCGACCTTCTCGCCACTGTTGACCGTGAAGCTCACGTCCTGAAGGACGAGTTCGAGCTCAGGACGGTAGCGCATGGTGACCTTGTCGAAGGTGATGGCACCAGTACGTGGCCACTGAGCGTCAATTGCCGTCAACTCGACTCGCTTGTCCTTCATGAGATGACCTTCTTCGTCAAGAGTCTCGTAGAAGGCGATACGCTCGAAGCACGTCATGATGTTCTCGGTCATCGTCACCAAACTGATCACACGCTGGAACGATGACGTGAGCTGAGCAGCGTACGTCAGGCTGAGACCGGCCACAGCCGCACCCATAGTTGACTTGGTCGCAACAGCAAGGATGGCGACGACACCGAGAATAGTGGCCACGAGCCAGTCGGTACGCATGGCGAACCATCGCACAGCCGTCTGGAACGTGAAGAAGCACTTGCCATTGTTGTTGAGCAGCTCTTGGCAACGCAGGGAGAACTTGTTGGTCATCTTGTACGAACGAATCGTTTCGATACCGTGGATCGTCTCGGACACCAAGTTGAGGAACGGCGATCGCGAGATACTGTCGAGACGCTTGAGCTCACGAGCCGAACTCTGGTAGTAGCGCGTGACGTAGAGGAACAGAACGGCCAGTGGCGCGTACAAGATCAGCACGTATGGCGAGGTACCAGCACACACGATCAAGGCGGCGGCCATCTGGAAAAAGAGCATCAACATCGACATGCTGAAGAACGGCAACGGGTTGTCCACTTGATCCAAGTCACGCGAGAAGCGGTTGAGGATACGACCCACCGGCGTCACATCGAAGAACGTGGTGACAGGAGCCAAGATGACCTTGCGGATGTACGCAGCGTGCAAGTGTGCCGAGCAACGCATGCACATCTCTGTGTAGTACAAGCAGCGCACCAAAGCAAAGATGGACGTGAAGGCGATAATACCGAGGTAGATACCAATGGACTGGTACTCATCAATAGAACTGCGGTAGGAGCCTTCCGACCAGCGACTGAGGAACCAGTCCGAGAAGAACAATGCCACCTGAGTGACACCAAACAACGCCACAATGATCGAGGCGACAAGGTAGCCATTCCAACCACAGCACGACAGGTACTTGATGTAGGTCTTGAGTGTGACCGCACCGACGCTACGGTCCTCGTCCACCACCAACTTCTTCTTCTTCGTGTCATCGCCGTCGGCGCCAGGCTGCTGGTCACGAATACCAGCCTTCTTGCTCGACTTATTCTTCTCAGCTCCCTCGCCTTCGACGTCGTCGTCCTCTTCTTCGCCACTCTCGCTCTTCTTCGCACGTGGCGACGAACCCAAGAAAGGAAACTCACCACGCAACTCCGCAAGTGTACCGTCACCCACGATGCGACCATCCTGCAACACCAAGATACGATCCGCTGCCGCCAAAAAGTGGTAGTGTGAGTTCAGCACCAGCAAACGCGTCTTGTCCTTGGCTAAACCGTTCAAACCATCCGCAAACACTGCATTCGCCACATGAACATCCAACGCACTGAGTGGATCGTCCATCACCAAGAAATCGCAGTGACGCACGCGGTACATGGCTCGAGCGATACTCACACGCGCCTTCTGTCCACCACTGAGGTTGATACCACGCTCCCCGATCTCGGTCGCGTCGCCTTGTTCCAACATCTCAAAGTCCGGCAACAGCTGACACGCAGTGACGACTCGCTCGTAGTGCTGCGCGTCGTATGACTCACCGAAGAGAATGTTCTCACGCAGAGTTTGGTTTTGGATCCATGGCTGCTGACTGGCGTACGAGAAATCACCACGGACAGTGCGTTGACCCTGGGTTTGGAGCATTTCACCGAGGATGGCGTTCACGAGACTGGACTTGCCACTACCAACACTGCCCACAAGGACGGTAAGACTGCCTGGGACGATGGAGAGGTTGAGGCTCTCGAGCGTTGGTCGTGGAGCATCGAGCGTCCACTGGAAACTGGCGTCTTGGAGCGTAATCTCCGACTTCTGAAGCGTCAACAAATGGTCATCCGAGTGTTCTTCCACTTCACCAGCAATCAAGAAGTCACCGATACGACGCGCCGACGTAAACGCCTCGGACGCAAAGACCGACGCATTCGAGAAGATACTGAACGGCATACGACACGCGTTGGTCAAAGCGAGCACCACAAACGTCGTGGCTACATCGATCTCATTCCCCATGAGCACGTAGACCAAGAAGCACACGGCGTTCACGAGCGTCGGCGCCAAAAACATGAGCACAGCGTTGTACAAGCGCAGGTAGTTGTATCGACGCATCAAAGCCACTTCTTCTTCACGCACCGACTGGATCTTTTCCTGAATGGCGTCTTCCCAGCCGTAAAACTTGATCACACGAATCCCCTGGAGCACTTCGTTGGTCACTTTAACACGTTCAGCACTGATGGCCGAGATACGACGACGGTAGCGACCGACTTCCCGCGCCGTCGTGAAAGCCTGGTACATGATCAACGCGACTGCCACAGCCGCCGCGAGACCGACATACGCATTCATCTGTGTGCCGAGGAGGATACACAGCACCAAGAGAATGGTAGGCGACGCGACCGACCACAAACCGATCACGTACGCTTCGAGAATACGCTCGCTATCGACACTGGCAAGCGTGATGATCTCACCCGAGTTCATTGTACGACGCGCTGTGGCCGAGAGACGCAGGATCTTCTGGTACACGGCGTTGACGATGGTCATACGGGCATTGCACCCAGCACGCGCCGTGAGGAACGCACTAAAATTACCGGCCGTGGATCCCACAAACGCCGTGGCGCCGAGGAACAGCGCCAACCCATAACCCGAGTCAATGCCGAACATGTTGTCCTGGCCGTTGATGTATCGGATCACCGCCTTGATGATCAACGGCTGGAAGAGCGTGAACGCCGAGTAGACGGCGATGAGTGTAATCGCCGAGAGCATCTGGTCCTTGGTCGTGTTCCACAGCGCGCGGTAAAACTTGGGCTTCTGATGCTTGGTCTCGTCCTTCTTCTTGGCATTTGCGGCGTCCGTACGCGCTTGCTCCTTGCTCCACGCCTTGGCAAAGCGCTCTTGCAGCACATTCGACTGGTCCACCAGCGGCAGGTTCCAAATGGCCTTCTCCTGCAATGGCTCCTTGTACCCACGCCTGATCAAGGGCTGCATCCACCACATGGTCATGATGGAGAGGAACCCGGCGCGATCCAGTGGACTCGCATTCGGGTCAACGACCGAGGACGAGCGGGTCTTGCGAGTGAGGGGCACCGCATCACCGCGCGGACTCTTGAGCTCGTGGAAGGCCACGGCCTCGCGTTCTTCCTGTGCGTTGGGCGGCATCTTGGCGACTGAGAGAACAAAGGGAAGAGAAGCAGCAGCAGCCCCTTACGACGCGACGCATGGCAGCAATGGGCTTCCATTCCCTTCTCGACCAGTGATGGGGCCAGTGACACCACACACAGTATCACGGGGATGGGCACATCCCAAAAGAGCGTTATGGATCATACCCAATGTAGTGGTATCAAGACTAAACTACGATGAATGTGGGTGAAATGACCCAAAAAAAGGAATTAGTGTACCTGATGAGATGGCAGGGGGTCGGAACGAGATGTGATTGGCTGGAGGAGCCATCAGAGAGACGACACGCAAGTCACCTCGATCGGAAGAGTAGTGCTAAATCAGTAGGTTAAAACGTACAAGTACTCTAAACTAGTGGATTGGACAGTCGACGTGCAAGTCGCAAGTAATCAATCAGATGGGTTTTTTTTGTTAGCTGGGCATCATCCACGTTAGACCACACGTTGGATTACGCCCGATCACGCCGTTTAGAACCACGAAACTTCCCTGAACCTTGTTGTAGTTTTCATTCCAATTGGGTTTCTTCCGTCCACGATGGGACACGAAGGTAGATTCGGCTCTAGGTGATTCGTTAGTTTGGGTACGAGCATGTGAACGGTCTCACCAAATGGACCGCGAGGAAGCATGACGAAGCGTAATGACGAGAGCGTCGCCGTGTTCCACGCGCTAGAGACGCCACGAAGCGACTGCCATGAGCCTCCTCTGGACGACTCGCACCATCCGTTAGACTGCGCCAATTGGCTCTCGGTCGTCACGCTCTGGTGGATTCATCCACTACTCAAGCGCGGATATAAAGAGCCTTTGGAGGAGACGAGTGTCTGGCCACTCGCGACAGCGGACCAGGCGCAAGGCCTGCAAGAGCGCTTTGACGCCGCTTGGAGGAAGGCGGGGGAGAAGAAGCGTCCTTCGTGGCAGTTTGTGCGTGCATTGGCGTCCACGACAAGTGGCACGATGACACTCGCCGTGCTCTTGTTGCTCAGCAGTGCGTTCTCGCTCTTCCAGCCCATGGTCATCAAGGCGATCATTCGGTTCCTCCAGGACCAAGACAATATGTTCGGGATTGACTCGGGCTACCCCCTTGCCGTGTTGCTGGGCGCCACGTCGTTCGGGTTTGCCACGGCCAACAACTTTGGCATGTTCCTGACCATGCGCGCTGGGTGTAATGCACGTATGGTGATCGTCAACGCTGTTTACCAAAAGATCTTGCGACTCTCAGCTACAGCACGAAGGACAATGAACTCGGGAGAGGTCATCACGCTCGCCAGCGTCGACAGCGAACGCATTCTCGAAGCGTACATGATCGGCTTGTGGACCGTCATCTCCCCGACGATGCTCGTGGGGCTCTGTATCCTCCTTGGCTCGCAGATGAACGTATACGTCGGACTCGCGGCGGCCGGAGCGATTGTTCTCATCATGCACCAGGCGGTCACGACGTCGCGTGCCATCGGTCAGTTCCGTCGTCGTATCTCCAAGCTGAGTGCCGAGCGTGTCAAGGTGACCAATGAAGTGCTCCAGGGTATTCGTGTGATCAAGTTTTACGGCTGGGAAGACGCCATTCAAGAGAAGATCTAGTCGGTGCGCGAAGAAGAAGTGGCGCTGATGCGTCGATACAACTTCTTGCGTCTGTACAACGCTGTGTTGATGTTCTTGGCGCCGACGCTCGTGAACGCCGTGTGTTTTATGGTCTACGTGCTCATGGGGAACGAGATTGATGTGGCCACGACGTTTGTGGTGCTCGCTTTGACCAATGCCTGTCGTATGCCGTTCGGGATCTTTGCGAACGCGTCAGTTTTCGTCTCGGAAGCCGTCACATCATGTAGGCGGATCAACGACTTTTTACAAGCCGCTGAGGTCGAAGAACATCCCGAGGACCATGCGCTGATGGCTCCCACGGCAGAGATTACGCTTCAGGACGCCAGTTTCCAGTGGACGCTCGATGCTCCACGACCAACGCTCGAGAGCCTCAACCTCTCCATCGTCCCAGGCAGTCTTACCGTCCTTGTGGGCAGTGTTGGTAGTGGCAAGTCCAGTCTCGTGAACGCCATCCTCGGTGAAATGCTCCAAACCCAGGGTCAACGCACTGTCCGTGGTGATTTCTCGTACGCCAGTCAGCAGCCATGGATCCAAAACCAAACTCTGCGTGAGAACATTCTCTTCGGTGAGTCATACGACGCGCAGCACTACGAGCGAGTCGTCACTGCGTGTCAGCTGTTGCCGGACTTTGAGATGTTGGAACAAGGCGACGCGACCGAGATCGGGGAGCGTGGTATCAACCTCAGTGGTGGACAGAAGGCGCGTGTGAGTATCGCTCGAGCCATGTACCGCGTTGTAGTATCCTCGAGGGATCCTAGACCACACAATCCAGATTGGGAGCTGGAACTCCCAAAGTCATCAACGTGTATTCCTGGTCCTTGATAGAATGCAGGAAATTCACAACTGCCTCACACTACACGCTGACTGCTTCTAAACTCCACGTCCACCAACCATGCCATGCACGGTTGTCCAGGGGCACGCGAGTGTTACTAACTTCTGTTACCCTATCTCTGACGGGTCTCTACTCTTCAGCTGGATAAAGGCCACGCTTTGACCTAGACCCTGCGTATCAAGCAGGATACGCTACACGCGTGCGTCACTGCGATTTCTTGGTGATGGACGATCCACTCAGTGCGTTGGATGTTCATGTGGCGAATGCAGTGTTTGCGGATGGTTTGAACGGTTTAGCCAAGGACAAGACGCGTTTGCTGGTGTTGAACTCACACTACCACTTTTTGGCGGCAGCGGATCGTATCTTGGTGTTGCAGGATGGTCGCATCGTGGGTGACGGTACACTTGCGGAGTTGCGTGGTGAGTTTCCTTTCTTGGGTTCGTCGCCACGTGCGAAGAAGAGCGAGAGTGGCGAAGAAGAGGACGACGACGTCGAAGGCGAGGGAGCTGAGAAGAAGAATAAGTCGAACATGAAGGCCGGTATTCGTGACCAGCAGTCGAGTGGCAACACTGACGGTGTCAAGAAGACGAAGAAACTTGTGGTGGACGAGGACCGCAACGTGGGTTCGGTCACTCTCAAGCCCTACGTAAACTACCTGTCGTGCTGTGGTTGGAACGGCTACGTCGTAGCATTGACGATTATGGCCCTGTTCTCGCTGACGCAGCTCGCGCTCTTCTTCTGTGACTGGTTTCTCAGTCGCTGGTCCCAAGGCTCGTACCGTCGTAACTTGGACGAGTACCAGTCGATGGGCATTTATCTCGGTATCATCGCGTTCACGTGCGTGTCCGCCTTGGTACGCAGCGTGTACTACACCGAGATGTGCATGCGCTGCTCGGCGCATCTACACGCCGTGTACATCCGCAAGGTCATCTTGGCGCCAGTCACCACGTTCTTCGATGTGACGCCAGTGGGTCGTATCCTCAACCGCTTCTCGCGTGACTTGGACCAAGTGGATAACCCGTTGCCGTACTTTAGCATGTGGATGCTCATGTACATCGTGCAGATCGCCGCCGCGTTCATCGTTTGTGCTGCTGCGAACCCTTACATGATCATCCTCTATCTGCCGATCGGAGTCATCTTTTTCTACGTGACTCGGTACTTCCAGAGTTTGGCTCGAGAGCTCAAGCGACTCGACAGTATCTCGCGTTCACCATTCCTCAACTTGGTCTCCGAGACGATCCACGGCATTGAGACCATCCGCTCGTACAAGATGACGGACGTGTTCAAGAGTCAATGCCGCGAGCTATTGGATACGAATGGCAAGTGCTTTTTCGCTTTCCAGTCGTCGTCTCGATGGTTTGCCATGCGTACCGACTGGTTAGTCTCGTCGATTCTCGGAACTGTCGCGATTCTTTCGGTGGCGAGCAAGTCCAGTGTTGGCGCGGCTGTTGCTGGCTTGGCCCTGACGTATGCGGCACAGCTGACGTCGTCGTTCCAGCGAACGACGAATCTCGTGACCCAGACAGAAAACATCATGACGTGCTTCGAGCGTATCGCCTTCTACGAGACTCTCGACGAAGAAGGTCATCTCATGAAGGACAAGCGAGTCGAGTTGACGGCAATCGATGCCCAGTGGCCACGTACTGGTGCCATCACCTTCGACAAGGTCACCATGCGCTACCGTCCTGAGCTCGAACTCGTCCTTCAGGACGTGAGCTTCACGGTCAACAGTGGCGAGAAGGTCGGCGTCTGTGGTCGTACTGGTTCAGGCAAGTCGTCGCTCATGAGCGTGCTCTTCCGTATCGTCGAGTGCACCAGCGGTCGTGTGATGATCGACGGCGTGGACATCGCGACGTTGCCCGTGCAGGCTCTGCGCTCCAAGCTCACCATCATCCCTCAAGACCCGATGCTCTTCAGTGGTCCACTGCGCATCAACCTCGATCCGTTCCACGAGAAGACGGACGCTGAGTTGTGGGAAGTGCTGAAGAAGGTGCACTTGTTCGACGTGGTGCAGCAGTGGGGTAAAGGTCTTGAGTACGAAGTGGCGGAGAAGGGCGACAACTTGTCAGTGGGTCAGCGTCAGTTGCTGTGTATCGCGCGTGCGTTGATCCGTCAGAGCAAGGTGATCGTGATGGACGAAGCGACGGCGAACGTGGACCAGGAGTCGGACAAGTTGATCCAGTTGACGGTGCGTGAGAGCTTTGCGGGTGCGGACACGACGGTGTTGTGCATTGCGCATCGTCTGGAGACGATCATGCACAGCGACAAGATCTTGGTGTTGGATGCGGGTCGCGTGATGGAGTACGACTCGCCTGAGGTGTTGATGGAGAAGCCAGAAGGTATCTTCCAGTCGCTTGTCGAGTCGAGTCGTGCTGTTGCCAACCAGTAGGGTGGAGTTGGCAGTAGTCATCAATCCTGTCTTCACAAAATGGGGAGGAGTGCATGTGGATGTCCAATGGTAACACTGTCAAATACTCCGAATGTCGACGATGTTGTGAGAAACGTACTAAGCGAAGATGGACGAAGGAGCAACGACGATAAAGTTGTGGATCTAAGTTGTAAGCTCGTTAATACTCGTGATCGTGATAAACAAGCCATAGTGGATTTTGCACGGCAGCCTAAATTAATATATTTTACGCCGCCAAATTAACGCTTTGGACGGTTTGGTAGCCATGTGTCTAGGGTTTAGGTATGCATACCTTTTGGTTTCCAAACTCATGTTGGATGGCACCTTGGTTTTTTTCTTCAGAAAAAACGAGTTGACGTACAGGGCTAAGACCTTGACACAGTCAACGACCCATTTATGGCCCACAACCAGCTCTGGCCTTACCCATGTTCCGGATAAATTCGCCCAAAGTGCCCAAAAGAGGGACCATGATATCCTGAGAGCTCCTTGCGGAGTCCTGTAACATTGATTCGGTAAGAACGTGATCCCACAAGATTGTAGGTACCAAGCTGCCCATCCAAGACCAGAGAACACTTGAGACTGTCGTCGCACCACCTATCAAATATTCCCTTCATGTCCACTCACGAAGACCAAGGCCAAATGTAGTCATCCCTACACTAAGACCAAGGCCAAATGTAGTCATCCCTACACTAGGATCTTACTCGATTAGTCCGGCGCACAAGACGACGCAGACTACCAATCCTCGCTACAAAGAGCCCTTCAGGGAAGTTTACTGCTGACGACTGATTCGTACCGTCCGTCGTTTTAGACAAATAGATCGCTTTATCTGGGTTGTTCCCACGTCTGACCGGTAATTTCGGTGTCGATTCTTTTCTTCTCAGCCACTCAAAGTGAGATAAACCTCCAACTGGAATTCTACACCCGAAAACGTCGGCCACCAAGAGAGCGAGGCCATTGAGATGGACGAAGCATCGGCGGACGACCATGGGAAGCATGTGGCAGACAGGCTGACTCAGGCGACAGTGCGAGAGAGGGAGCTGTGCTGGTGCGGCATATTGTCGTGCTTTGCAATGTACATCACTGACCATACACAACAACACAGATCGGTGTGCTGGATGCGGGTTCCATGTTCAGTTCGACTCTCTGACTGGACTGATGGTTGCGCCAGGTGGCGTCTTTCAGTGGGTGGGCGGGTTGACTCATCATTGAACCTCCTCAACGCTTAGCAACGCAACGCGTTTATGGTCCATCTCGTAAGCTAAAAATTGTTCCATATTGAAATATTCCACCATCCTCGACTTTGAAACTCGACAAGAGGCCACAAACAAGTGGTTCGACGAATTTTTTCTATCCCCTGGCCGTTGGAATACGTTTGATGAGTGTGACATAGGACGGATGCTTGCACATAGGGTGGTTTACACCACCGCCGAAAGTACCATTCGTTGCTCAATCTGTTTGTGGGGCCAGACGTTTCTCAGACTGAGGATCGCTGTTATGACTGGAACACTCACCCCCACCATGGACCAGGCCGAGCCAAAGCGCGCTCGCCTCAAGACGGATCGCCGACGAGAACAGTGTCGGCAGAACCAAGCGCGGTACCGTAAGCGACAAGGTCTTCGCATCATTTCCCTGGAAAAGGCTGTGATCGATTTGCAGCAACAAATCAGACGCTATGAGTTGCAGAGGCGTTCGTTGATTCATCAAACGGTGGATCCACGCGATGCCTCTGTCAAGACTGTGATCGAGCTTTTCCGATTATTTCGTCATGGACTCGATGTGGGGAGAACCAACCCGTCTGTAGTTGAGATGTCTTCAGGGCAGACATCGCGTTCGCCACGTCTTGAGAAGCAACTCGCCTACATCAGGGCCGCTGTGGCAGAAGACGTGCGTGTGGACGACGAACGTGGACAAGATAGCTTCATCGAGCAGGTTGAGCGGTTT
Organism: Pythium oligandrum; assembly: GCA_020085045.1. Taxonomy (NCBI): domain Eukaryota; phylum Oomycota; class Peronosporomycetes; order Pythiales; family Pythiaceae; genus Pythium; species Pythium oligandrum. The sequence continues at coordinate 230,913 of JAHRIK010000029.1, read as the reverse complement.
ACCAAGTTCTTCGACGGGTCTCGTATCCATTCGCATGTCGTGGAAAACGTCGTCGTCGGTCCAGAGGGCACCACAATCGTACATGTGCGACTTGAATTGGATCTCACGATCACGACGACGACGATTCGTCAGGTATTCCCGCATTTGGGCACTTGTCTAAAGCTCAAATGGACACTACTGGGTCATCGGATGCGATGCTCGGCCTTAATGATCTACTTATTGAATGACAAACATGCTATTGCCAGCGTCGACGGGACAGTTGACTTCACTACGGGATTGTTAGCTGTTCTCTCCATCGACGAGGTAGGCTTCGTCCTGCAGAAGGCCAAGATCCGACACGATGTACATCTATTGGGCAACGGCCAAGGTACCCAGCGTGTTTTCGAAGAGAGAAGAGAAGCCACCGTCTGACAGTGTTCCCAAAAGATATCAACGGATCCTCTAATCAGAGCACTGTGGGCTGAAGTCGATATTGATCGTTGGCGAGGTTAGTCTTCTTCTCATGTTGACCTTTTCATATGAGATACCAGCAATCACGTCTGCTTAGCAGTAGTAGTTTGTCAAACAAGAACGAACACTCGGTTGGCGTCCTACTTAGGGTACGATTTAGCTCACCATCCGCAGATACCACTCAGCTCTCAGGACGGCAGCGCAGTGTTCCAGTGCCCCACCCAAGTAATTGACTGCATATATTCACGGGGTATCACGTGGCAAGTCAGCTGTGTACAAACGTGAGAGGTTAGGCCACTGCCTCGTGATCACATTGCTTGTCATTGTACGTGATACACAGTAGAACTGTGCAGTGTCCTCTTCCTTTTGAGCGTTTAGTACACACGAACCGGTCATTCGTTTCATCTTGGCACCCGGGCAGACTCCACATCTACGTAGAAACACAGTAAGAAGTGCATGGTACGAGGTGTGAATGGTAGCGACGATCCCATGTATCCCTTGCCAAGGAATTATTATCATCCAGCAACCAAGGGTTCCTTGGTTGCTGGATTAGATTAAACTAATTCCATGCTGCAATATGACCATGGTCAATTAACTCTCTCTCTCTCATTGAAGTCTATTGAGTCGTTTTACACGTGCTCTATAGCTGTTTGAAGTACACCCTGTCAATTTACCGCTAAAGTTCTACTCCAGTAGTTGCTTTGCCAGCGCGCGTGGATCAATTAACACACACAGAACAAGCATTGGCTCCAGATAATCCAAGGTGTGATAGTTGCTACCGATATCCAAGTTTGACGAGGAGTCTGGCGAAGAATACTCATTTCGGTGTGCTAGTTCCCTTTGTCTGCGTCAATCGAAGTCGAGGACCCCCGGAATTCCACGTTGATCACCGATAGAACGGGCCGGGAGAAGACCACACGGGACAGGCCAACTCAGCTGACAGTGCGTTATGTGTTCCGAACGAAGATATCTCCGTCCTTATTAGAAAACAACGCCTGTACACTCAGCAGATGGTTACGCAGGATGGCTTACATCACCATTGATAGGTGTGAATGGAGGCTTCCCTCACATCACTGTGCGTGGACGTCAAGACTCTTTTCCCTCTGTGAAGCCATCACCGAGATCCATGGACCGATCCAAGTCCAAGCGCGTTCGTCAGAATACGGGAACAGTGATGCCAACTGTGCCGCTTAAATCAAGCGCTGTACCTGAAAAGGCAAGAGCTCCGTATCCTTTGCCTTGAGAAAGCTGTGATTGATTTGCAACAGCAGATCAGACGATGTGAAGCGCAGCGACGGTCGATGTGTAAACCAGTCAATGTGCGTGAGGCCTCGGTGAAGACTGTGCTCGAGTTTCTGCGATTGCTTCGTCGTGGACTTGACATTGGTACGGTCAATTCTTGGGTCATGGACATGAATACGAGTCCAGCAAGCCGTTCGTGTCGTCGCGATCAGCAGCTTGCCTTTGTCAACGCTTTCGTTGCCCCTGATGTGCGAGTCGACGACATTCGAGGACGCGATGGTTTCATCGAGCAGACAAAGCGGTTCTCAGCGTACTTCGATGGGTTTGAAATTCTTTCCTCCGTCGTCGAGAATGTCGTCATCGGTCCGGACGGCACTACAGTTGTCCACATGCATGTTGAGCTGGAGTTCACGATTTCGCTCACGACGATTCGCCAGGTCTTTCCGCATTTGACTACGTGTCTGAAGCTTAAGTGGACGTTGCAGGGCCATCGGATGCGATGCTGTGTGACGATGTTCTACATGTTGGATGATAAACATACCATTATCGGCACGGATGGGACAGTCGACTTCGCCGCCGGATTTGCAATCCATCCTGTCAATCGAAGAGGTTGGTTTTATCCTCCAGGACGCCAGGATCCAGCACGATGTCCAGCTGTTGGGCATAGGTAACGTAACTCATCAAAGTTCGGCGGCAAAGGGGTTAACGGCCGTTGTCTGACGAAATGAGAACCATATCGTCTGGCTAGTGTGCTATGAGTCAGAAATGATACACCATCGTGTTCACTTGTGATGTTTCCACTACAGTGATGCCAACTGCAATGGTCGCTCCTACACCCATACTACCAGAGAGACCCACAATTACAGATTCGCATGATTCCTCAACGAGATTCTTCTGTTTCGTGGACTTGAACGCAAGGCGCAGGCGTGACGTAGCGATAGTTCTCAACGTTTACTAAGACACGGAAATCTGCCGGTGCGTTGGTATCGATGGCCACATTGAGCGACATACCAGCCGAAGACAGCGTCTACCGACCATGGCGACGTGAGCAAACTCAAGTTGAGATGAGTGGGTCCCCAGGACGGAGTAAACAAGGATTTGTCTCAAAGGAGCAGGATTCTGAGATGATGGGAAAGCCGGCTCATGTCGTCCAATAGCTCGTCGAATTGGAGCGGACTCAGCCACCAAGTGTGCACGTTTACTCTTCGAGAACCAAGGGAATCACAGCGGGTCCAGAAACAGTTCAAGACTGGCTGATTTTCACTACTCCAATCGTGAGCTTGAGTCGTGACGGACGACAGAAGTAGGAAGGGAGGACAGAAAGGATAATGGGGCAAACCAATGGCAACATTGATTAATGGAGTCAATTATGAGCTTGAGCCACGCCTAAAAGGCGTGAGCCGCGGGTGTGGATGTGGTGGGTCCGAAAAAAGCTCGTAGTTCGAGCTGAAGCGCAAAAGGCAAAGTGAGAATGTACAGGTGAGGCGACGGTGAGGTCGCCCACCAGCATCTCCGGCGCTGTCGTCCAGTGAACCGTTGCGAAGGTGAATGGACCAGCGGCACTGACGTGGCCGACGACCGAGGGTGCCCAGCTCGAGGGGATCGAGCGGACGGCGACACTGACGTGGTCGGGACCGATGGGAGCCCAGCTCGAAGGGGTCGAGTGGACTGTCGACACTGACGTGGTCGGGACCGATGGGAGCCCAGCTCGAAGGGATCGAGTGGACGGCGGCACTGACGTGGTCGGGACCGAGAACCCAAGGACAGCGGTTGTGTCGCGGTAGGGCTCGAGGAGAAAACGTCCGCTTGGTTGACGTTGGTAGTGCGGGTTGGACTTTCTCGATGTACGTAGGAAAAACAGCTTTTCCATCTATGCGGACACAAAATCACCATGTTCCGGATAAATAGCTTTGGATCCCTAACGAGGGACATGGATGAACTCTTTCTTCCCTGTTGGATGACAGCTGAGATCCCAACTGTGTTCATAGCGTGTCCCTAAAAGAGGACCGTCGAAAAAATGTCGGCCCAGCCATTTGTAGGTATCGATGACGTTGCTAATCTCACGGTCAGCGACACTTGAGACTTTCCATAGACGTGAAGACGATCTTTTCAAGCTGTTCATTTGATGACCAACAGTACTCCAACCTCCTCGTCCAAGCCCCAGCGCATTCGGCCCTACACGGCACGTCGACGCGAGCAGTGTCACCGGAATCAGGCGCGTTACCGCAACAACCAGCGACTCCTGATCCAGGGACTTGAGACGGCCGTCCGAGATTTGAAGCACCAGATCACGGGCTATGAAGAGCAGCGGCGTTCGTTGATTCAGGCGATGGATACGCGCGAGGCCTCAGTGAAGACTGTGCTCGAATTTTCCCGATTGTTTCGCCATGGACTAGACGTTGGTGGGGGCAATGCCCCTGTCGTTACCGTCTGTACGAGCCCAGTCCGTTCGTCTCTGTTGGAGAAGCAGCTTGCGTTCATTGAGGCTACATTTGCCAAGGACATGCGTGTGAGAGATTTCAACGGACGAGAATGGCTCATCGAACAGACAGAGCGGTTCTCAACATTCTTTGGTGCGCATGAGCTCCGTCCAAGCGCAATAGAAAACGTTGCCATTGATCCGTGCGGTGGCTCCACTATCTATGCGCGCGTCGAATTGGATCTAACGATCACGCTGACGACGATCCGACAGGTTTTTCCGCATCTGAGTACTTTGCTCACGCTCAAGTGGACTCTTTTGGGTCATCAGATGCGGTGTCCAGCGTCAGTTGTCTACGAGTTGGATGCCGACAGTAAGGTTGTACGCGCTGACTGGTCCATCGACTTCATCACGGGGTTGTTGGGTGCACTTTTCATCGGTGAGGTTGGTTTTGTCCTCCACAATGCGAGAATTCAGCACGGTATGTATTTATTGGGCAATGATCATTGTGGTATTACCCAACGATGTATCACTGAAGAATCGGAGGCCATCGTCGGATGACACATTGATGAGGAAGCTACTTGATAATGGGGCAGTGCTCGCAAGAATGCTGCTTTCGTGGACGCAAATTTGACCAAAAGTCAGTGCTTGCAGCTTGAGGTGCCGTGTTCGCAGTTAATCGACTATTTGGTGAGTGAATAGACGTATTAGCACTACTATAGGGTCTGCTCGCCTGTGAACCCGTTCCGTTCGAAGTGCCTTGAGTGAAACAAAGGTATTGCCGCACGGGCGCGAGATATTTTCACTCAATCATTTTTTTTCAGTTTGATTGCTCCTTCAGTCAGTTCCGCTCTGATAAAAACCGTGGCATTCGAAAGTGAACATGTCAACAATTGTCTCAGGTCCCGTTGACGAGCAAGTTGGAAGCAGAATCGAGCACGAAAAGTGGTTTCTCAGGACTTGTAGCCTGTCAGGCGACCACGGGATGGTTGCCGTCTGTTGAGTGATGTTGATATGGCATCCGTCGAGACGTTCGTGACAACACATCCAGTTCTATTATCTTCTTCTTCAAATTGAGGTCTATTAGGTGCATTTACTGTGTCCTAATAGCCGTGGCGCGGCCACTACGGAGCTAATCTTGTGTTTTATTCGGTGCGCCATACAGTGGAGAGACCAGTTCCAATATCATTGGATTGTGTATCAAAAGCCAGTGAATGGTTCTACGGCATGCCGTGGTTGATCCCTTCAATCGTAGCAAAAAAAAACTGTGCATAAGTCAGAGGCTCGCAACCTTTGCGTTTTGTTTATTCGAGGGCAATAAGGGCCTTCGAATCGCTGATTCATTGTGGCAGATAATGTGCTCCTACCTTTCACTGAGAGCGAACAAGTCGGATCTCCAACAGCAAAAACACACAACCCCTCACGAATGATTGGTCCATGTGCTGACATAGAGGTAGACACTCTAACGAGGGCAGTCGTGGAACTCGCTCTCAGTTCATAACGCACGGACGGATGCTCGTACGACTGGAGTGTTTGAGTGAAGGGACTATACTTCCCCAGTCTTTGTCATCCAACGGTCGTGGCGCAGATGCATCGACAGGTCAAAATCCGTTTGAGCTGATTTCTTCCACAGAAAAAAATCACATGTGAAAGCAGCTACAAGTGATCGGTTTCGGGTACACGATGAGCACGCCTTTCTCATGGAACACTTTCTCATGGCACTGGCCGTTGAGAGTAGGGGATGAGCAAACGTCATCGCCTTTTGTGGAAACTCGGGGAGGGGAAAGAGAAAGCAACACAGCGAAAACTGCGCAAGAAACAAGAGCACACGGATTCACCTCGTTGTGAGTTGCTTGAGTGTTTTGAAGATAGTACAGAGCCTTTGGGGTGAGTAGATACTTTGCCAACGCAGTTGACGTTTCTTTGCCTTGCACCAGATCTGTATAGTATAGGCACATAATATATATTTTAGCGAATCAAATTCCAGATATCGGTGTTCTAACCAGCCTTTTAAACCAATCAAAAGGAGCGGTAGAAAGCCAAACCGCCACCGAGTACTAATTTAGATGCTTCTAAACTCTAGAAATGCGTATCCTGATGATGCGAATTGCATTCTGAAAATGGGACTCGGATCTCGCCGTGAGCCCAAAGTCAAAGAAAGGGGGCGGTCGCCGTGCGCTGGACCCGTCCTCCCTTGTGGCGACAGTGAGTCAGGCCTCGATCGAGCACTACCGAGTTCGCTCGTTCATCGTGACGTGGTCCCACGTCCCCGTGGCGATGCGCAAGTCAGTCTCATCTAACCAAGGCGATGAGGGAGGCAGCCATGGCGCGTTCCAGCGTCTTCCCGTGAAGACGGTCGTCAGTCCTTCGATGGAAGTCGTGCGCCAGCCAGAGATGATATTGCCCACAGGTGGAGAGGCGTCATTGCCACTTGATGATCCCTCTTCCTGTCAAGACAATAACTACGTCACTGTGGCGCAACCCAGTGCGACAGCACAAGACACTACAACCCACCAAACAGAACCGGCCAAGCCCAAGCCCAAGCGCAAGCGCGTTCGTCTCAAGACAGAGCGCCGTCGCGAACAGTGTCGGCGAAATCAAGCAAGGTATCGCAACAAACAACGGCTCCAAGTGTTGGAACTAGAAGTGATCGTGGCCGATTTGCATAGTCAAATTGGCAGCCTCGAAGAGCAGTGCCGTTCGTTGTACTACTCGGTGAATCTCCGTGAGTCTTCAGCCAAGGTCGTCATGGAGTATTTTCGTTTGTTCCGACATGGCCTCGATGTTGACAGCCTCATCATGGTGCCGTTCTCAATGCCCACGACGCGTCAATGGAAATCCGCTCGCCTTGACCAGCAGCTGGAGTTCCTGGAAGCAGTGATGACGGACGACATCCGCATTGGCGATGTCTACGGACGTGAAAGCTTTATTGAACAGACAAAGTGCTTTACCACTTACTACGACGACCTCTTGCTGCGTCTGTTTGCTCTCGACTGCGTCTCCATCGGTCCAGAAGCCACAACAACGGTTCATGCGACGCTTGAACTCGGGATGACAATCACGCCGACAACAATCCGCTATGTGTATCCGCACATCCAGAGCAACGCAGCATTGAAATGGAAGCTGTTGGGTCAGCGACTGTGCTGTTCGGCTTCAGGGTCGTACCAGTTTGACGAGAGTCAGAGTATCACTAGTGTTGACTGGAAAATCGACTTTGTGACCGGACTCTTGGACGTACTGACCATCGAGGAAGTCGGAATTGTGCTTCAAGACGCGCGAATTGTACACGATGCATATCTAGACAGTCTCGACCAAGGTTCTGATATGCTGTACGCACCAGAAGAAGGCGCAGAGCGGATGGAGTCGGACGTCATCGTCGAACCTTTGCAGGAACCAACAACTCATCGACGGCGGGAGTCTCAATTCGAGTGGCGGCACGAGAATGGATCCATTCTACGTCACGACGGCCAAGGAGATGATTTTGTGATGGTTTAAAATGAACAGAACGATTGCCTTTTCTTATTCCTATCAGCAAATTGTCACCTGGAACGGATTTCGCCATCGGGTGTTATCACAGTGGGGATACCCTACACTTGTTCAGATTCGTCCTTCATGAAGCAGGCTCACTTGTTGTGGGCTCGTGTAGTCTGGAATCAATCGATTGGCTAGGAAATAACGTGTATTGACGCATAACACACATTGGCCACGAGCAACTCTATGATCAGTGTAACGTCAAATCCTTGGATTTCGTCAGGATGAGATCACTCTGACCGGAGACTTGTATCTCGAGCAATTGGACCACTGGTAGTTTGTTAGATCGTTTATCTGGTCTTCCAACGTGTTGTGAGCTCGGACGCTACAAATGTGACGACTGAGACTTCAGCACGCAGTTTTAGCAGGTAGAGGACGCATTCGGATCACGACGAGTACCGAGCTTTTAAGCTTCCTCCCTCTCGATCGCTACATCTTTCATCATTGTGGGATTGGATCAGTCGTGCATCTAGGGACGTAGCAGAAATGATGGTGTTGCTTCTAAGTCGGCTCAGTTATCGAATTTTAGCCTAGGAGTTCCCCTCTGCCTACAATACTTCATTGATGGTGCTTTCTACTGTAGTAATGCACTTTGTTGTCAATCGATTTCACGGTCTTCAACGTCCAGCTGGGCTTCTTTCTGTACATTACACGTTCATGAGCGCGACCACCAGGGCCGATCCGACAGCATGATTTGACTTGAAGTCAACATACCTGAGCCGAAAGCACATGTAGGTTGATAAACGGCGACACAAAAAATCTTTAATTCGGTTTTCCGAGAGATACAACAAAGTATATGCTTCCTGACACTGTTACCAAGCCAGTAAAGTAAATACGAGGGCCCTTATCCCGATAGTGGGCTCAAAATCCCGTTTGTCATCACTTCGCGGCCCCGTCCTACCTTCAAAACAGACATTTCACTCCCTTGAAGCCGACAGGGTGATGCTCTTCTCATCTGAGGTGCAGGTGTTGTGGCCAACGATCGTCGGTTTGAATCACTTGTCACCCTTCGAGTTGCCCACGCTGCTGACCGACATCATGCATAGCACACTGTGAGGTCAGTAAAGTGGTCCTTGAGTTAGCAATCCACTACCAAGCTAGAGTTGTCAAATATCACATCGTTGGTTCTTTCGAAAGCCGTGAGTTTGTCGAAGATTATGATCAGGAGTCGCCAACTCGTCTCGCTTCTTCAGAAGGCCGATCACAATACTGTTCTTGGTAGAGCGCACGGGTCGCGTATAAGATCACTGACGGCGAGTTCATTCCTCCACGTCATGAATCTGCCTGGACGTAAACGCATCCGTCCAGGTCCTGGAGACTAGTGATGCAACCTCGCTTGGAGCGCGGTCGGTCTTGTCGCAAGCCGCGCTGACTGGTTGTTGTGCTGAGCCACACGAACCAACGGCACCCGACGACAGTAGCGTCGCGAGGGTACCTCTTACCGTCACCATACCAGTCGCCACATCTGCCGCTCGCGATCTTTGTAAACCTCGTCCAGTAGTCGCCACACAACGACCGCACGAGTCCGTCACCTCTTACCATGCTGCTTTGGAGTCACGTTCTCGTCCTCGCCTTACTGAAACGGCGACGGAAGCAGACATCGTATGGAGCACAAGCATGAGCCTCCCTGGCACAACCAACAATCAAGTCATGTACGAAGGCCTGATCGCAGGACTGAAGGAAGCTCAGAAGAAGGGATGGACACCACTTGAGGTGGTTGGCAGCAGCTCGCTCGTCCACCAGCAAATGAGCAAATACAAACCGCCCAGAAAGAAGAGACTACTCGGATTCTATGCGGTGGCACGACGATTGGCGGACAGTTTAGGCTTCCGACATTGGCACCATCATCAGAGTGAGTTCAACCGAATGGCGAGAGCAGCAGCGACCCACGGGGCGACCACCCGAACGAGTGCAGCGACACTCCACCCGACCGATCGACCAGGCACAACAACACTGGCAACGTATCTTTCGGGAGACCACGCGCGCTGGCAAAGCAACTACTGGAGTAGAACTTTAGCGGTAAATTGACAGGGTGTAGTTCAAACAGCTATAGAGCACGTGTAAAACGACTCAATAGACTTCAATGAGAGAGAGTTCTCGTCCTCGCCTTCTGGTTCGTGGGCAGAGGATGGTGGTTGAGAAACACAATAACGGCCACACGGGAAACACAACGAGGACGCCATCATAGCCGTTACATCGCGAGCGAATAGAGCGAGTATCGGGGACCTTGTCGTGGCAAGTACTGCGCTGGACCGAAGAGTATCGAGCAGCCATGGAATTCTGAGAGTTTTGGGAAGCCTAGGGCCTGAGAGCCACTACAGGCGTAGCGTCAGCACGTCCTACCGTTGTTGACTGGAAACATGGTGCATGCTAGTCCCCCAGCGAATAAAACACTCCGCTGTGGTCCTTGGGACGGACTCCACGCACAGAACACGACCAACGTCGACTCCATTCGCAGTGTGATGTGATCGGAGACCATGACACATCCGACACGGATATCGGTGAGGTACCGGTTTTCGTGACCTTGGACCTGTGATAACCCATCTTTGAGTGCAAATGATATGAACCTCACGCGAATTTAGGCACCAAGAGTACCTCTGATAAATGATATATATTTGGATAAACGCCAGCAGCTGTTTGGTTTTCGAATCCAGCATATCATCGTCTAACCGGAAATTCCAGAACGAGGGACACAAAGATAAAATGAGCCCTGTAGACGCACGCTCGCTCACACTGAGCGATTTAAATGTGATGCTGGACATAGTAAGTGGTGAGAGACAGCTCGGAGCTTTCAAGTTCTCTTGATATGCAGGTAGGGGCCTCATCTTTCAATTGATTCAAGTCGTATCGCAGACCTACTTCAAATAGGGTGTCAGTCAATACGCACCATTATTCCTTTGGTCATGGCTTCTAAGAACTTCTAAAGGGTGTGCTCCACTCGCAGGAGCTACTTCACGTCACGCATTTGGGCACCGACAAGAATACTTTTCATAGAAATCGAAACCGTTCTCACCAAACCATCGCATTTCCTCCACAAATCAAAGGAACACAACTCAAATGAAGAGACGACATGTTCCTTTTGGTTCTGCGCACAGCCGAAGACACTGGTACAGGAAATGTTTCATACATAGATCCTGACAGGAGCAAGAAAAGAGAGAGGAGGAGGAGGAGGAACACGAAAGAAGACGCAGAGCCGTTTGCTAGTTCTTCTACTTTCGGTGAAGTAACTCCCAGGGTTCCGTTAAGATATCCAAAGTTACCCCTCTCGAGTCTATTTTCGAGTCACAAAAGTGTATAAACTGTGAAAGCAGACAAAAATGCGTTTATCTCCGTACCCTCCTCTACCGATCGAAGCCAGCAAACTGTTATAGCGATCTTAAATATATCCTGAAATGACGGCAATCGTTTCTGAAAATGCATCCTCGTGGTGATGATCTGTGGCAAACAAGCAGTCTCTGCGTGGAAGACGCGTCTCCTCTCGGTGAGAGTGAGTCAAGGGCTAGTCGATCGATCCCTGCGTGCGCGTGTTCTTCGTGGTGCAGTTCAAGCCCAAGGCTGCAACGTGCGAGTCGATCGCTGGGACCCAGGACGGAGACGGCGAGCTCGAGACTCCTGGGTGTATGCTCATGGAGGCAACAGCATATGGATTGGCGTGTCGACGAGTGGATGATGCGCCAGGAAGTTCAGGGAGGTATGGTGTATTTGATCATGAATGGGTACTTCGCTCTTGTCGAGACAGCACCATCACAGAGACAGAGACGAACGCAACGAGACGCGAAACAGCTCCGGCAGACATGCCGAAGCCCAAGCGAAAGCGCATCCGTCTCAAGACAGAGCGACGGCGTGAGCAGTGTCGACGCAATCAAGAGCGGTACCGCAACAAGCAACGACTCCGTGCGTTAGAGTTGGAACTAATTGTGGACGACTTGAAGAGACAAATTGAGCGCCTTGATTGCCAGCGCCGTTCGTTGTATTACTCGGTCAACCTCCGGGAAGCCTCGGCCAAGACCATCGTGGAGCACTTTCGACTGTTTCGGCCATGGCCTTGACATCAATAGCCTCGTGACGACGCAAAATACAACATATGACAGTGTCCAACAGTTCTCGACCAGCAGCTAGCGTTTCTGGAGGCAGTAATGACCAACGACTTGCGCGTAGGCGAAGCTTTTGGTCGGGAGAAGCTCGTTGAACAAAATAAGCTGTTTGCTACGTACTACGACGACATCTTTTTGCGACTCTTTGGGCTTGACTGCATTTCCATCAGCCCGGAAGACTTGACGACGGTCCATGCGACGCTAGAAGTCGAGATGACAATGACACGGACGACCATTCGACGTGTTTTCCCACATCTCCAAGACAGCGTGGCATTGAAATGGAAGTTATTGGGTCTTCGACTCTGCTGTCCAGCCTCAGCAACGTTCCAGTTTGACAAGACACAGTTTATCACTAGTGTCGACTGGACAATCGACTTTCTTACGGGGTTTTCTGGTCTGTTGACTATTGAAGAGGTGGTGCTTGTGCTTCAAAACGCACGTATTGCGTATAACGCCTATTTAGACCCCGGAAATCACGATGCAGACCTGGACTGGCCAATGGAAGAAGCTATTGAACAGCAGGGGGGCGCCATCGACGATTTGACGCGAGTAACAACAGAGCCTTCCCCCTGGCAGTCAGAATGCGAGTGGCGAAACGATTATACTGGCGCAATAATGTTCCGCGATGGCCAAGGAGACGACATTGTGATGGTATAAGGCCAAATAGATATTTCAATTGAGAATTATGTGAGTATTATGTCGATGACACCACCTGATCGGCCAGATCTCTTGTAGTTTCTTGTAATTATCGTTTCTGAAGTCCTTTGATACCCACATGCGTGTCTCGGCACTCGCTATCGACATAACCATACCAAACGGTTGATTTTTATCGCGGCAGGTGAATTTTGTGTGTCGTCATTCTCTCACCTGTGCACTAACGGTCAGAAAATTATGGTAAATGGCTATACATCACATAGCTCACGACCCACATGAGATCGCTGTCGAACGCAGCGTTCAAAATACCTGTCCTGGACTATCAAGGAACCAAGCCACATTCGACATCAACACCTCACTAAATCTGCCACTGGAGAGCCTCCATCAAGCACATTACCACAAGCCGACATTAGCCTGCGATCACAGTTGATACATGGTTGCTGCAAAGTGAATCAACCGGTCGCCTCAATAGTTAGGTCGCTGCCCCGATTCGCGCACCCTAGTCGGTTGAATCCGATCGTCGTCCTACTTTTTACCGATAGAGTGTGGCAGTGAAGAATCGCGTGGTCCTACTTTTCGCATCGTGAGCGGGTCCGACAAGACGACTAGTACTACTCTGCGATGTCGCGTCTTACCTTCAAGACATGGGCGTAAAGCGTTCGCATAGATCAGTTGCGTATCATGGAGGTTCGTACGCTCGGAGAACAATGGGTCGTTGTGTTGACGGTTGGAGAACGGAGCTACGGGACTGTGTTGGGGGCCCTCGGTGCGGGTATCGCAGCGCTACTTGACCAGGACCAGCATCACGCGCTGAACTGCTGGTCTAGCGGGACAGAAAGCCTTGCATTATTACTCGAATTCACGAAACGGAGCACGAAACGAACCAGCATGTGGCAAAGACACAAACCAATTTGTCCAAATGTGTAATCGTGTTATTAAATGTGTAATCGTGTTATTGCCGACTTGGGTGCGTCCTACTTTCATGGTCGGATAGTCCACCATCAACTTGACTTTCGGCGCACTTGGCACTCCCTCGTTTGTGATTCACGAACAGAATAAAAAGAAACAAGCCAGGTCGACACTGTAGTCCCTGCGGATCACGAATGTAATGAACGCATGTGAGGATGGTCTATGATACATCATTACTCATTTACGTCAGCAACGGTTTTTTCTATCATCCTTCATACAACACTTGATCGTCTACTCGCTCGTCCAAACGCCCAAACACGCGCTTCCACGTGCGGATCTCACGCTTGTTATCACCGTCCACACTCCATTCGATCACTCGTGCTCGGCGCTGCACTTCCTTCATGCCATACGCCACACCAAAGCCAGCACCACCGCCGTAGCACAGCTGCACGCTCTCACGCTTGTAGCAGTACTCGTTGACGTGGTCATGACCGGCGAACGTCGCCTTGACCTCATCCAGTTCGACCAGAGTCGAGAATAAATTTGAGTGGACTTTGGAAGAATGCACGCCTTCACGGTGCTCGCCAGTACGTTGGGACGAGACATCCATGGCGTATTCTGGCAGCGGGATGTGGAAGAACATGACGGCTGGTACGGTGCTGTTGTGAGCGGCGGACATTTGTCGGTAGTACTCGACCTGACTCGGTCGGATCCAGTCGTACTTGGTGTCTTCGTCGCGCAGCGTGCTATGATACGTGAAGCTGCCGGAATCCAAGAAGTACATCCGGAAGACATCCGAGTCGACGTTACCCCACGCTCCATCGGCTGGCGCCTTGACGTTCAGCTCGTAGTTGCCAACACCATACGCTGCGTAAGGTCCGTGTTGACTGTACGAATGCGGCTTCTTCGTTGCCATTTCCATAAGTGACTCACGCGTGAAGCCGTTCTCGTCGTCGTGGTTGCCAAAGATCATCGCATAAGGAATCCCACGAGCTTCCACACCAGCTGTAGCAGCATCCATCGCAGCTTGACGCAATGAACTAGAGAACGTCTCCACATTGTCGCCACTGAACGCCACAAAGTCGGGCTTCTCGAAATCCAGCAACTCGTTCACGTACTTGGTCATGACAGCTTCCGAGCACGCGTCGGATCCGATCTCGTTTGGAGCGTCCTTGCACTTGGTGGTTGGGTCGCCAGTGTAGTGCAAGTCGGCGAGTTGGAGGATCTTGAATGTGAGTTTGCCGTTGGCTGCTTGCTTCGCAACGAGAGGAGGTCGCTCCAACGGATCAGGACGCGGATACGCGATCGTAGGCGGTCGGGCCGTGTAAAGGTAAGCTGCCTCGCTCTCGGGGATCAAAAGATTCAGACTCATCGCCGTCTCCATCCACAGCTGGCCCGGAAGAAGAGGTATCGCGTTGATGTTCTGATTCCACGGCTCGACATGCATGGTCACAATCGGCACCGTGCTGAAGTCCGGGTTGCCATACATCAGGCACAAATAGACGCCGTTGCCAAGCGCTTCCGTCTGATTGTACAAGTTCGCACACGATTCAGCGTACGTAGTCACGCGCACGGCAAGAAGCGCTGGCTTGGCAGTGGCATTGCTGCGGCGCACACAGAGCGTCTGTCTCGCGCCTGCGGTGTGAATAGGATATGACTCGCTCGTGTCCTCCCATTCACCGCCCAATGCCGTCGAACACGCAGACATCCACTCACTCGTGTTATTCTGCTGAAGCAATCGCACCTCACGAATCGGCAACACTGGCCGCTTGTATGAGATGAACGTCCCGTGATACGTAGGTGTCATCAGCTTCTGACGGAATCGCTCCACAAAACCACTCGCTGGAGTGAACGCACTCGTGTGAAGACTCGTCCAACCGATATCGTCGTTGTTGTAGTTGCGCTGCGTCGACACCCACAAGTCACTGATGTAATTACCCGACAAGAGCGCAATCGAAGCAGACTCCCACGTCAAACACACGACACGGAAATGCTTGGGTCGATAGAAGAGCTCCATGTTTGGCGGACATTCCGTGGCACCGTACACTCCGATCTTCTGAAGCACGCGCTGGCTAGGCTTGACGTCTTCAACATACTGTCGCCGTTGGCAGAGATGCGCGACGGCTGAGCCATTGACCATTCCCCAGTCCACACCGACTGCAGCCGCTTGATATGTCTTGTCACATGCTTCGATGGCGGCTTCGGAGGTGTCAGCCGTGACGAGGACGATGTCTGTGACGACAAAGTGTGGTGCACTCTGGACCACTGCGGCAGTCAGAGCCAAGAACACTAGGCAGAGTCTCAGGAGGTACATGAATGTGTTGTGTGATATACAAGAATGAGTTCACTGTGACTGCCACAGTCACCTGTCATACGACTTCAAGGTCCGTTGGACTTGATCGAAGGTGTCGTGTCCGCTATCGCCGTGCAAGACGAGCCATTTCCTTTGTGTGTGTCACTTTGGTCGCCTTTGAAGTATACAGCCTTGGTATAAGGACATCAGGCTCATGTTGCACAGCCAATCGAGACACTTGAAGGTCAGTAAAGAAAGGGATCGCGTGTGTAAGCAACAAGCAGACGACGCGTTTGACTGACGAGCGAACAGGCGGACATTGTGGACAAGGCACGGGGCCCACGCCAATGGATCGAAAAACGAATGGATCGCAAATCTCCGGCATCAACCGTCCATGTACAGTTTCGTCTTCGGGCCGTTGGACATCGTTCAGTGCTCTGTCCGATTGCTTTCGTGTCCACCAAACCGCCCCGCTCTTGTACGAACAGTGAACGATCGATGTCGTGGCCTGGCGCACGCCTATGAACGACTCGAATCCACGTAGTGGGTTATGGGGCGATCCTTGACCAGGCTCTCGTCGTAAACTACAGATACGTTAATGCTTCTCCGACCGTGGCTTTCAGTCATTTTATACCTACGGACAGCAATAAATGATGCAAAAAAGTCCATGCCAGTTTTGATAGCCGCTTCCTATTCCGGCGATTTTACTCTAAATAATGCGTGTCTTGCTCTCTGATCACCCTTCATACAACACTTGATCGTCTACTCGCTCGTCCAAACGCCCAAACACGCGCTTCCACGTGCGGATCTCACGCTTGTTATCACCGTCCACACTCCATTCGATCACTCGTGCTCGGCGCTGCACTTCCTTCATGCCATACGCCACACCAAAGCCAGCACCACCGCCGTAGCACAGCTGCACGCTCTCACGCTTGTAGCAGTACTCGTTGACGTGGTCATGACCGGCGAACGTCGCCTTGACCTCATCCAGTTCGACCAGAGTCGAGAATAAATTTGAGTGGACTTTGGAAGAATGCACGCCTTCACGGTGCTCGCCAGTACGTTGGGACGAGACATCCATGGCGTATTCTGGCAGCGGGATGTGGAAGAACATGACGGCTGGTACGGTGCTGTTGTGAGCGGCGGACATTTGTCGGTAGTACTCGACCTGACTCGGTCGGATCCAGTCGTACTTGGTGTCTTCGTCGCGCAGCGTGCTATGATACGTGAAGCTGCCGGAATCCAAGAAGTACATCCGGAAGACGTCCGAGTCAGCAGCACCCCACGCACCTGTGGAAGGAGCCTTGACATTCAACTCGTAATTGCCGACGCCGTCTACTTCCATCCGTCCGGATTGGCTATATGAATGCGGCTTCTTCGTTGCCATTTCCATAAGTGACCAACGCGGGAAGCCGTTCTCGTCGTCGTGATTGCCAAAGATCATCGCATAAGGAATCCCACGAGCTTCCACACCAGCTGTAGCAGCATCCATCGCAGCTTGACGCAATGAACTAGAGAACGTCTCCACATTGTCGCCACTGAACGCCACAAAGTCGGGCTTCTCGAAATCCAGCAACTCGTTCACGTACTTGGTCATGACAGCTTCCGAGCACGCGTCGGATCCGATCTCGTTTGGAGCGTCCTTGCACTTGGTGGTTGGGTCGCCAGTGTAGTGCAAGTCGGCGAGTTGGAGGATCTTGAATGTGAGTTTGCCGTTGGCTGCTTGCTTCGCGACGAGTGGAGGGCGGTCGAGAGGCTCAGGGGCTTCATACGATCTTGCGGTCGCTCGAGCAGTGTACACATGTGGTGCTTGGCGCAATGTTTCCGAGTAGGTCATGCTCGATTTCATCTCCAGCCACAGTCGACCAGGGAGAACGAACGCCGCGCTGTCCGATCGGATCGATGACTCCAGGTACATGTGTACGATGGCGTCCGCAGTTTGCTCACCGTACAACAAGCAAAGGTAGACTCCGTTGCCCAGAAGCTCAGTCTGGTTGTACTGACCCGAGCACGACTCGACATATGTCGTCACTCGGGTCGCGAGAAGAGCAGGCTCACTGGTCTTGTTGCTACGACGCACACACAGTGCCCGTGTCGAGTCACCAACTTCGATTGGATAGGAATCGCTCGTGTCCTGCCACTGGCTACCCAACACCGCCGAGCACGCCGAAGTCGAGTCTTTCGAGTTGGTCTGCTCCAGCACACGGACCTCACGAATTGGCAACACTGGTCGCTTGTACGATATGAACGTTCCATGGTATGCGGGAGTCCACAGCTTCTGACGGAATCGCTCCACAAAACCACTCGCTGGAGTGAACGCACTCGTGTGAAGACTCGTCCAACCGATATCGTCGTTGTTGTAGTTGCGCTGCGTCGACACCCACAAGTCACTGATGTAATTACCCGACAAGAGCGCAATCGAAGCAGACTCCCACGTCAAACACACGACACGGAAATGCTTGGGTCGATAGAAGAGCTCCATGTTTGGCGGACATTCCGTGGCACCGTACACTCCGATCTTCTGAAGCACGCGCTGGCTAGGCTTGACGTCTTCAACATACTGTCGCCGTTGGCAGAGATGCGCGACGGCTGAGCCATTGACCATTCCCCAGTCCACACCGACTGCAGCCGCTTGATATGTCTTGTCACATGCTTCGATGGCGGCTTCGGAGGTGTCAGCCGTGACGAGGACGATGTCTGTGACGACAAAGTGTGGTGCACTCTGGACCACTGCGGCAGTCAGAGCCAAGAACACTAGGCAAAGTCTCAGGAGGACCATGTTGGAAATGGACGCCTTGGTAGAGTATTCAGTGGTCATCATGTGACGACCTGCCGAACGTTACGTCTCCTAGTGCGTTGGACTCTTCGATTCGGATCGTGTCCGCCATTGTCCAGTGCAGCAGTGGCATGAGTGGGCCAACGCCAGGTGAATCACCTCTGAATACTGACATCCTACTTGCTTTTATTTGGAGGGAAGACTGCAAGGTCGGTGAACCGAGGATTAAGAACTGAGTAGTCACCATTGATGATGATACCTCTGACTGGCAGACACACGTCTGGGTGCTAACTGCGTCGGCTCATACAGTACAGCAGGAGGATTTGTTTGCAGCATCTCCACAGTTCACCCGCTACACTATACTTCTAATTCTTCCGGAGTGTGTCCATCTATGCTTGGTGATTACGCACGATGAATGCACGAGGATTGATTACCACCGCCAGAAACGTTCGAGACGTACAGTAACTTGATGAATTGTACCTTAAACTGATTTGTATCTTAAATTGATCTTTTACGTTATCAGCGGTCTTCGTGCCCAAGCGTACTCCTAAGAGGGCTATGTAGTCGCATTCACTGAAGATGGATAGATGACTTGGTTGGAGGGCATCTGGGGGCTCCTTCCTTAGTCGTATGGGAAGGTCATCCTTTGAACACGACTTGAGAACGCCAGGACGCTGTCATGGTGGGATGGATTACATCATACACTGCGCTACACCACAGTTAGCACGTGCTGACTGTCAGCCAGCTCGTTGGACATTGTCCAGCGCCACTGGAGTAGATAGGCGGTCGTGTCCACTACGTTGCCCTGCGCCTGTAAGTGAAGGACGTATCCCCCCGGTTTAGTGCGTCTGTCCTACTCTGTGATGACTGAGGAGATGGGCGAGAAAGACAGACGCGTGCTCTTCACTCGAGGGAGTAATTGACGCTCGTATGACGCCACTTTGGTTCCAAGAGAGGGAGGGTGCTCTTATAACGAAGTGTACGTCAAAATTCCAAAACACGGTGTGTTTAGACAGTTTATGTACAGAAGGGGTTACAATCAATTCGGAAAATAACAAAAGTGGGTGGTATCCATTTGATCTCCGGGCTTCGAAGTCGTGGCCAAGTCAAACATCAATATCAAGTGGCGAATGCTTACGTTTGTATTGAGTCACGAGGTTACCTCCGCTTGTTGGGTGCGCATTCGCCTTCTCTCAAAGGACAAAATCGCTCAGCGCACACGACGCTTCGTGGAGGCTAACGAACTCGAGCAGCTGCTCTTCCATCTCAGGATATTTTGGACGACGATCACGCCTTCTGTCCATTCTAACAGGAGCTGGCAGAGGAGACGAGACGATTCGACCGATAGTGGAACGCCCAATCGTCTTACCAAACTCAGAAAGAGCCCATGACATGAGGTATTGATGCTTCAAATGAGGATTCGCCTTCGCGAGTTCGTGCTTCTGGGTGAAGGTGAGGTGGTTTCGCGTCATGGTAGAGTGAGAGTGCCATATATGGTGGTGACTGACTAGGCAAAATGCAGATCCGGACGGCCATTCATTGCCCTTGTGTCGTATTGCCCATATATCGGCCAGTTATTTTTTTATACTTGTTTTTTGTACAATGTCATTTGGTGCACGAAGGTCGCTGCTCTTATAACGAATTTGCTCTTATAAAGTGGACCTATATATGGTGCGTCATCTGTAGTTCGCCTGTCGACATGTCGAGATTCGTTGAGGCTTTGGTACATTTACCTCGCTATTGTATTTAAGATAGTGCTGACGCACGGACAACGCGTCAGGGACACGGAGGAAGTCAAACGCTTTGTCCACATTTACGAAAATGAGACGACCACCACGTCAGCCCTCCACTCATTTCTGAAAACGAGCTGAAGCACTTATGAGGTCGTTCCTCTCGATCTTGCTCTTACTGGTGGCCACCTTTATGGCGAGCCACCCAGCCCACGCAGCTGTGCACTACGCCGTCACACATCTCTTCCTCGTTGGAGGAGCCGCTCGGGACGTGACATCGGAGCTATGTCATCAAGCGACCCCGCCAGCACTGGCAGTTGGAGTGAACTGGCGCCATGATAGTGACGACATGGTCATTCAGCTCTGTCAACAACGTCAGCGAGTCGAGGAGATTGATCCCTCACAGCTCGTTTTCCAGCACATCGCCGTTTACGACGCACCAGTGTGTCCGACTGCGATGGAGTTGTTCTTCGTAGTCCACGACGATCGTGTGGTGTGCGTTCGGCGCGTGTTGGCCTCCGAAGTCTTGACGTCTGGTAACTACATCAGTGATGTGTGGGTTTCGACACAGCTTCACTACAACACGGATGCAGTGGGATGGAGGACGATTCCTGAGAGTGTCCAAGTGCCAGCCGAGAGTTTGCTGCGGTCGTTCTGGAACTCGATCTGGCAATCTTCGTACCACGGCGCATTCATCAGCTATCAGCGACCCGTTGTCCCCGTTCGAGAAGTGCGTATATTGCCTGATGCGAATGCTGATTTTCTTAAAACTGCGTGTGTCACGTGGTTTGGTGCTCACTGGGAAGATACCGGCGCGGGATATCTTGGTCATGGTAGTCACAACAAGGGTGAGCTGTGCATGCGCCGTGCGTTTGACAGCGAGAACACTCCGGTTCTTCTTGAAGTGGCCGTGACGCGTGGTGCCAGCGGATGTTCAAGTCGATTTAGCCAGACAGAGACGCTCGACCACGGCGTACACCTGTGCTTTCGGTGGGGCGAAGCAACTGCGACAGAAGCACCGATCGTAGGGATTTTTCTCGAGTCTCTACTAGTAGGCAAGACCCCTCAACCGACTTTACCAGGCGGATACCTTTTGGTCAGCTCGACTAGTCTCAACATCGGCCACCGAGCTGTATTCATCTATGTGTCTCGAGGTTTGATCAAGGACCTTCCGTACTCAGAGCCGTTGAACCGACCACCGCTCGTGGCGAAGAAGGTGGCAGAGAACGATGTCACCACCAAGCTGACGTTCAAGATCCTCCAGCTCGCCGACTTGCACTACACTGGCGACCCAACCACAGAATGTAAAGACGCACCAAGCGAGATCGGATCGAAAGCATGCTCAGAGGCGATCATGACCAAGTTTGTGAACGAGTTGTTGGACTTTGAGAAGCCCGACTTCGTGGCGTTTAGTGGCGACAACGTCGAAACCTTCAAGAGTTCGCTCCGACAAGAGGCGATGGATGCTGCGACTGCCGGTGTGGAAGCTCGTGGGATCCCACACTCCATGATCTTCGGCAACCACGACGACGTGCATGGCTTTAGCCGTGAGTCCTTGATGGAGATGGCAATGAAGAAGAAACATTCGTACACACAGCGTGGTCCTTTGGGAGTGTACGGTGTTGGCAACTATGAGCTGAATGTCCAAGCGCCTGTCGACGGTCTGTGGGGCGTTGCTGGCTCTGATGTCTTCCGGATGTACTTCTTGGACTCGAACGCGTACCCTGTCCATGGATGGCTTCGGAGTGAAGACACCAAGTACGATTGGATCCGACCAAACCAAGTCGAGTACTACCGACAAATGTCTGCAGCTCACGACGATAACCGAGTCCCTGCCATCATGTTCTTCCATATTCCCCTGCCAGAGTACGGCATGGACGTCGCAGACCAGCGTACTGGCCAACACCGCGAGGATGTCCTCTCGTCTGAAGTGCATTCCGACTTGTTCTCCACGCTCGTTGAGCTGGACGAAGTCAAGGCGACGTTTGCTGGTCACGACCACGTCAACGAGTACTGCTACAAGCGCGAGAGTGTTCAGCTCTGTTACGGCGGTGGTGCTGGCTTTGGCGTGGCGTATGGTATGAAGGAAGTGCAACGTCGTGCACGGGTGATCGAATGGAGTGTGAACACTGAGAACAAGCGCGAGATTCGTACGTGGAAGCGCGTGTTCGGTCGTCTGGACGAGCGCTTGGATGATCAGTTGCTCTACTCGAACTAGATTTGAGAAGGAAGAAGCTCCAAATCAGATTGTGGAGGCTATTGATGGTTTGTGTGGTAGGATTGAGTCTAGAACAGGTAAAATGTGATCAAGTCTAACGGGTAATGAGCTAATAATGCGAATTATTGCTTCATTTTGAAATATTATTGCAATACCAAATTGATTAGAAACGGAGTTTCTATGAAGCGAGAGCGCTAATCATAACCACAAATCGTCTCGAAATCGTCGTTATTTCCGAGTTACACGGTAGCCACACTGTTATAATTGATCACCAGCGGTCACGATTTAGGACATCTCCACCAAATATCTGAACTCTTACACCTTCAACAACACATACGCTAGACACCACAGTGGTTGTTACCACGAGTCACGCTCGGAATAGAGCACTTGTTCATCCAAACGCTGCGTCCACTGCTCAAACACGCGCTTCCATGTGCGGATCTCCTTCTTGTTCTCACTGTCCACCGTCCACTCGATCACTCGCGCTCGACGCTGTACTTCTTTCCACCCGTACGCCTTGCCGAAGCCAGCACCGCCGCCGTAGCACAGCTGGATGCCCTCGCGCTTGTAGCAGTACTCATTGACGTGGTCGTGACCAGCAAACGTTGCCTTGACTTCGTTCAGCTCGACCAGCGTGGAGAACAAGACCGAGTGTACTTCGGATGATTGGACGTGTTCGCGATGCTGACCAGTTCGAAGTGACCTGGCGTCCATGGCGTACTCTGGCAATGGGATATGGAAGAACATGATGGCGGGGACAGTACTGTTGTGCGACGCAGCCATTTGTCGGTAGTATGCCACTTGGCTTGGTCGAATCCAGTCGTACTTGGTGTCTTCATTAGAGAGTTTTCCGTGGTCTGGGTACGCATTCGAGTCAAGGAAGTACATGCGGAAGACGTCAGAGCCGATGTCACCCCAGGCACCGTTCGTTGGAGCCTTGATGTTCAGCTCATAGTTACCAACACCGTAAACTTCGACGGGACCGCGCTGGGTGTACGAGTGTGGCTTTGCCATCGCCATCTCAACCATCATCTCGCGGCTGAAGCCTCGTTCGTCGTCGTGGTTCCCAAAGATCATAGCGTACGGGATGCCTCGCGCCTCGACACCAGCGGTGACAACGTCCATACTGGCCTGACGCAACGAGCTCTTGTAGGTCTGCACATTGTCACCAGTAAACGCGACAAAGTCTGGCTTCTCAAGGTCCAGTAGCTCGTTGACGTACTTGGTCATGAGCGCCTCCGAGCACGACGATGCCTTCATATCGAGTGGTGTATCGTGGCATCCCGTGTTCGGGTCGCCAGTGTAATGCAGATCGGCCAGCTGAAGGATCTTGAATGAGAGTTTGCTCTGAGCACCTGCGACTTGCTTTGCGACAAGAGGAGGGCGATTCAAATCCACAGGGCTTGGGGCCGTTTTGGTGGAGGCTCGAGCGGTGTGAAGGTACACGGCTTGGCTGTGTGGATCCGGGAGATTCAAGTTCATGGCTGCCACGAGCTCCAAGCCACCTGGTAAAGAACTCTCTGGATGGGTATTTCGGTTGTACGGTTCGATGCGCATCGACACAATCGGCTTGATACTCTCAGTAGAGTTGCCACGCAGCATACACAAATATACACCGTTGCCCAGCGCTTGAGTGTGACTGTACCCACTCGTACAGGATTCCGCATACGTCGTCACTCGCACAGCTAGAAGCGCAGGTTCGCTAGTCGCATTGCTGCGACGCACACACAACGTCCGTCTGGTCGCACCGACTTGGAGCGGATACGACTCACTCGTGTCTTCCCATTCGCCACCCAACACTGATGAGCACGCTGATGTCAAGACTGTGGTGTCGTTCTGCTGAAGCACACGAACCTCGCGAACTGGCAACACTGGGCGCTTGTACGAGATGAACGTTCCATGATATGCTGGCGTCCACAGCTTCTGTCGGAACCGCTCGATAAAACCAGTCGCGGGCGTAAACGCATTCGTGTGAAGACTCGTCCAACCGACATCATCGTTGTTGTAGTTGCGTTGCGTAGAGACCCAGAGATCGCTGATGTAGTTGCCCGACACGAGCGCGGTCGAGGCAGTTTCCCATTGTACACAGACAACGCGGAAGTTCTTGGGCCGATAGAAGAGCTCCATGCTCGGCGGACATTCAGTGGCTCCATAGACTCCGATCTTCTGAAGCACTCGCTGGGATGGCACGACATCTTCAAGGCGACGTCGACGCTGGCAGAGATGTGCAACGGCCGAGCCGTTGACCATTCCCCAGTTCACACCGACTGCTGTTGCTTGATACTTCTCGTCGCATGCGTCGATGGCGGCGTCCGATGTGTCGGCAGTGGCGAGGAAGACGTCCGTGACGGCGAAGTCACTGGCAGCATGGGTCGCTGACGCTGCCAGAGCCAGGAGGCCAAGGCAGCGATAGAGAAGGCGCATGGCTGGTGTGCTGGGAGCTGAAAAATGGCACAAGGCATTTTGTGGCCGCCATCACATTCTCCACGCGTTCACCATAGGGCTTAAATGAATCTGTCACGCATTCTCCTAGTCAGATTCAATTGAAGTGAAGGGAAGCCACTTCATCCTTTCGGTCACCTTTGGCGATAGACGGGCCACTCCCCAACTGATTAGCGCGGGATTTGATGCAACTCTCCCAGTACGTGACTTGCTCGAAGCCACGTAAATCTGATATTTACGAATAAGCGATATATTATATTTTATTTAACATATCTATTGACTCCTATAACACAATGTCCTGTTAAGTGAATCCAAGATTCGAAGGTCGGTCAAGAGCGAGAGCGGCGTTTGACGCTGCAGTCGTAATCTCTTGGGGACACGCAGACATCCCCCCGTGCATACGATGGAAATCGATTACTGTGTTCGTGTGTCCATCAGATTGCGTCTCATAATTTCAAAATCCACCACATCCCACGCACGCAGATGCAGACACGTCGATGGATTGCGACGCTGGTACTCTATGCTGGTGCTCTGGAGAGGACTCAAGCTCGAGCTGTCAAGTATGCGGTGACCAGTGTGCTAATGGTCGAAGCTGAGAGTACGGAAGCAGCGTTAGAGATGTGTCAGATGAACCCGAACGCACTATCAGTAGGTGTCGACTGGAACGACCACGCTGTCATCCAGCTCTGTCAGTGACGACAGCGAGTGGAGAAGATCGATTTGTCACAGAATGTGCTTCAGCAGATCGCCGTGTACGACATATCTGAATGTCCAACGTCCATGGAGCTTCTCTACCAAGTATCCGAAGATCGAGTGGTTTGTGTCCGCCGCGTTGCCACGTCGGTCGCGCTCAGTTCAGGCAACTACATCAGCGATCTCTGGGTTTCAGCTGAGCGTCACTACAACAACGACGCAGTCGGATGGACCACGATCCCAGAGAGCGTCTTGTCGCCGGCCAACGGCATCTTGCGCTCGATGTGGCAGTGGGTCTGGCAGGCATCGTACCGAGGAGCGTTCATCAGCTACCAGTAACCTGTTGTCCCGGTTACGGCCGTACGTCTGCTGACTGATGTCGACGCGGGTCTCCTTCGAACAGCTTGCCTTACTTGGCTCGGCGATCAATGGGAAGACACTAGTGCGGGATATCTCGACGGTAATCATGGCAAGAAGAGCGAGCTGTGCGTCCGACGTGGAGACAATGCCGATAGCCTTGTGCTCCTTGAAGTGAGGACAACGCCAGAAAAATGCCCCAGTCGATTTAGTCATAACCGAGAAACTCGAGAACGGGATCAGCCTGTGCTTCCGATTGGGTGAATCAACGGCTTCCGAGTCACCAATCACGGGAATCCGACTTGTTCCATCTTCGGGTAAACCGAAAGCGACATTGCCAGGCGGATTCCATTTGGTGAATTTAGCAAACCTCAATGGTAGAAGTGAAGCTGTGTATCTGTACACAACTCAAGCAACATTAACCACAGTGCCGCTTCCTGCGCCGCTGAATCGGCCACCACTAGTCGCGAGACACGTCAGTGACGCTGACGGTAAGCCGGAGAAGCTGACATTCAAGATCCTCCAACTTGCCGATTTGCACTACAGTGGAGATCCGACAACGAGCTGCAACGACAAACCCATTGAGATGGCGGAGTGCTCTGAGGCGCTCATGACACAGTTTGTGAACGATCTTCTCGACTCGGAGAAGCCCGACTTTGTTGCCTTCAGTAGCGACAACGTCCAGACGTACAGAGCTTCTCTCCGTCAGGCGGCAATGGACGCCGCGACGAGCGGAGTGGAAGCGCGAGGAATCCCATACGCGATGATCTTTGGTAATCACGATGACCAGCGAGGCTTCACTCGCGAGATGCTGATGGAGATGGCAGTGAGCAAGCCACACTCGTACAGCCAGCGTGGTCCATCTCAAGTCTACGGCGTCGGCAACTACGAACTGAATGTGAAGGCTCCAACCGATGGTGCTTGGGGTGACGCTAACTCGGATGTTTTCCGCATGTACTTCTTGGACTCGAACGCGTATCCTGATGCCAAATGAAGACACGAAATACGACTGGATGCAGCCGAGTCAAGTCGCGTACTACCGTCAGCTCTCGGCTTCACACGAAACCAAGGTGCCTTCGATCATGTTCTTCCACATCCCACTGCCAGAGTACCCCACGGACGCCAGGTCTCTTCGCTCTGGTGAGCATCGCGAGTACGTGCAGTCGTCCGAAGTGCATTCAGACTTGTTCTCTACACTAGTCGAGCTGGACGAAGTCAAGGCGACGTTCGCTGGCCATGACCACGTGAATGAATACTGCTACAAACGCGAGAGCGTGCAGTTGTGTTACGGCGGTGGCACGGGCTTTGGTGTGGCATATGGCTGGAAGGAAGGCCAGCGTCGCGCACGAGTGATCGAGTGGACTGTAGACAGCGCCAACAAGAGGGAGATCCGCTCCTGGAAGGTCTTGTACGGACAGATTCAGCAGCGCGTGGACGAACAGGTGTTCTATCGAGGGTGAAAAGTGCAATATTGTGACATGTAAGGAATTGATGTGGGTTAGATTGGTTAGATACGTTATTTATTGCTCCAATGCTAACCGCTAATAACTAGGGCGTCCCTGTCAGGGCCGCATAATCTCTTGGCGTAGGCCACAGACAGTCGTAATATGCATCAGCAAACAAAACGGTTTGAGCCATCCACAGGGCCGACCATCTCCGATTTCTTTTTTTGTCGATGAACTTCGTGGTTTCTCGAGAAGCTGTGTAAACGTGTGCCTTCTCCAGAAACTGTGGCAACCCTCATGCCTACCAGTAATCCTGATTCTAGACACCCTACAGCGTATCGAAAGCTCGTGAGTGTGCTTTCTGAGTTCAGGCCTGACCGTGCCGCTACCCTCACCTCTACATTCGACAATCTGCCTAGTCATCCGCGATGTCATAAGTGGGAAGTTTGATTGCTCTGAGCCTTTCATTTATTATACTCGGGGGTGTTTAGTTATTGCGGCCGAGCTAAATGTGTTCACTAAAACTGTATAAACCGATACATACGATATATGATGACACTATATTATAGAGAATATGGGAACAGTTTGAAGAGTCCCTAAGTGCAAGCGATCGACTTCGTCCCACCGCCAATGCAGCAACGTCGCACTAGTCATTGCGCATTTACATGATGTTAATCCCATACAAACTTTCTCCTAATGTTAATGTGTGGACTTTATTCCGCCTAATGTTAATCCCCATATAAAAACTCTTGTGGTGAAGGATAGGTTTTTGTAGTTGTCGACGCGGTGTTTGGTCTTGGTCTGGACCCACTTGCGCGTGTCCAGTTGACGTGTGCCATTACCGTCGTACTGCGAGTACTCGTGGCTCATCTGCTCGATAATTAGCGTGACAAGGTCTTTGTAATAAGCCACGTACGACTACTCGAGCTTGGAGAAGTGTGCCCATTGCCTGGAGTTGTGGGCCGTCATTCGTCAAAATACGATCTCCAGTTGTGACAACCCAGGTTGCAGTTGGTCATAATAAAGAGCGCGACATCGGCGCGACAAAAACGACGATAGCTCTTGGCCTTCGCCAAGAGAACAAAATTGATGCGTTCCTCTGTCCTCTGTCGTCATGTCATCAGTCATCGCAGTCGACCACATGTGTCATACACATGCAACTCCTAGTGAAACTCGTGTGAAGCATTCGAATCGTGTCCACTGCGAGGAAAAACGAGCCACATATAAACTCATTGAACCGGGATGCTTTCAGTCATCACAGACAAGGGCATGTCACACCCGCCATGCATGCGCAATCCTTGTTGAGATTTGACTGAGTCTATAGAATCTAATCTACAATGAGGGGATGCTTTCGTGCGTGAAAGGTAACGTCTAACTCACATGCTAACGGATACCTTCGTTTTATAAGAGGTGGTGGTCGACTTGTCGAAGCGTTTGATGTTGTAGGTAACTTGTAGCTACACCTTGGTTTCATGTGAAACAGCTGCTTATGCCGCCACTCCTTCGCCACACCTTTGACTCTGCAAAATGTCGGAAGAGCCCACCAACTGCAAATAACTACAACGTCCTCGGGCTATTGTTAGGGTATGTACCGAGAAATTGTGAATCAAGCCAACGCCACATATCTGATTGACGGTCCTCACTCTATAATAACAGGGAGACCCCCCATGGTTTGTAGATGGCTCGTTTTTCCTCATAGTGGACACGATTCCATAACTTTACTCGAGTCTCAACAGGAGTTGTGTGACAGATGTGGTATGCCGTCGACTGCGACGACAGAGGTCATTCATCTTTTGTCAGTGTCCAGCACAGCAGCAATGCGCGTGCTAACGATTTGTCTTGCCACGCTGGCTCTGTTGATGTCTAGAGCACACGCTTCGAGCCACTTTGCTGTCACTGGCGTCTTCTTGTCCAGCATCGCCGACACCTCGGACGCTGCGATTGAAGAATGCTATCAATCATCAGAGAGTAAAAAACACATGTAACGAATCGACTGTCCTGATGATCGGTTAGAATGGTTAGATTGATTCGTGTCGTTTCTATTCTAAAACGAGAGGAAGCGTCAAAACTGCCTCACCGCCAGAATGGACTCAGCGCCTCTCCGTTTGTGGTCTCCTGTGACGAAAGCGTCAAACAAATCGCATTCAAGGAGGAGGAGGTTCCCACCACGCGATAGACACGCGACTATTGAATCGCCCAGCCATCCGTCCCCACTCACACCAGTACTGTAACCTCTTGGTGGTTGCGGTGCGATCGACTGATTGCTTGGGGCTAATGCGTCTTGTGGTGTGACGAAGTAAAGCCACGCAGATTAACATAGAGACATGCGATAGAAGGGTATCGAATCAGGCATCCGTGGCGGTGCGGTGCTTCGACGACAGCAACTGATGGCGCGGTCGAGCCAACAATCGCGTCCGCTTGACGCGAATGTTGAATGGCTCACCAAGTGGAACACGCGCAAGTCCACGGAAGCCACGTGGTCTACAATCCAAGCACGCACAAAATGTATTGTTGACAGGACGATTGACAGTTGACGGTTGCGGCCAGATCACCAGCACAGGCGGAGCCAGCTGGTGTGTGGGAACGGCGTGGGTTGGCCGCATCAACAATACAAGAGATGTACTATGTCAATAGCTGAGATCCTGGCTGACTGGCAACTTGACGGTCTCAGATAAACACGCACTACTGATCCAAGAGCGAACGAGTCGGCCAAGTTCGATGGGTGTGGCTTTCTGTGGGACGACGATTGTTGACATGCGCGCGCCTCTCACACTCGACTCGACTCGAGACGCCCGCTCACATGCAACGCAAGCAAGCTGTTCATTCTGCAAAATGCCATCCAAGTCCAGCATCGCGTTCCTACTCAACCCCATTGGTGTCCACACCAGCGTGGTGCCAGCCTCGTGCTGTGCGTCGCCAGGTCACACGGTCTCATGCAAGCGTCCGTCCATCCAACTCACAACCAAACCCAACAAGCGACCGCAGTCGACGCTCGACATCTCTCCTCGCAGCAAAGTGCGTCTCTGTTGCGACAACGACTCGTCCAAGCCTTCGTGTGTCATACCAGTGCGTCTTCTTCTATCGAGTCCGTCGTCCGCTTCGGAAGACTCGAGCGACCTTGAACAAGAAACCCCAACCAAGACCACCGTCACCAAGCAGGCTAAGCCGCGTCGTCCTCGTCTTCGCGTGCGTGTCCCGACGCCATGCACTACACCCGGATGCGAGAACTTTGCTGTCACCAAGGGCGTCTGTGTGCGTCACGGAGGCGGCGCTCGCTGTGAGTTTGAAGGCTGTGGGAAGCGCGCCAAGATGAACAAGCGGTGCTTCCAACACGGCGGCTACCGTCAGTGTCTGCAGCTAGAGTGTACGTCCAAGGCGAAGCGATACGGGTACTGCTGGGCCCACGGCGGTGGCATCAACTGCTCTGTGGCCGGATGCGACAAGGTGTGCACACAGGGTGGTTTGTGTTGGGCCCATGGTGGTGGCAGTCGATGTCTTGTGACGGGCTGTAAGCGTCGCTCGTACCAGAAAGACGAGTACTACTGCTCGCACCACCGTGTGAATGGCTCGAGTGATGAGTCTGCTATGGGGTAGAGTTTTCTTCTTGTTATTTATCTTTCAATTGGATCAAAGCAGCTCATATTCAAAGTGCGCGTCTAATCTTCATCACCCATGGTTCCATGAGGTCTCCATCCGTCGTGGGGGCACTAGATATAGGCGTAACCAATTTGCTGATGATGGAGCTTCGACTATCTCGTGGCACATGTCTCAAGAACAAATGCTCGTAACACGATGTGGCTTCAGATCCACGTAAACAACAACAAATATGTCGATAGGGACAGAGGTTGTGCGCGTAAGCAACAAGACGCTGACTGCCAGGTTGGGTGGGTTGGTTGCCATCACCTAGATTAATACGGACGTGACGGCGTGCTGACAAAGTGTCGTACGGACTGGAAGCAATCACCTTAACTGTTTACGTGCAGTGGTGCCCCGGTCCTATCATTTGGCAGGAGGTATAAAAAGCACGTTGGACATTGTCCAGTTCAGCGTCGTGTCCACTAAGAGTTTCCTCCAGCATGTATATTTCTATGTAGAATGACAACAGTCTGCGCAGCACGATCGTCGACGCTTCACTTCTCATCCACCAGCACGCCTTGTGTAGACCTTATCGATCGTGGTTGTGCACGGTGACAGTAGCCAAGACTCGGTCATGTCGTTCCTCCGCCTGATCACACTCGTTCTAGTCTTCCTGCCATACATCACCCACGCGTTGGTCAACTTGGCCGTCACAGATGTGTTCCTCGGCGCAGCGAGTAACATGGATGCCGCTATTGAAGCTTGCGACAAGATCTACCACGGAAGCCTTGTTGGCTCGAACTGGGGGGAGATCAATGGTTCAACCGTTGCACATCTCTGCCAGCGACGACAGCGTCTTGATGACATCGAACCTGGCCAGCGCGTGCTTCAGAAGATCGGAGTGTACGGTGCCACCGAATGTCCGCCGGCCATGGAGCTCTTCTACCAACCTAAGACCTTCCGTGTCGTGTGCTTGCAATGGGAAACGTCAACGATGGTTCACTGCTCTGGGAACTACATCAGTGATCTGTGGGTCTCGACGCAGCGCAACTACAACAACGACGATGTTGGCTGGACCAATCTCCCTTTGAGCGTGTTCACACCCGCGACGGGTCTGCTCGAGCGAATTCGCCAGAGGTACTCGACACCATCGTTTCAGGGGGCATTCATCTCCTTCAAGCGACCGATTCTGCCGATTCGGGAAGTTCGCTCTCTCTCATTGAAGTCTATTGAGTCGTTTTACACGTGCTCTATAGCTGTTTGAACTACACCCTGTCAATTTACCGCTAAAGTTCTACTCCAGTAGTTGCTTTGCCAGCGCGCGTGGTCTCCCGAAAGATACGTTGCCAGTGTTGTTGTGCCTGGTCGATCGGTCGGGTGGAGTGTCGCTGCACTCGTTCGGGTGGTCGCCTCGTGGGTCGCTGCTGCTCTCGCCATTCGGTTGAACTCACTCTGATGATGGTGCCAATGTCGGACGCCTAAACAGTCCGCCAATCGTCGTGCCACCGCATAGAATCCGAGTAGTCTCTTCTTCCTGGGCGGTTTGTATTTGCTCATTTGCTGGTGGACGAGCGAGCTGCTGCCAACCACCTCAAGTGGTGTCCATCCCTTCTTCTGAGCTTCCTTCAGTCCTGCGATCAGGCCTTCGTACATGACTTGATTGTTGGTTGTGCCAGAGAGGCTCATGCTTGTGCTCCATACGATGTCTGCTTCCGTCGCCGTTTCAGTGCTCTTGACCATGACGGTTCCAGCTCTGCTCCGTTTGGATTTCTGGTCGGTGTGGCCGTTGAAGTACAGTATGTACCATGTCGTTGCTCTATCGGTGGATCTTGGGTCACGCTCGAGAGTGTTCTGGGTCTTCAGCTTCTTAAGAATGTTCCATCCGAGCCGTCTCGAGGCGCGTGTCTGGTGTAGGTCGCGCTGTAGGCACTGAGTTTCCGTTCGGATCGCTCCGATGTGGATCGCTGAGGCCTGGTCGTCAGACCATCTGTTGTCTTCGTCGTGCATACCGTTTCTCCATCGCCATAACACGTTCAGGGTGACCAGCACATGCTGTTTCCAGAGGTCCACAATCTTCGTTCGTGCTATGGTGACTTCTGGTGCGTCAACTGTGCTCGGGTGGAGCTTTTCCCAATCCCACAGCCCAGTAGGGTTGGCTGACATGCTTAGGCTGAATACTTCGTGGCAGAACTGGCGTGGGTAGCTTCGCTCCCATCCCTTGCCGCTTGGAGTCCAAGCCTCTTCCAGCTGTGACCATAGCGCCTGTGCCTTTGGACAGTACCAGAAGATATGAGAAACTCTGCCACCGTCGGCGTCTTCCTCACAGTGGGGGCAGCCGCGCTTCCGATGTAGGCGATCCCACCCTGAGATGCGACCTCCCTTGATCCTCTGCATGAGTAGCTTCTGTCCCTCTGTAGCGTGTCGCAACCTCATGATCGTGGTCCACTCTAGTTCGGCCAGTGCGTTGCCGACCGTGTCGTCTTCCGCGCGTAGCCGTTCCGTTCTTGAAGCTGCTTCCCGTTCCGCTCGCTCCGTCGTGCTGCGATAGATCTTCTGTTTGAGGGTGGGTCTCCGCTCCATCGAGGGCTGGTTCCAGATCGGTACAAACGCATCCAACAATGGATGGAGCTCGAAGGTCGCCCTCCTGTCGTCCAAGTGCATCCGCGCCAGCTTCTGTGCCTCGATTCGTGTCGTCACTTGTCCAAGTTGTGTGCTTTTGCCATTCAGCGTGACCACTTCGAGTATGAATCCGTCATCTGCCTCCTCGAGTCTCCAGGTGTCGTGGCTGGGCGGGTGTAGACAGAGGTCTTCTGGTTCCTCACGTGCGTAGAGTAAGGCCGGGTAGTTGTAGACTAGGATCTCGCAAAAACGCCGAAATTCTCGGACGAGTACTGGTGACATGGGGTAGTCGTGTCGGCGTGCCTTGAATCGGAGAGTGTAGTTCCTGTGCCATGTCACGTCTAGAACGTCTTGTATGCGGTCGTGCGCCTGAAGCAAGTTCGGGAAATCAGACTTCTCAATCTGTCGGCTGCTTCCACTCTTCTTGTCCACAGTCGCCAGTACACCATCGCCGAGGGCGCGCGCAATCATGAGGCCACCCTTGTTGAATGATCCGTGTCCAGCATTTTGTTCGTTCAAAAGTGCGAACAGCAGGGCTTGATCTTCGCTGAAGTCTGCGTGATACCATCCGTCGTTCCACCATCTCCTGTCTGTGCGCGTCGTCACCGGCTTGGCGCACAGTGTTGCCTGGATTCTGTTCTCTTCGTCTCCGCGGGGCTGGGCTGTGATGCTGCGCAACGTCGATACACCAGTGGTTGCAAAATTCTTGCTGTTGAGCCTTGGAGCGGTTGCTAGATCTCGCGTGATCGATACCACGTTTGT
Source organism: Pythium oligandrum (assembly GCA_020085045.1). Classification (NCBI taxonomy): domain Eukaryota; phylum Oomycota; class Peronosporomycetes; order Pythiales; family Pythiaceae; genus Pythium; species Pythium oligandrum. Next base: position 196,703 of record JAHRIK010000029.1, on the reverse strand, counting down.
TGCTGAGCCTCCTGCCGGCGTGCCGTTCAGCAGCGCGGTCCCGATCGCTCCTCTGATGCCAGAGATCGGCCGAGCCCACCGCAGAACCATCTTTGCGCTGGTGAGTAAGCATTCCTCGTGAACCAGGGGTAGGCCGAGACCTCCGGCCGCTCCAGGGAGTGCCGCTGTCTGTCTGCTCATCCATGGTTTGCCTGTTCGTGCATCTGCCGTTAGTGATCCTTGCCACACATAATTGCTGATGAACCGCTGTATCTGTGTGATGATGCCTGCCGTTGGGCACTGGTGTCGAGCGACGAAGAGGACCTTCGGCAATACTACCGCTTTCGCGATCTTGGCTCGCTGCCGGATGTTTGTTGTCTTCATTTCCGCTAGGTGAAGCCTGGATCGTATTTGCTGCAACGTGAGTGTCCACACATAGTCTTTGTCCACTCGACTCGCCACTTGCATCCCCAGATACCGCACGTGCTGTCCTGCCTTAATCGGCTGAATCTGCATGTCGTTGTGATGTCCCCGTGGGCCGGCGCTGTCGAGGCAGACCGCTATACATTTCCCCATGTTGATGCGTAGGCCAGAGGCATCCCCAAATTCCTGCAGAATCTCGAGCACCGGCTTCTCTTCGTGAGGACCTTGGATATACACAGTTGTGTCGTCCGCAAACCCAGCGCTCTTGATCCGCTGACCCGCGTTGATCTCAATTCCGCTTAAGTCGGTGCTTCGTGAGAAGATCTCGTGCAGCGTATCGACGGCTAGAATGAACAGAACTGGCGCAAGCGGGCATCCCTGACGAATACCGTTGGTCACCGGATGGTCCGTCGACAGCTCGCCGTCAACAAGATATGCTGCCGTAGTGTTTCGGTGCATCTGACGGACTGTTGTCACGAATTGGTCAGGAAAGCCGAATCTGGTGAGAACCGCGTAAAGAAATTCCCTGTCGAGTGTGTCGTAAGCTTTCGCAAAGTCCAGGAGCAGCGCCACTGAATCTCTCGGCACTTTTCCTTGGGTTACAAGACGCTGGACTGCCGTCCAGACGTCTATCGCGTCGTGCACTTGTCGGTCCGGTACGAATCCAAACTGCAGTGGGCTGACCAAGTTCGCAAGCAGTGGTCGCACTCTGTTCAAGAGTAGTCTGCTGTAGATCTTGTAGTCGGTGTTCAGTAGAGCAATCGGTCTGAAGTCTAGTCCGCTTTTGGGGTTCGTTGTCTTGGGCAGGCAGCAGATGATGGCTTGCTGGAAACTGTCCGGGACGATTCCGCGCTCGAACCATTTGCTGTACACCTCGGCCAGGATTGGAGCAAGCATTTCCTCGTGCTCTCTGTACCAATCGTTCGGCAATCCGTCGGGTCCACTGGACTTGCCCCGTGGGCAACTGCGAATGGCTGCTGAGACTTCGCTTGGAAGGAATGCCCCCAAGAGCTTTCCCATTCCGGGCCGTGGTGCCACGCTGCCTAGCTTCTTGAAGAACTCGTCAAGGACTCGCTTATCCACCGGCGTTTGCTGCGTGATGTGCTTCCAATCGGCCGCCATCTGCTCCGGTGCGCTGAGGCTGCTTGACGGATCTCGTGGTACGGCGACCTGTCGTCTTCTCTGAAATTTGGTCGAGATGCGCTTAAAGAAGGCAGAGGTCGCCGCAGCCGAGTTGCCTCGGTAAGCTCCGAACCTCCTGTTCCTGCCTTGCTTCCCCCTTTGTACATTGAGCTGGGTTAACTGCTCGCGCAGGTGCGTCGCTCGAGCCGCCCTGTCAAGCGTCATCTGCTCGATGGCCTGGGTTATACCTTCGACTGTGGCTGGGATTTCCGCCGCCGGCTCGTTCGCCCGTCTCCGCACGTTTCGTAGCTCCTTCTCGATTCTCCGTCGTCTCAGCCCGCGTTGATGCCGCTGAAGGATCATGCAGTCGCGTTTCGCCCGCAGGCACTGGCTCCGCAAACGGGTCTTCCACTTGTCCCATTCCTCCGCCAGCTTCTCTGCGTCCAGTTCGTCCACCACCTCTTCCAGCTGCCTCAGGCACTGCTCGCTAATCTCCTTGACCGTTGTCCGCGCGCAAGGTGGGATCGGATACTTGAGTAGCTTTCGCCGTCGCGCTCGCCTCGTGTGCCTCCGCCCTTCGCTTTGCGTTGTCCCGTACCGGAGCAGCACCGCGTCATGGTCACTTCTGCTGACAGGCGTGTGCACCACGACGTCATCCACCTGGTCGTAGTGCATCCGGTCCACGTACCATCTGTCCAGACGGCACGTCGTGACTTCATCTGCTTTCTGGGTGTTCATAAACGTGTGCTTGCTGGCGCGGTAGCTGGCGATCTGACTGCTGGCATGCGCCTCCAACATGTCGGCTGTGTCGGTGTCGACCAGGTCCCATGTCTCCAAAAGGCGGTGCAGCGCCTGCGAGTCGAATGCCCGCCTGCCTCCACGCGTCCTGTCGAGTTCCATGTCCAGCGTACAGTTGAAGTCGCCGCCCATGAAGAGTTTTCCTGCCGGGCGTTCCCATTCCGCCATCTTCGTGAAGAGCTCTTCTCGTTTCTTCCGACTGACCGGCGCGTAGATTCCCACGATCGTGATTGCTTCGCTACGAAACGTAGCCGTCACTGCAATGAAGTGCGGTGACCATTGATCCTGCATCGTGGGTGATACGTCTTCCAGTTCCGAGTGTGGATGGAGTAGCATTGCCACCCCTCCTGCTGCCGTTGGTGTTGTTGTCCAGTACGACAGTCGTCTATCGAGCCGCCCACATTGGTATCCCCATGATCTGGCGTACAAGTCCTCCAACTTTGCAGCCCAGTCGTCCTTCGCCCTTGTCTCCTGTAGAAGCACGACGTCGACATGCTGACCCTCTCGTTGTCGCTTGAAGCCGTCAAACCATTCTTGAATCCGCGCTTCCTCCTTCTTCAAGCCTCGAACGTTCTGTGTGAGGAGTTGGATGCTTACCTTACGCTTCGGTGTTTGCTCGTCTCGAACTTCTTGTGGTATATCGATGCCTTCTTCATTGAGAGAATTATTCGTTGGCTTGTCTTCCGTGTGTCGCTCGTCCGGTCTGGTTGTGCTGGCCTGGCCAGGTTTCCCTCCCTTCCGAGCGTCTTGGCTGCTTGTCGAGATCTCGAGCCATCTCGATCTCGACGAGCTTGTGGTGCGATGTGTAGAGCTGTTCGCTCCGACTTGTTGTCCTTCCGTCCGTCGCACCTGCAGACGGTTGGACTCTTCTGCAGGTCCTATCATAACCTTGTAGCCTGGGCGCCGTTGTAGTCGCGCTCAGGCACAGGTTGAGATAATCCTGCTGCGCTCACCGCTGGTGCGAGTGAGCTCCAATCGTGGTTCCGGATCTCGTGACATATCTTCTGAGCCTCCTTGACGTTGGACATGATCCAGGTCTGGGCTCGTTGACATTGCTGCGCTACTGATCCGTGATAAGTTGTCATAACCATGATACTTACGACAAGTTGGTACCATTCTTGATCCGAGATTTCGTTCGGTGATCGGAGCGTCTCGAACTCAGGGCGTCCGATTGTGTGAGCTACGGTTGCCCACATTTCCTTGCTGTGCGAAGCAGTCCACCTTACTTGATGCTGCTCCTGGTCGGATTGACTCGTCAGCCATTCGGATATCACCTCACCGGCCTCCTCGGGTATCGCATCCTTGAGCAGTTGTTCGAACGTCTGCTTGCGCGCTTCCATGATCCATTCTCTGCCTAGACGCCTGATGTGTCTCTCTGGCAGCTGTGCGAGGGCTACCTCCGGATATGGGAGCGATCTGAGCATGTCGAGAACCTGTTCATGCCGCCAGATCCGCCGTTCGCACTCGCCGTTAATGGTAGATGGCTTTGTCTCCTCTCCTACTCTCGCCTCCGACGTACTCGCCAGCCACGCTGCATACTCTTTTTCGTTCATTCCGTTGGCGCGCTTCCAGGCCATTGCGTTGGCTCCCGCGCGGTGCTGCTTGGGATTTAACTTGCCCAGCAGTTCCGCTAGCTCGACAGGTGGGACTGGCTCGCAGACGTTTGTCGGAGTGTCTTGCACGCTGTCTTCATCATCGGACATGTCGGAGCTGGTCGTGGGGTCGGTAGCCGGACCACTAGGCTCCCCGCCATTTGTGTCTGCTAGCGGCGTGCCTCGTACGTGCTGGTTTGACTTCATGCTCGCCACTTTGGATGCGTCTGGGATATTGTATAGCTGTAGTTCCGCGTAGACGCTCCTGTGCCTGTCCCGCATGCTCTCGTTGTTTGGCCCTGGTTTACTCCACTCTGTGTATAGTGCTTCATTGTATCGCACACACTGGAAATGGCACCGCGCTTGTCTGAAGATGAGAGTGAGTGGCAAGATACGTTTACGCAGGAACGTAGAGATATACTTGTACGCTTCGCCATCCTCCAGAGCTCTGATGCACGCTTTCTCGATTCCGTTATGGAGTTCAATGGTGTACATTTGAACGAATACTCGTGTTCTTGCTTCGTTGAATGGTTCACCCGGTGCATCGTTCGCGACATCCAGCACAAAGATTGGCTCCCTGAGGAACCATACTGCCGCCAGCAACTCTTCTGCCCCACTCCAACGTTCCGCTGTCCACCCTTTGCGTGCCTCCATGCTTTTCGTCTTGCGTATGAATTCGAGGATCTCCGTCATAACCAGCTCGGGGTTGTCCGGTATCTCCTTGTTTTTGTAACGCCGATACAGCCTCCGAGTGTCCACCGTCCCATCTTCAATCATCCGTGGAAGGTTATCCATGAGGCTGTCTAGTACTTGATCCTTGTAGTAGTTTGCCTCATCCGAGTGGAATTTGGTTGTGGATATCTCCTTCCGTGCTGCAAGCTTGTTCGTCTTGGTGCAGTGAAGCGCGTAGAAGAAGCAGGCACCGTTGCTTGGAACGTCCATGACCCGTGCTCCCAATACTCCCAGCCATTCCTGAAGAGACCGTGGGTCGTGGTGTTGACTCAGGATTTCGTCCAGTTTGGGGCTAGGATAGAGTTCGTGCCATGGCAGATCCGCCTCCGGCTTCTCTTCGACCTTCCTCGTCACATGGCTCCTGTCGAAGAATGCTGTAACCTCCTTTTGTTTGATAGGTTTGGGTACCTTTGGTGGTCTATGTTCCGATGCAAGTAGCTTGAACCAGTCTCGTGCCTTGATGACCTCGTCTTCCTGCTTCGGTGTGATGTCCGTCTTCTCAATGTCTTCGTCCGACGCCCGTCTCGCCCGCTTTTGGGCCGAGTTGCTTGTATCTTCTGGGTCTTCCCCGTCAATGACGTTGTCGTCCCTCTTACCGTTTCCGTGCTTCGCTGTCTCCGCACCGATTGTTTTCTCTGGATGCTTCTGGCTGACCGGAGTCTTGGCCTGCGCCACTCGCGCCTTCGCTGCTGCGATCGTTGCCTGCAATCTCCGCTCGTGACGCTCCGCATCCGCCTTCTTGCTGTTCAGGATCAGCTCTTGGTACGCATTGATCTTCTTGGTTACCTCTGCGCGTCGTTGCCGTTGCTCTGCCACTTGAGGGTGCTTTGCATTGAGTGCTTCCTGCGCCTTAGTTGCTGCTTGCTTGACCGCAAGCCCCTTGGTTTTAGCCATTTTCGCAAACTCACGTTCTTTTTTGGCTCTTTCTTTTGCTTCTTCCTTGTGACGACTCTCCAGCGTTGGCGCGTGTGTCGCCCTCAAATTGTCCATTTGTTGCACGAAGTCCTTGATTCCGTTGTCAGAAACATCGGTGATCTTGGGCCATGAAGCTCCTGCGAGTTCAACGTCAGCGCTGTATTTCGCGAGGGTCTTCTGCTTGTCCTTGTTTTCGCATCGGGGCTTTCTCGGGTCGTGGTCCGTCACAAGACACTCGCTACATGGGAAGCGAAATGCTCTGCTGGGATGGTGGATATCCACTGACGATCTAAGTTCCCCTTCCGAATGTTGATTCGTCTCACGTTGGTCAGCCTTTCCGGACAAGCCATCTGATCAAAGGAGACCATCCACATGTGCGGCATTGGTCGTGCACAGTTGAAACTCTTGACCTCTTTGATTTTGAACGCATCGATTCCCGTGAGTTTGTACATGAGCTCTCGTACATCATGATGACGTAGGTCAGGTCTCGACAGAAGATTAACCTTGTACATCATTCCATGCGCGTTGTCGTCTACTCCGACTCGGACTTCCGCTGAGGTGAACGAGTCCGTGGCTTTAAGCTGGACTTTTCCTTTGCCAAAGTTGAAGGTTTGGTCCATCCACACCTTGCGTGTGTCTGGGCGCACGAATCGTAGGGTCACGATCTGAGAGTTCGGTTCTAACAGCACCTCTTGTACGTCGGAGAGAAGGCGTAGGACTCTCTTCTCTTGTGCGTCGTTGTCCTTGCATCCTTCCATTAGAGCCATGACAAGCAGTTTTTGGCCGGACCGATGTGACCATTTGGTTCCCACTGGCAGTCTCATATACAGCCTGTATCCGAGGTGATCTTTGTGGAAGTCCCTGATGGCGTCTTGTTCCTTACCGACGTGTGTCTCGTCGATGAAGAGTGGTGGTTCTGCTAGGTGGATCTGCTTAGATGCCCAGAGAAACAACGTGTGCTTCTCTTTTTTGGTCATCGGTCGTTGATTCGGGAAGTTCGAGTGGTTCAGCGAAACAGTACACAACATTTCATGTCTTCGTGCTCGACAACTCTCGGTAGCTCGTGGGAAGACACGAGTGAAGCACACCCGATTCATTCACATGGTGCAAGCCGGACTCTATGCGTGCGTCGAGGCAACGAACCGATTGAGCCAGCACTACTAGCTCTTCGTGTAACGACGTATGTCGAGTCGTGTTTGGGCTTGTACAATCAAACTGAACCATTAGGCAATGGTGTGCATCTTTGCCTGATGTATGGCAACCCACACATCGGAATGTCTCCGATCGTGTCAATACGTGTTGACGCACTGAAGCATTGTGATAACGCAGAGACAGTTCTCCCAAGACGATTGGAACTCGTGACAACCATGAGCCTAAATCTTCCTATCTCAGGAAGTCAAGCCGCGTGTCTGTACTGCTCGAAAGGACGCACCAGCGGCGCTGCCCTACGATCCGATCGATCGACCACCTCTTGTAGCTAATAGTGCAACGGCAAGAACGCTCACGTTCAAGATCCTTCAGCTTGCCGACTTGCATTTGACTGGCGATCCGACCACCAGATGCAGAGACGCACCAGAAGAATTCGGCTCGATGCGATGCACGGAGGCACTCACGACCAAGTATGTGAACGAGCTGTTGGATTTGGAGAAGCCCGACTTCGTGGTATTCAGTGGCGACAACGTCGAAACAGTCGAAAGTTCGCTGCGTCAGGTGGCAATGGACGCCGCAACTGAGGGTGTGGAAGCACGAAAGATTCCGTATGCCATGATCTTTGGTAATCATGATGACGAGAACGGCTTCTCACGCGAGATGATGGTCAAGATGGCAATGGCGAAATCATATTCGTATACCCAACGCGGACCAGCAGAGGTCTTCGGTGTTGGTAACTACGAGCTCAACATCAAGGCTCCAGTGGACGGGCCATGGGGCGATGCAGGGCCGCATGTACTTTCTCGACTCGAAAGCGTATCCGGACAAGAGCAAGCTCTCTCATGTAGACACCACATACGATTGGATCCGCCCAAGCCAAGTCGCGTACTACCGGCAAATGTCAGCAGCACACCAGGTCGACATGGTCCCCGCGGTCATGTTCTTCCACATCCCGTTGCCAGAGTACGCCATGGACGCCTAGTCACGTCGGACTGGGGAGCATCGAGAACCGGTGACTTCCTCGAAAGTGCACTCGGGCTTGTTCTCCACATTGGTGGAGACTGGTGAAGTGAAAGCTACCTTATCTGGCCACGATCACGTCAATGATTACTGCTACATGCGAGACAGTGTGCAACTATGTTATGGTGGTGCTTCGGGTCTTGGACAGGCGTACGGCAGGAAGAAGGGCAGCGTCGAGCACGGGTGATCGAGTGGAGTGTGAACAGTGAGAAGAAGCGAGAGATCCGCACGTGGAAGCGAATTCGGCAAATGGACAACACGCTTCGACGAACAAGTGCTCTTCTTTGAGTAGAGGGTGACAGGATATTTTATAGATGCTTTTTTCACGGGTTGGAGTACGGTGAAGTTTGCCCAGCACGAATTCTGAACAGGTGATTCCTATGTTTCGCGTAGGTTCTTGCGAAGTTATTAAAATCGACCTTGTGCGCCTTCAACATTAGAGAAGACCACAGGAACGATGCGCAATCATCAATGTGTTCGCTGTCAGAAAGGTGGCACACTGCTCTGGATACTGTGTAGCCAAACCTGTCATAAACGATAAATGCGATAACCCTTCGGGCCCATTTGACTGAACATCTGTTCTTTGGGACCTCCAACAGCGCATATACTAAATTAGTAGGTGAAAGGAACGTTCCCTTACTCGCGCTCAGTATAGAGCACTTGCTCGTCGCGACGCTCCGTCCAGTGCTCGAACACATGCTTCCATGAGCGAATTTCGCGCTTGTTCTCACTATCCACACTCCACTCGATCACTCGTCCACGGCGCTCGACTTCTTTCCAGCCATAGGCCATACCAAGACCAGCACCACCACCATAGCAAAGCTGAATACTCTCGCGCTTGTAGCAGTACTCATTGGCGTGGTCGTGACCAGCGAACGTAGCCTTGACCTCGTCCAACTCCACCAGCGTGGCGAACAAGTCCGAATGTACGTCAGACGACTGGACGTACTCTCGATAGCGACCGTTAGTATGCGTGGACACGGCCATGGCGTATTCTGGCAATGGGATATGGAAGAACATGATCGCTGGGACTTGGTTGTCCGTGTGAGAAGCCGACATTTGTCGGTAGTACGCGACTTGACTTGGACGAATCCAGTCGTACTTGGTGTCTTCGTCCGACAGAGCGCCGTGGTCAGGGTAGGCATTCGAGTCGAGGAAGTACATGCGGAAGACATCCGAGCCCGCACTCCCCCATGGTCCATCTACTGGAGCCTTGATGTTCAGCTCGTAGTTGCCAATACCATACACTTCCTCCGGTCCACGCTGGGTGTACGAATGCGGCTTGGCCATCGCCATCTCGACCATCATCTCTCGTGTGAAGCCGCGTTGATCATCGTGGTTGCCGTAGATCATGGCATATGGAATGCCTCGCGCTTCGACACCGGCAGTGGCAGCGTCCATACTGGCTTGGCGCAGTGACGTCTTGTATGTCTGCACATTGTCACCCGCGAACACGACAAAGTCTGGTTTCTCGAGGTCCAACAGTTCGTTGACGTATTTGGTCATGAGCGCTTCGTTGCACGGCGATGCCTTCATTTTTAGCGGTGTATCGTGGCATTTGGTGGTTGAATCACCAGTGTAGTGCAGATCTGAGAGCTGAAGGATCTTGTATGTGAGATTCCCAGTCTTCCCATTCGCACCTGGAACTGATTTTGCAACGAGAGGAGGTCGATCCAGAGGGGCAGGAATCGGTACTTCGTCGATCACATCCCAAGCAGCATACATGAAGACAGCGCGTCGACCAATATTGAGACTCGTCGAGCTCACCAACTGGTATCCGCCTGATAGCACCGCTTGAGGCTTCTTACCGACTGCCAGCGATTCGAAGTAAATCCCCACAATCGGTGACTCACTCGCACTCGCTTCACCCCAACGAAAGCACAGACGGACATCATTGTCGAGAGTCTCCTTCTGGCTGAATCGATCTGGGCATTCCTCAGGGCCACGCATGGTTGCCACTTCGAGAAGAACTGGGAGATTCGCGTCGCTTGCGCCACGACGGATACAAAACTCGCTCTTCGTGCCTCGTGTAAGGTGGTCGAGATATCCGGCGCCCGTGTCTTCCCACTGGTTACCAATACGAGTGAAGCAAGCGGTTCGAAGGAAACCCGCGTTCACGCCGGCAAGCAAACGCACTTTGTGAATCGGCACGACCGGACGCTGGTAGCTGATGAAGGCGCCGTGATACGACGTCTGCCACATCGAATTCCAGAAGGACCGGAACAATCCCTTGCTAGGCGCCTGCACGCTCTGCGGGATCGTCGTCCATCCCACAGCGTCCGTGTTGTAGTTGAGTTGCGTCGAGACCCAGACGTCGCTGATAAAGTTGCCAGACGCCAAGACTTCCGAGGCTGTGACGCGACGAAAACACACCATGCGGTCCTCATTGACCTGGAAGAGCAGCTCCATGGACATTGGACACGCAGGCGTGTCGTAGACGGCGATGTGCTGGAGAACGAGATCAGAAGAATCGATCTCCTCGACGCGCTGACGGCGTTGACAGAGCTGGATGACGGTGTCATCGCTCTCGTGACGCCAGTTCACCCCAACAGCCAATGCCGGAGGAGTTCCCTGATGACAGAGCTCCTGTGTCGCCTCTTGGCTTTCGCCACCGACGAGGAAGACTCGCGTTACGGCATAGTGTACGACAGCGTGGGCTGAGTGGCTCGTCACGAAGAGAGCCACGAGTACGGACAAGACTGAGAGCAGCGACTTCATGCGGTCTCCTAAGTCGAGGTCGTTTTCAAGAATGACACCGATATATCTCCGGCTCCCGTACAATCCATCAACCACCGCCCTCGGAACGGGCACTGGTCACGCGGCGTATGACTTCCGTTGTTTCCTCACGAGTGAAATTGGCCACGGCATCGTCCTTCGAGTTCAAGACGATCTCGTTGGCTCACCATAGCGACGATCACGCCATATGGTTGGCCAAGTGGATACCGTGCCCTGTCTTCAAGTGGTCTCCCAGACGCGTCAGACACAAATCAATAAGTCGACAAACACGTCCGAGAGAATCATCTGAGTACCCTCCCTAGACATTCCCTTGTCCTGGCAATGCCTCCCTGGCTTTACGAACCGTGGCGCGATTTTCCACAAGCGAGCTCACTCACACGAGGGATGGCGTGACTCTGTACACACAGCCAGCCGAGTGGACAACGGCTCAGTGGACAGCGCCACGGTCGGCGCTGGATGGAGTCCAACGACCCTTGTGATGGAGATGACGCATACACTCGGGTTGCACGCGTTGACACACTTGACTGGAATGAATTTTTCATGGCATGAAGGACCCTTTGCGCTGACTGACTGTTGCATGTTATCGTGGTGACGATCGCTCTTGTTATTCGTAGAACCCATGAGTTTTGCTGTTGACAAGCACACTCGATGCCCTCTTGATGAGTCCAACATAATTTCCGACATGTAGGACACACAGCCAAGGGTACAAAGTGGACAGCTCCTGAGGAGACTCGTGCGTGTGCGGCTGAAGCCCCAACAGTGTGTCGGGGGGACTTGATAGTCTTCAGGCGATGACATCACAGAGTCGCACACTCTGGCTGGCTTTGCACCCTCGAGTTAATGACTTTGCGACTGTCTGCAACAAATCCCTGAGTAATCAATTCGGGCAATCAAAGCCATGTATCCAACGGTAGCGGACACGATCGAGGCCGTATCTTCGACCACCCCAGTCTATTCGGATGACGCCGAGTATGGGAACGTGTGACATAAGAAATCGATAAAGGACGTCGAGTTTGTTCATGACGTCGGTCATGTTCACTTGTCAGTTGTAAAATCTCCCGCACAGCAGCAATGTTCCGCCTCAGTCGTTGCCTCGCACTCATAGCCTTGGTGGCATCGTCAGCAGTCAATGCGGCGACCCACTTTGCTGTCACAAGTGTCTTCCTCGCCACGGGCGATAGCTCGGATGCTGCCATCGAAGCCTGTGATCAGACGTACCAAGCTGCCGCAGTCGGCGTCGACTGGGGAATGGTGAATGGCTCGACCGTAGCACACCTCTGCCAGCAGCGACAACGCCTTGAAGACGTCAAGCCCACCCAGCGCGTGCTCCAGAAGATCGGAGTGTACGGTGCCACCGAATGCCCACCGAAAATGGAGCTTTTCTATCGACCCAAGTACTTCCGTGTCGTGTGTTTGAAGTGGGAATCTGCGTCGATTGCGCTCTCGTCGGGGAACTACATTAGTGACATCTGGGTCTCGACGCAACGCAACTACAACAATGACGATATTGGTTGGACCAGTCTCCACGCGAACGCGTTCACGCCAGCAGCAAGTCTCGGTGAGCGATTCCATCAAAAGCTCTGGACACCAGCGTATCATGGGACGTTCATCTCGTACAAGCGACCAGTCTTGCCAATCCGCGAGGTTCGTGTGCTTCAGCAGAACGACACGAGCGAGTGGATGTCGGCATGTTCGACGGCACTGGGCGGTGAATGGGAAGACACAAGCGAGTCATATCCGATCCATACAGTTGACTCGAGACGGACGCTCTGTGTGCGTCGCAGCAACAAGACCAGCGAGCCCGCGCTTCTTGCTACACGAGTGACAACGCATGCCGATTCTTGTGCGAATGTGTACAACCAGACGGAGGCATTTGGTAATGGTGTGTATATCTGCTTGATGTATGCCAACCAAGACGAGGATACCGCCATGACGCCGATTGTGACGATGCACGTTGAGCCGTGGAACGAGCACAGCGAGCCCGACCTCCATTTACCAGGAGGTTTGGAGCGTGTGACGGCGATGAGCTTGAACTACCCTCTTCCAAACGGAGAAGCAGCGTATCTGTATAAGGCGATTGCTGCCACCACGAAGGTATGGGTGCCGGAAGCTTTGGATCGTCCTCCTATCGTCGCGAAGCCAGTCTCTGTCGCTGGTGGAAAGGCTGGCAACCTCACATTCAAGATCCTTCAGCTCTCGGATCTGCACTACACTGGTGATCCAACCACCAAATGCCACGATACACCACTAGAAATGAAGGCCCCATCGTGCAACGAAGCGCTCATGACCAAATACGTCAACGAACTGTTGGACCTCGAGAAACCAGACTTTGTCGTGTTCGCGGGTGACAATGTGCAGACATACAAGACGTCACTGCGCCAAGCCAGTATGGACGCTGCCACTGCCGGTGTCGAAGCGCGAGGCATTCCATATGCCATGATCTACGGCAACCACGATGATCAACGCGGCTTCACACGAGAGATGATGGTCGAGATGGCGATGGCCAAGCCGCATTCGTACACCCAGCGTGGACCGGAGGAAGTGTATGGTATTGGCAACTACGAGCTGAACATCAAGGCTCCAGTAGATGGACCATGGGGGAGTGCGGGCTCGGATGTCTTCCGCATGTACTTCCTCGACTCGAATGCCTACCCTGACCACGGCGCTCTGTCGGACGAAGACACCAAGTACGACTGGATTCGTCCAAGTCAAGTCGCGTACTACCGACAAATGTCGGCTTCTCACACGGACAACCAAGTCCCAGCGATCATGTTCTTCCACATCCCATTGCCAGAGTATGCTATGGACGTGGCTGCACAACGCACGGGTCGCCATCGAGAGTACGTCCAGTCGTCTGAGGTGCACTCGGACATGTTCGCTACATTGGTGGAGCTTGAAGAAGTCAAGGCGACGTTCGCTGGCCACGATCACGCCAACGAGTACTGCTACAAGCGCGAGAGTATCCAGCTTTGTTATGGTGGCGGCGCAGGTCTCGGTATGGCGTATGGCTGGAAGGAGGTGCAGCGTCGCGCGCGAGTGATCGAATGGAGTGTGGATAGTGCGAACAACCGCGAGATCCGCTCTTGGAAGCGTGTGTTTGAGCAGTTAGAGGAGCGTCTAGACGAGCAAGTGCTCTACACTGAGAGTGAGTGAAGAACGAACCTCCATAGATTGTAGCTTACTCCTTGTAGTTCAGATAAAGTGTTGTCACGAAACAAAGCAAGTTTGAGAACAATCAGATACTATCTTACGCATGCTATCATGTTGCAGTAACCTCTAACAAATCATAAAACGCTTCTGTCCAGATTGAATTCGCGGTCATAATCGACAATAGGACCTCCAAAAGAAAATTTCCTTACCAAATCTGGACGAGGCGATAATGGTGTTCGTACTGATATTTACGGATTGCCATGAAATCGCCGTTGTGTACGCGACGCAAAATCCTTGGCCATACATATGGACGCGTAGTACGCGCACATGTGTATGGCCAAGGATTTTGCTCCAATAAACTGTGTGGTATCCAACGTGAGCTTCAGAGAGAGAGAGAGAGACAAAGGCGGTGGGGAAATGAGAACGAATGGGTTTCTCGTACAGAAAAAGTAAAAAGGGCACTGTATTAATCCAAGACGGACAATGAAAAGTGCTCAGGCTCGGGAAGGGAGAGATGGAGTTGGATTTACCCACCAGCTCTATCCAGAGTAAGCGGGATCATGACGCTACTAAGCTACCCTCGCTCCACCGAGGCCGTCTTCTACATGCTTGCCATCTACCTCGGCGGCCACTCATCAGTCAACGATCACCCAATCACCATATGGTCGCGTAGGACAGTAACTGGTAATGTGTGGCCAAGTACACTCACCTGTGCTTGGTGATTACGCGTGTAATCACCACGCGTAATCACCGAGCACAGGTGAGTGTGCTTGGCCACACATTCCATACCACCCTAGTGGCATCACCTGGCACAACTGGACTCGAAAAGCATGGGCAGCATGCAGTGTTCTCAGTCCATCACGAGCACTGCCGCCGAGCTGGTTCGACTTCTTATAATCGAAGCAACGTCATTCAGCACAAGTCATCCGTGACCACCTCTCGATCACCACGATGAATCCTCTCCAGATCGCACGATTGGCGCTTTGCATGGCCTTGATGGTCGCTCCGCTGCAAGCCCAGGACCAATTCTGCGATGAAATCGTTAAACTCGCGTTCACCACAATTATGAAGGAGAAGACCGATGTCGATGAAAAGTGCAGATCTATGTCTCGCATGGAAGCATTCTACGCTCCGCCGTTGAGTATATGCGAGATGCCAGGATGCGTCGACGCGATCAAAAAGTCCCTCTCTCGTGTTCCCTCCTGTACCGTGTCTTATGGCAAAGAAATAATGAATGCGAGAACCCTGGTGCTTGCTGTCGCCAAGATGTGTGAGAACGAAGCGAGAGACGGTAATTTGTTGATTCCGAGAGACGACTCTTCTGATGGCTCTGATTCGACGGATTCGGGTAGTGAAGACGACGACATCCCCGTATGTACCAAAGAAGAACTTTTCGAAATCGAGAAACTGTGTGATTCAGAGGAGTGTCAGGCAGTGTGTGAAACTTCGAGCATTCCGACACGCGATGTCCGGGATAGTCCGTTGTGTTCTCGGCCTGAATGCAAGGCGTACTATAAGGACGTACTCCTCAAGAAGTTGCCACGCTGCAGGCACTTCGGATCCATGAGATATTCCATTGCCGTCTGTGATGCAGCTCCTGAGACTATGCCATCGTACAGCGTTACGACAATGCCGCGTGTGTTTTTCATGGTTGTTGTCGCCATCACTGCCGTAATCATGGCGTAATAAACGACGTGAGCTGATCATTCACATTAGGCTGTCAATAAAAACATGTCAAACCACGTCATCAACATGTACAGTCTTTTGCCAATGGCACTAGCTTTCACCACCACTGTCACGAGTTCTGCATCACGCGAATCCAGTGCGCATAATAACTCCTTTCTTTAGGTGGTGCCAACGAGCGCTCGCAACCAGCTTGCCTTCTGAACAAACGCATGGAGTTTCACGATACGCTAAATGGTAAAAACCGGCAGGCGGTCACCGAACAGATCCGATTTCCCTATGAATTGCGCTGACCTGTCGCCGTGGCAGAAGACATGATGAGTCATGTACCTCCTCCAATGTCACGATTGCAATGTTGAGAACGCGTTTCGATTTCTATCTATATCTTAGCATAATGCAGTGCCGCGTTGCCACGTTCGTCCATTGGACTGACGCCTCAAGCTGAGTACCAAGAACTCATCACGGGCCTACGTGCTGCTCATCAAAACAAGTGGCTTCCGCTTGAAGTGGTTGGGGATAGCGCTTTCATCCTCCAGCAGCTACGCTCCTATCGTAAACCAAAGAATCACTGTCTACTTCGGCTGTACGCGATTGCACGACGTCTGGCAGACCTTCTCGACGTCCGACGATGGATACATCACGCACGAGCGTGCAATAAAATGGCTGACTTGTTGGCCAATCACGCCACGGATCATCGACGCAGTCCCCCCCCCCCCCCCCCCCCCGTCGTCGTCCTCCACGCTCGCCAGTATCCTTCTCTCGATTGACACTGGTCATCTCCTGCCTTCAGGATGCGCACCGTCGTTGCCCATAGCTCGGACGCAAACGCCAGTTCTCAGGTCCACACGTGGTGGTCTTTGCGCTCGAAGCCGTGCATGTTCATCCCGCATACGAGTACCGATCTAGATCCCCCGAGGCGCCAAGGTCGTGAATGAGCGTCATCTCTTCCATGGTTTTGCTCAAATCGCTTCAGTGTGGGTCTCAGTCGGGATTAGGCCCATCTTCTCGCGTATTTTCGACCGATGATCCAGTGGGCAGTATGATACTACTGGATCATCGGTCGAGAATATGTGAGTGAGACAACGAATTTTTTTTGCGCAAGGTCTCTATTAATGAAGGCTCCGCTATCTGCTCGTCCTAGGGTTACCTTGGCTGCCGCCGTAGAGATGATGATGAAGGTGAAGTCTATTGAGCGCAATTATTGTACCCTAATCGCTTGGAAAGAGATATATGTAAACTAATCAACTCAGTTGCCGCTCAATGCAGCGAACCAAGGACGTAAATCGTTGCTGAGAAGGGCGTCTACGGTGACATACCCAGTACGTGCGGGTGGATGCATGACTTGCGAACTGCGTCCACGATCCATGGCGTGATTGGCCAACAAGTCAGCCATTTTGTTGGCCGCTCGTGGGTGATGCATCCATCTTCGGACGTCGAGTAAGTCTGCCAGACGTCGTGCGATCGCGTACAGCCGAAGTAGACAGAGATTCTGCGGTTTACGGTAGGAGCGTAGCTGCTGGAGGATGAGGGCGCTGTCCCCAACCACTTCAAGCGGAAGCCACTTGTTTTGATGGCTGCTCGTAGGCCTGTGATGAGTCCTTGGTACTCGGCTTGGTTATTTGTCGTTGCTGGATGAGCATGGCTCATAGCCGCACTCCAGAGTATTGTCCCTGTCCCTGTCAACGGGTCGACCCTGGTCACACATGCGCCGGATCCACCTGGGCCCGGGTTACCACGCGATCCACCATCGAAGAAGAGAACGTGGATGACCTGGTCGTTCCCAATGTTGTCTGGCTGTGATGGACTTGGCTCGTCAATAGTCTCACCGAAGTCTCTCACTACTTGCCCGTGAAGCTCGGGCGCTCGCAGATCTTGCGTAAATCGGTAAGCCAGTGTATTGAGTGAGTACCCTCTTGCAGCTTGCCGTAAGGATGGCTAGGGCGCGTTCCGTTGACCACGCTCGCTCCGGATCCGCTTTACCGGTTCGCCACCCGTTGATCACCACCAGTGTCTCGAGTACTATCTGCTGCCATGCCGCTTGGAGCGCTGGATACGGACCCTCTGGAACATCTTCCTGTACTCGTTGATGCTGGGAGAGAGAGGCCAGAGTCCGCCGTAGAGAAGTAGGAGGTATCTGTTGTGGGACCTGCGTGTTGATGTACGATAAAAATCATATCGTCTGTGCGAGAGTGAGAGAGAGAGGCTAACGAAGTAGATTCGACGAGAGAGCCCAGCTGCTTCTAGGTGTTTCCTTTTTTGCTTTGCGGATGCAGGTGCATTTCATTGTTCAGCAACCAGCACACCGATCTGCTGTTGTATAACATCGGAGCTGTGACTTTCTACCCAGAGTCAACACCTTTGAGTGCTCACTAGCATGAGTAATAACATCCTGCAAAAGTCACGTTTGGTCGCGCTTCTTGCGAATGTGGTCTTCACCTGACCCTCACTCATGAATTTGGCGAATGTTGCCCCTGGCCGCCTGGGTCAACATTCATGTTTCCTTATAAGATATAAGGTCTTATGAATTTACACAATTTCTAATGACTGATTTTGATGACAACTGAAATATTATGAAATTACAGAATGATTGATTTAATGAATCTGAGTAGACATTCTTCGTGATTCTTGTTCACCTAAAGACTCTGGATATAAATATCCAGAGAACAGTCCTGATAGGGTTGCAAGGTGAACGGTGAACCATGTCAATGGGTCAATGCTGGATTCGGGAAGTTCTGGACTCTGGAAGCCGGTGGTGAATCATGCAGGGCAAATCAGCACGCGTAGCGCTTATTGACGCGGCTTGGGCGGGTGATTTGGAGGACGTCCAGCGCTACTTCGTCCATCCAGAGATGGCGTTTAGCATCGCTCATACGGACGCGTTGCATCGAGAATGGTTGGAGCGTGGATCCTCGGCGGTGAAGCTACTGGAGGACAGGCTCTTCTGGTACGGTTCCTTCGGGGATATGTGGGTTTTTCACGCGGTCACTACAAGAAACCACACGCATGTGCTCCAGTGGTTCGTCTCAGCGTTGGCGTGTGAGTTGGCTGGGGACACGATGCGTGTAAACGTGGAGCATTTGACCACTTTTGCGATAAACAGTAATAAGGTCGAGGCCTTAGAGATTCTGCTCGAGTCGCATCTGGTTACCGTGGTGTTGTCGTTCGAAGAGCGATTTAGAACCCTGGGGCATATGTAGCACAAAGTCTTCGTCAAACATCAAGACGAATTTGTGCGCCTCCTCGTCGCGCATGGTGCGGATGTCAACGGCTTTGCGAGCAACCAGTACCGAGGAGCCAAACTCTGCGACAAGAAGCCGTCGCACTGGTCAAGGAGCTCACAAGAAGCGGTCTCGTCGGTCTCCGATTCAAGCACTTTGGCGAGGAGCCCATGATGAAAGGAGCCGCGATCGTGTGTGAATTGGTTGATGCTGGCGTTGACATGCGAAGTTCACCAGGCGAGTGGTCCCCTCTCCACATCGCTGTCCACGTCTCTTTACATGTCGAGGTTGTTGAGACGCTGATCACTCACGGCTTTGTCGATGTGAACATGCCGGGTGCTGTTGGTCGGAGATGGGGTGAACCATGCACCGCCCCTCCGTTGATGGTATGTCAGTCACTTTCGATTGCGAGCTTATTACTGAGGTACGGTGCCGACGCCTACTTACAAGACGATCAGGGTCGTACGATGCTCCACCACGCGGTGATGAACGAGGACGTCGTGATGCTCGAGTATTTTCTCTCTCTCTCTCTGGTACCAGATCTGATCAACGCGCAGGACGTGCACGGCAGACACCGTTGTATGCCATGGCGGATGGTTACTGGTACTACACCTAGAGCATCGAGGGTGGTCCGGCGCATCAACGGCTGATGGAGAGAGAAAAGGGACTCAAGTACATTGCATCGCGTCCACAGTTTTTTTTCCAGGCCAAAATGACGCGGATGAGCCACGAGTGTAGGATCTCGCGTCTAGATCCTGAGCTTTAGATCGCATGGAGCGTCCTATATTTACATACGAGACCTGCCACACCACGTTAGCAAACCTTGACTTGTCGGCGAGCCATGCGGAGGGGGGGAGGGTACCCCCCGGAGCATGAGCGGCAAGCGACGCTACCCACTCCAGATTGATCTATCTTTTGTGGAGCGTACCTTGCCCGCCACGAAAAAAGCGAAGTTGGCGGTGCAAACGCCGCGAAAGCTAGCGCGAAGCGCGTAGCAGTACGACAAAAATGATCCATTTCTAGAGGGATTAAAATAACCACCAGGTTATGCATCCCAGCTTAATTAGCTTGCTTTTGTCCGCATTCGGCTCGGTTGAAACCCAGATAGGGCTGACTATTATGGCAACAGATTCGTGTTTTTACTCTTTATTGGGCGCACCAATGGACTTGTAGCCAGCAACTGGTTTGTTGACGTATCCTTTCAGCAGAGCAAGAACACCGTGGAGGTTCTTCTGTAGAGCAATGGATCCGACCGATTGATCGCGTTTGTTCGACTGAAGTGGAGGCAACCCACGCTCCAACAATAGCTTGGTAATAGGAAGAAGTTGGAGTTCATTGGCGTCATCTCTCATGAAAGATGCAGGAGAGCCGAGGTTCCTTCTGCATCGACACAAAGAACGTCTGCACCACGTTCTACGAGATACCGAACCACGTCCAGATGACCGCTTGTTGCTGCCCATAGTAACGCGTTCAAGCTACTCTGGTCCTTGGCTTCTGTGTCAACACTGTGGTCTACGAGAAAACTCACAACGTCCAGATGTCCACCTTTGGCGGCGATCATCAACGCTGTCTGGTCATTGTTGGCTACGAGATGTTTGTGAGCACCTTCCGCTGCGAGGTACCGCACAACGTCCATTTGCCCTTTGCTAGCCGCGAAAAACAACGCTACCCAGCCGTCGTTGTCCTTGGCTTCCATGTCCGCGCCTTGGTCCATGAGGTACCGCACGACATCGAGTCTGCCTTCACGAGCAGCCCACATTAGTGCTGTCACACCCTCATTCGACTTTGCTTCTTTGTCAATGCCATGCTGCACGAGATATTCCGCTATACCAAAGTGACCATGTTGAGCAGCGAACATCAAAGCAGTCCAGCCGTCCTCGACCTTGGTTTCAATGTCCGTGCCTTTCTCCACGAGACACCGCACCACGTCAATATGAGCCTTGTCAGCTGCGAACGAGAGCGCAGTAGTGCCATCCACATCTTTTGCGTGAATATCAGCGCCTTGCTCCACAAGATATTGCACTGCACTCAGGTGGCCACAGCGAGCACCGTGTATAAGCGCCGTCCGACCGTACTTCTGGGTCTTGGCTTCTTTGTTTGCACACTGCTGTATGAGATATTGCATTATATCCACTTGGCCGAAATAAGCAACGATCAGCAACGCAGTCCAGCCAACGTTGTCCTTGGCTTCAATGTCTGCGCCATACTCCACGAGATACCGCATCGCATCGATATGATCCCTGTCAACTGCGAACAAGAGCGCAGTCCAGCCCCTCGGGTCTTTGGCCTCGATGTCAGCGCCTTGCTCCACGAGATACCGAACTGTGTCAGTGTATCCTCTATGAGACGCCTTCATCACCGCAGTCCATCCATCCTTATCGTTGACTTCTTTGTCAGCGCCTTGCTCCACGAGGTGCCGCACGACATCAAGATGGTCATTTGAAGCAGCCAAGATCAATGCCGTACTGGTTTCGTCAAGTGCAATGGCGTCAACATGAGCACCGCCTTCGAGGACTGCGCTGACTGTCGCCAAGTCCCCATGTCGAGCTGCTTCTTGTAGTCGTCGCCCTTCTTCGTCGTCTTCCATCACGAACGACCAGTGAGCCTCGTGTGCTTCAACGCCTGCAACGACAATCGACCGCGCTCTGAGTATCGAGTCCACCCACCTACCGACTGGCTGGTCTTGGGAACCTTTCATATTTCCATTCGCCACGTGCGACGCAGACGACGACAATGGAGGAGACCCGGTCGGAGCTCGACTCGATGCTGCTGGAGCTCTTTGGCGAGGCAGAGTCGACACGACACCTCTCGTCCGATAAGGACATGGCCTCCGACGTCAGAGAACGCAATCGCATGTCGGTCCAGCGCTACTACTATCGGCAAATCGTAATACTTGTTTCTGCTTTCGCTATGTGAGGTGTACTTAACATCGAATTGCCTGTGTGTATCCTAGTCAACCATCCACAGACTTCGAGATGACGTGGATCGACTAGAGAATCGATGTCGACAGATTCTACAGGGGAAACGTACAGCAAGCATACATCCGACAGCTGACAGTGGAGAGCAGCTATCAACAGCTCAGAGACTCCATCTCGCGTATGCGGAGCTGGTCATGCTGTGCGAAGACCTTGGTCGAGAGAAAGAGGAGCTTTTACGCGTCCTGGCCGATAATATCACTACAGAGAAGCGACCTTGCAGGATTTTCCTGCTCCAGCGACGACGAACGGCGGCTATCAACGCCATCTTGGAGGAGAGACAACAACATCCAGCCATCAAGATCCGCACTGTCACCGCCGGAGAGTTCCACGAGACCGCACAGTCCGCCTACCAACACATCATGGACTTTCGGCAGAGAATCGAGACTTTTACGAGCGATGTGACGGCCTTTGGAAGTCGAGATCGTTATCATTACGAGAAAGAACGCCTCCAATTCTCGCTCAAGAAGACGCTTCTACACCACTCGTTCGACGATGCGTCCGAGAAGATGTGGCGTTTGGTCAACGACGGCGAGGCGCTCGCGCAAATCTATCCCGCCAAGCTACGCACGGTCTTTCATCCTGTCCAAACGCTCGACAGCAACAACTTGATTTACTTTCAAACCATTCAGCTTGATACTCGATCCGACTACCGCAACAAATGTCTGTTGCTGTATACTCGAGTGAGCGCGATGAATGGGGACGGCTGTCTGATGTTGTTCCGTTCGCTCGACCCATGCAAGTATGTATTGCACGAAGGCAAGATTTCTGAGCCTTGAAGTCGTCGCGGCCGGAAGAAGATTAGCCCCGACACTGAGGAAATGTGGGTCGATACGTTTCTCTGGTGTCTTTTTGAGCGCTCAAGTGATGATAACTCACAGTGTACAGTCGAGTTTGGCGGCGTCTTGATCGAGACACCGATCCTTCCTACGAGTTGGTGGGTGGTTGAACGACTGCAGACCATGCTTCGCTTCGAGCAGCACGTCCTGGGACAGTCGAATCGCCTCCTAGGATAGAATGACGGTGAAATGGTAGGAATGCAAGAACTTGGTACCCCGATCAATTGTATACATGCTTAAGACGAGCCACCTTCTACGTTTGATCTTGTGCACTCACTCGATAGCTTGTCATCTGAGTACTACTGTAGGACGTTCTGTGCACAGCCGAGCTTCAACGAGTCCGAGAGCTGCCACACGGTTCGTGAAAACGGTTCATGTGATTTGATTCGAAGCGCTGGTTTGTTTACAGTACTTTTGCCGGTCTACCACGACTTGTTCGTAGTGCGACATCAGGGTTGCTCGAGCGAGTTGTGCGACCACGAACGATGGAGTACAACATCCTAAAAACATGACGCCAAAGACGTGTTCAACCAACTCGACGTAGAATTCTAGGCAGTCAGCAACACTTGCCCACTGTTGGCTTTCCTCATCTAGGCTTTGACCATCAGATGACTTCTTTGCGTGCTAACCATCATCTTCGAGTCAGTCCGACGCGACAGGCTCGGTACGGCAGAGCATGAACCCCGCGCCTGACTGCAAACTAGTACAGTATGCAGCAACAGTATCAACACGATGGCTGAGCTGCTCCGTTGCCGTCTGTCTTTTGGACCCTGTACATAGTTGCGAGCCTACCCATGCAATCAGGCTGTTTCTGACTGTTGGCCGCGCTCTGTTCGTCCGCATACCTCGACACGGGTGTACATGTTCGATAGGGTTTATTAGGGTTTATAGTCAACCCACGAGTGAAGGCCGAGCGAGACATATCGTACGAGCCGTCAGGGTCATGTTGATCGCACGTCTGCCTGCCTGCCAGACCCTATGCTCTTCCAGTTGTTCGAAGAAACGACGTCATTCGAAGCGTCCGCGCCCCTTTTCATAGCGTCTCTGTGCTGACTGGTTATTAAAATAACGCTTGCAACGGTTTAATTCCGTTGTGGATGAGTGCATGCCGCTTGTCCAACGTCGCCAATCACACCAAAACTCATAATGAGAGACACATACGACGATGGAAGACAACTGGGAGGTTGTGTCGACTCTACTGGAGCTATTCGACAAGACCAAGACTATTGGAGACATCTGAAAAGTAGACTATGAGCGTAGAGGATGCTCCATGTTTCGTCTAAACCTGCCTGCCTGAGATCTAAATAACGGTACGTGTGAAGGAAACACTTTATATGAATTCAGCGATATATTAGATATGTATCTAAACAGCAGAAGCCTGAGGTTGAGGTGCTACCGCCTTTGGTGTGGAAACCGAAGAGTAGGCAGTCTGTGAGCTCTCGCCTTCAATCGGCGCGCTCTCTTCAGACTTCGCTTCTTCTGGTGTAGTCGACTTGCTGACGAATTTCAGGAAACCGATCACCATGAACAGAACCGAAAATCCTGTTCCGACACCGATGTACACTCCCGTTTGACGTCCTGATCGATGGGACGTGTATACGATGCCGACGCTTGCACCGCCGCCCGTGTTGTAATCCGTATCCGAGTCGCTTGGATAGCTCGGGGTGAAAGGAGGAAGTGTGTACGTAGAGTAGTCGTTACCGTAGCCGCCCCAAAGATCGGAAGACGTTGTGTCCGAGTACGTTGGCGGGGCGTCGAGAACTGGGAGAACGTCAGTATCACAGGTCTTGTTTTCGTGACAGTACAGCGTCATTTCGTTCTTGGCATGGTCGAAGTGGGTGTAATACTTCTTAAGGAACGGCAGACCGAGACCCCAGACGTTGTTGGCCTTCGCTTCTTCGATGAGCATATCGACCTTACCAGGAACGGTACTCGGTCGCGTGTAGTCGGCTGCGTCGAGATAGAACGCCTTGCTTCCGGACGCGATGGTGATACGTGGGAAGTTGGCGCTCGCGTCACACACGGTCCGTTCGGATGAAGTGTAGTCGCAATTTGCGGACGACAGGTGGTTGGTCTTGAAGTCTGCGTACAACTCGGCGTCCATGCTCACATACTCGTAGCGCGAGACGAAAGCACCGACGCACGAGTAGTAGTCTTGGAGCTGGCATGGCATCTGCGCAGCCGAGTCACCAAACTTCACCGCCGAGAGCGACATATACCAACCCAGTGAGTCGAACGTCGGGACCGTATAACCTTTGAGTCCCTCCTTGTCGATAAGCGACTGATCCACGCCGTCAAACAACAAGAATGGGTCGTTGGCAGCCAACGACAGCGAAAGGCTGTTCACTTTCTTGAAGAGAGCGGCAGTCTG
This sequence comes from Pythium oligandrum, assembly GCA_020085045.1. Lineage (NCBI taxonomy): Eukaryota > Oomycota > Peronosporomycetes > Pythiales > Pythiaceae > Pythium > Pythium oligandrum. The sequence goes on along the minus strand of JAHRIK010000029.1, from coordinate 172,001 downwards.
GTCATTGTCGTCGGTCGGAGCGAGACCCAAGCGGCTCTCTGGTGGCGTATCCTGATATGAGGCGTGCTGGAGCACATTCACCACACCATTCGTGACCTGAACGTCGCCAATAGAGACGTCCTGAGTGGCCACACTTGAGCAGAAAAGATGTCCATCCTGTTTCTTGTACGAAGTTCCGGGCGAGCAAGCCCACGATGTCGAGCATGGCGTATTCAGGTGAGGGAGCACACCGCACTTGATCCAGATGTCCGCGTTGAGCAAGTCGATGGGCATATCCTGCGTGTCTTCACCGACCTTGACCGTCGCGAGGTAGCCTCCGTACGCATCGTTGATGGGCGTGAGTGGGATTTTCGTGCTCATCGTGAGCTGTCTAGGTACCGAGTCAATCGTACGAAGCATCGTGGACGGCGGACTTGGCTCGTAAGGGGCAAATGATGGAATGAGGTAGGCAGCGGTCCCAACTTGTCGAACACCTACAGTACTACTGGCTAGTATGAGTGGCTGAGAGTCAGGGTGGGGCTGTCATTACTGCCGACCATGTGGCGCGGCGTATCAAGTAGAGTTGACGCAGCCAAGCTACATGAGACGTGTATCATTTGTTTATAGAGGTTGGTAGACAACAGTATACACTGATAATATGATATATAATGTCATCAGTAGATGGGTTATTACAGGTTGTGGACGCTCACTGTTCTGCTCTAAATGAGTCATTTCGGATCCATATCTCTTTTTATAAAAAGAGATATCAGTTGGATAAATCCATCACAACAGCGTCAGCAATACCTTGCTCCAACACACCACACATTTGACTGAGATATAGAATTAGCCCCCAAGACACGATCACTCTGAGACGCGTCATTAGCCATGGACGTATCTGCACAACGCACTGGTCGCTATCCAGTCGTCTGATTTTTACTCGGATTTGTTCGCGACACTGGGAAACTTGAAGTAGCCAAGGCGACATCCGCTGGCCACGATCACGCCAACGAGTACTGTTACAAGCGAGAGAGTATCCAGCTTTGCTATGGCGGTGGCGCAGGTCTCGGTATGGCGTATGGTTGGAAGGAGGTGCAGCGTCGCGCGCGAGTAATTGAGTGGAGTGTGGACTCTGATAACAACCGTCAGATTCGTTCGTAGAAGCGTGTGTTCGAGCAGTTAGAGGAGCGTCTGGACGAGCAAGTGCTCTACACTGAGAGTGAATGAACCACGAGAATGTCATAGATTGTAGCTTACTATTTGTGGTTCTAGATACTGTGACAAAGCAATTTTGTAAACAATCGGATACTTTATTACGCATTCTTTTACGCTACGGACACCCACGGTTAAATAGTTCGAACCAAACACTCTACTCCACTGCAGACTCATCACTCGAGCCATTCACACGGTGGTGCGAGCAGTAGTACTCGTCTTTCTGGTACGAGCGACGCTTACAGCCCGTCACAAGACATCGACTGCCACCTCCATGGGCCCAACACAAACCACCCTGTGTGCACACCTTGTCGCATCCGGCCACAGAGCAGTTGATGCCACCGCCGTGGGCCCAGCAGTACCCGTATCGCTTCGCCTTGGACGTACACTCTGGCTGCAGACACTGCCGGTAGCCGCCGTGTTGGAAGCACCGCTTGTTCATCTTGGCGCGCTTCTCACAGCCTTCAAACTCACAGCGAGCGCCGCCTCCGTGACGCACACAGACGCCCTTGGTGACAGCAAAGTTCTCGCATCCGGGTGTAGTGCATGGCGTCGGGACACGCACGCGAAGACGAGGACGACGCGGCTTAGCCTGCTTGGTGACGGTGGTCTTGGTTGGGGTTTCTTGTTCAAGGTCGCTCGAGTCTTCCGAAGCGAACGACGGACTCGATAGAAGAAGACGCACTGGTACGACACACGAAGGCTTGGACGAGTCGTTGTCGCAACAGAGACGCACTTTGCTGCGAGGAGAGATGTCGAGCGTCGACTGCGGTCGCTTGTTGGGTTTGGTTGTGAGTTGGATGGACGGACGCTTGCATGAGACCGTGTGACCTGGCGACGCACAGCACGAGGCTGGCACCACGCTGGTGTGGACACCAATGGGGTTGAGTAGGAACGCGATGCTGGACTTGGATGGCATTTTGCAGAATGAACAGCTTGCTTGCGTTGCATGTGAGCGGGCGTCTCGAGTCGAGTCGAGTGTGAGAGGCGCGCGCATGTCAACAATCGTCGTCCCACAGAAAGCCACACCCATCGAACTTGGCCGACTCGTTCGCTCTTGGATCAGTAGTGCGTGTTTATCTGAGACCGTCAAGTTGCCAGTCAGCCAGGATCTCAGCTATTGACATAGTACATCTCTTGTATTGTTGATGCGGCCAACCCACGCCGTTCCCACACACCAGCTGGCTCCGCCTGTGCTGGTGATCTGGCCGCAACCGTCAACTGTCAATCGTCCTGTCAACAATACATTTTGTGCGTGCTTGGATTGTAGACCACGTGGCTTCCGTGGACTTGCGCGTGTTCCACTTGGTGAGCCATTCAACATTCGCGTCAAGCGGACGCGATTGTTGGCTCGACCGCGCCATCAGTTGCTGTCGTCGAAGCACCGCACCGCCACGGATGCCTGATTCGATACCCTTCTATCGCATGTCTCTATGTTAATCTGCGTGGCTTTACTTCGTCGCACCACAAGACGTATTAGCCCCAAGCAATCAGTCGATCGCACCGCAACCACCAAGAGGTTACAGTACTGGTGTGAGTGGGGACGGATGGCTGGGCGATTCAATAGTCGCGTGTCTATCGCGTGGTGGGAACCTCCTCCTCCTTGAATGCGATTTGTTTGACGCTTTCGTCACAGGAGACCACAAACGGAGAGGCGCTGAGTCCATTCTGGCGGTGCGGCATTTTTGACGCTTCCTCTCGTTTTAGAATAGAAACGACACGAATCAATCTAACCATTCTAACCGATCATCAGGACAGTCGATTCGTTACATGTGTTTTTTACTCTCTGATAATTGATACAAATCGTCGGTCCAGCTGACAGTCTGAGGGATAAACACGCCTACCAAACCTCCACAACCGAATAGTTGTTGACCAGGAAACGTTGCTTTCACTCTGCAATTGCAGAGAAAAAGTCCCGACTTGACGCTTGCTACTCTGAAGTGACTTGGCATACATCCACTAACGACAAAATCCGTTATATTCCATTGCTATGTGCGCTAATGTAGGCTTTTGCGCTCGGTATACAGCACCTGCTCGTCCAGACGCTCGGACCATTCGTCAAATACGCGCTTCCACGTGCGGATCTCATGCTTGTTGTCACTGTCCACACTCCACTCGATCACTCGTGCGCGACGTTGCACTTCCTTGTTACCATAAGCTTCTCCAAGACCAGTACCGCCACCATAGCACAACTGCACGCTCTCACGCTTGTAACAGTACTCGTTCACGTGGTCGTGGCCGGCGAACGTTGCTTTGACCTCATCCAGCTCCACCAGTGTCGCAAACAAGTTCGAGTGCACTTCCGAAGCAGTCACGCTCTCTCGACGCAGGCCAAGTCGAAGTGACTTGGCGTCCATGGCATACTCTGGCAGAGGGATGTGGAAGAACATGATGGAAGGAACGGTGGAGTTGTGAGCCGCAGACATTTGTCGGTAGTACGCGACTTGGCTGGGACGGATCCAGTCGTATTTGGTATTTGCTCTTGAGAGCTTCTTGTGGTCTGGGTATGCGTTCGAGTCGAGAAAATACATGCGGAAGACATCGGATTGAGCATCGCCCCAAGCACCGCCGACAGGAGCTTGGACACTCAGCTCGTAGTTACCAACTCCGTAGACTTCCACCGGTCCGCGTTGACTGTATGAATGCGGCTTTCCCTTTGCCATGTTCATCAACTCTTCGCGTGAGAAGCCATTCTCGTCATCATGGTTACCAAAGACCATAGCGTACGGAATCTCCCGTGCTTCCACGCCTCCCGTCGCTGCATCCATCGCAGCCTGTCGCAACGAACGATCAAACGTCTGAACGTTGTCGCCACTGAATGCCACAAAGTCGGGCTTCTCCAAATCCAACAGCTTGTTCACGTACTCGGTCGTGAGTGCCTCCGAGCATCGTGGCGAGCCGAATTGTTTTGGTGCATCTCTGCATCTGGTGGTTGGATCGCCAGTCAAATGCAAGTCGGCGAGCTGGAGGACCTTGAACGTGAGCTTCTTCATGGTGTCGTTGCTCGCAGTGACTTCATTCGCCACAAGAGGTGGTCGATCGATCTTATTGGAGATAGGTACCGTCGGTGTGTTCAGTCGAGCCGCATAGAGACACGCTGCTTGACTTTGTGAGGTAGGATGGTTTAAGCTCATGGTCGTTACGAGCCCCAGGCCACCCGGAAGAGACTTCTCTGCGTCGGTGCAATCCATACGTGATTCAATATGCATCGACACGAGTGGCGCGACACGAGCGTCAGGGTTGCCATACATCAAGCAAAGATACATGCCATTGTCCAGTGCCTCCGTCTGATTGTACAGACCCAAGCACGACTCGGCATACTCCGTCACGCGAACAGCTAGAAGCGCGGGCTCACTTGTTGAGTTGGATCGTCGCACACATAGAGTCCGCCCAACGTCGTCTCGTGAACGGATTGGATACGACTCGCTTGTGTCTTCCCACTCACCGCCGAACGCCGTCGAGCAAAACGATGTCAATATAGTTGTGCCATTCTGCTGAAGCACTTGGACGTCACGAATCGGCAACACTGGTCGTTGGTACGAGATGAATGCCCCACGATAAATGGGGGTCCACAGCCACTTCTTCATTCGCTCGAGCATACTTGTTCCAGGTGCCGACACGCTCAAGTGAAGACTGGTCCAACCGAGGTCGTCGTTGTTGTAGTTGCGCTGCGTCGACACCCATATGTCACTGATGTAGTTTCCTGACGAAAGCGCGACTGATGCGCTTTCCCACTGTATACACACGACTCGGTAGTACTTGGGTCGGTGGAGGAGCTCCATGTTTGGAGGGCATTCGGTGGCACCATACACTGCGATCTTCTGAAGCACGAGTTGCGTGGGTTTCATTTCTTCAAGAGGCTGTCGTCGCTGACACAGATGTGCAACAATCGAGCCGTCGATATAGCCCCAGTCGGCACCGACTGCGGTCGTCTTGTACGATTGATGGCATTCTTCGATAGCAGCGTCCGACGTTTTGACGAAGGTAGGCAAGTAAACGTTGGTGACGGCAAAGTGGCTTGAAGCGTGTGCTTCTGACAACACCAACGCCAAGATGGCAAGGCCGCGATTTAGAAGACGCATTGCTGCTGTGCTGAACACTGGCAAAAGATGAATGACCTCTGTCGTCGCAGTCGACGGCATACTACATTTGTCGCACAACCCCTGCTGACACCTGAGGGAAGGAATGGAATCGTGTCCACTATGAGGAAAAACGACCCGTCTATAAACTCGTTGAACCAGGATCTCATGCAATCTGACGAACCATACAAAGCGCAGATCGCTGCGCCTTGTGATCTACGCGATTGATTGGCTGCGAAGTCACTTGCGTGGGGATGCAACTTGCGAAGAAGGCCTAGGTGCCACTACTCACGACTCAGCTTCACACAGTTGTCATGCGAGAAGGGTCCTCCAAGCTGCAAGGGATGACGTAAAACTGGACACGTTGGACTTCACACCAATCGTCACCATCGCCGATGATAGCATAGTCCAATGATTCACAGGATTATGCACGCCGAGCGTGTTTAATTCTGGTACCAATACATCGAAACGAATTAGAAACGCTATTCTAACCAATCTAACCCACCCACATCAATTCCTCACATGTCACAATAGTTAATTCGAATGGCTACATTCACACTCGGTACAACACCTGCTCGTCCACGCGCTGCTGGATCTGTCCGTACAAGACCTTCCAGGAGCGGATCTCCCTCTTGTTGGTGCTGTCCACAGTCCACTCGATCACTCGTGCGCGACGCTGGACTTCCTTCCAGCCGTATGCCACACCAAAGCCCGTGCCACCTCCGTAACACAACTGTACACTCTCGCGCTTGTAGCAGTACTCGTTCACGTGGTCATGACCAGCGAATGTCGCCTTGACTTCATCCAGTTCGACTAGTGTGGAGAACAAGTCCGAGTGTACTTCAGACGACTGCACGTACTCGCGATGCTCACCGGCACGAAGAGAACGGGCATCCATGGCGTACTCTGGCAATGGAATGTGGAAGAACATGATGGACGGGACCTTGGTCTCATGTGAAGCCGAGAGCTGACGGTAGTACGCGACTTGACTCGGGTGCACCCAGTCGTACTTCGTGTCTTCATTTGGCAACAGGCCGCGATCAGGATACGCGTTCGAGTCCAAGAAGTACATGCGGAAAACATCCGAGTCGACATCGCCCCAAGTGCCTGAGGTCGGAGCCTTCACGTTCAGTTCGTAGTTACCGACGCCGTAGACTTGGGTTGGGCCGCCGCTGGCTGTACGAGTGTTGCTTGCTCACTGCCATCTCCATGAGCATCTCCCGAGTGAAGCCGCGCTGGTCATCGTGATTACCGAAAATCATGGCGTATGGGATTCCTCGTGCTTCAACTCCGCTCGTCGCGGCGTCCATTGCCGCCTGACGGAGTGAAGCTTTGTACGTCTGGACGTTGTCACCACTGAAGGCAACAAAGTCGGGCTTCTCCGAATCGAGAAGGTCGTTCACAAACTGCGTCATGAGTGCCTCGGAGCACTCGGCCATCCCAATTGGTTTGTCGTTGCAGCTTGTCGTCGGATCTCCACTGTAGTGCAAGTCAGCGAGTTGGAGAATCTTGAACGTCAGCTTCTCCGGCTTGCCGTCCACGCCAGTGATATGTTTCGCGACAAGAGGTGGCCGATTCAGCGGCGCAGGAAGTGGTACAGTGGTTGATGTTGCCTGAGTTGTGTACAGATACACTGCTTCACTTCCGCGGTTGAGATTGGTTGGACTCACCAACTGGAATCCACCTGGCAACGTCGCTTTCGGCTTACCCGAAGATGGTTCAAGTCGAATTCCCATGATTGGTGAATCGGAGGCAGTTGATTCTCCCCATCGGAAGCACAGTTTGATCCCGTTCTCGAGTTTCTCGGTCTGACTGAAGCGGCTTGGGCATCCGTCGGTTGTCGTCGTGGCTTCAAGGAGCGCAAGGTTATCGGCATTCTCTCCACGTCGGACGCACAGCTGGCTCTTCTTGCCATGACTGCCGTCGAGATACCCCAGACCAGTGTCTTCCCATTGGTCGCCGAGCCACGTGAAGCAGGCCGTTCGAAAGATACTCGCGTCAACACCAGTCAGCAGGCGAACGGCTGTGACGGGGACAACAGGTCGTTGGTAGCTGATGAAAGCTCCTCGGTACGACGCCCGCCAGACCCACTGCCAAATCGAGCGCAAGATGCCGTTGGCCGGTGACAAGACGCTCTCTGGGATCGTGGTCCATCCGACTGCGTCGTTGTTGTAGTGACGCTCAGCTGAAACCCAGAGATCGCTGATGTAGTTGCCTGAACTGAGCGCGACTGAAGCGGCAACACGGCGGACGCAAACCACTCGACCTTCGGATACTTGGTAGAGAAGCTCCATGGACGTTGGACACGCCGGTGTGTCGTACACGGCGATCTGCTGGAGCACGTGTCGTGACGAATGGATTTCTTCCACTCGTTGTCGTCGCTGGCAGAGCTGGACAACAGCACGGTTGTTCTCATTCCCCCAGTCGACACCCACCGACACTGCGTTCGGGTTCATCTGACACATCTCCAACGCTCCCTCCATACTGTCGGCCTCCACCATAAACACATCGGTCACCGCATACCGTACCGTCCGAGCTTGTGTCGACGTGACAAAGAGCACGAGGCCCCCAAGCCACGATAATGTCCGCATCTGGGCGTAGTGTCGTAGATTCCCAAGTGACTGCCACCCTCCGGGTGAAGTGTAGGTTCGTTAGGTGAGTGTTCCTGTCTGATCTTAGCGCGAGATTCTGAGCTCGCGGAAGAAACAGGCCACTTGCCGCCGTTAATAACAGGGCAGCGCCACGTCTCGCGAGCAGGCCGAATCTCGGAAATCGGCAACATGGCTACATATTCTCGCACTCGCAGCTGTGCGAATCTGTGCTCATCTAGCTGATCAAAGACGGCGTTTGGCCAATAAAAAGGTCCGGATCAAGAGATAGAGGCCTTGATTGGGTGGGAAGCACGCCTAGGTGATCAACTGTCACGTGAGCGGCGTGAAGGTGATAGCTCTGCGACAAGCAGCACGCAGTAGGACACATTAGGGCTGATCATGAACGGCCCAGCGCTGATCAAATACTCGATACCTTTAGTTCCAGGACAAGAGTTCCATAGAGAGATAGATAGTAATGCGCGCATCCCGTTCGAATAGATTCGACCGTACGTACACATGAGGACCCGAGTTCGGTATGTTCCCATCATGCGGGCTTCGAGTCTTCGGCTTCTTCCTAGAATACGAAAATCCTTAATCAAGTTGTCTATATCTGTCATAATCTAAACCTAATGTACCCATTAGGGTAATTTTATCATCCGTCAGGGCTATTTCGCTAATATCCCAGACTGTCGTTTCCTTTGTCGCCCCTCCCTTTCCTCCTCATCCCTCCCCCTGGGGATTCCTCCCCTCGTTCTCTCCCCACATTTGAAGATGCCGCCCAAGGGACGAGGAGGAGGCGGCGGTGGACGCGAGGGCGGAGGCCGTGGCCGCGGCGGACGTGACGGAGGAGGTCGAGGCGGAAGAGGAGGCGAGGGCGGAGGTCGTGGTCGTGGTCGCGGCGCCGGAGGAGGCCGTGGGGGACCGCTTGCACCGCCACAACGACCAGTTTCAAGTGCAAAGTCAACCCAAGTGACGCCACCGTTGCCACCAGCAGCGCCAGTTGTGGTGCGTCCGCTGACGACGGAAGTGGCGCAGCTCGCGGAGGACTTGGAGGAGAAGGCGAGTGTCTCGGAGGCGGTGGTGTCTCGAACGACGGGGTCGAGCGACTTGCCAAGACGTCCAGGGTTTGGAACGGTTGGACGGCCTGTGGAGCTGTATGCGAACCATTTCCGCGTCAAGTGGAATGAAGACATGGGTGATGTGTATCACTATGATGTGACGATCACAGAAGCCGGGGGACGGAAGATTGGGACGGGGGATTTGCCGCCCAAGTCGCTCGCGGAGAAGATCATGAGGGCGTTGGTAACGGCCATGCGGGAGCAGTATCCAGGCGTGGCGGTGGTATCGGACTTTCGCAAGAACGTGTTTACGTCCACGCGTTTGCCGCATGGCGCGGTATTGTTTGAGAACTTGGACATTGGCGAGCGTCGCGGTGCTGACCAGACGCCTCGACTTTACCAAGCGGTTGTGAAGGCTGCCAGTCCCGTGGAAGTCCGTATGCACCAAGTGACGGAGCTGCTCAACGGACGACTCAACTATACGCCTCAAGATGCCATCCAGGCGCTGGATATTGTGCTTCGATACTCAGCTGCACTGCGTTACACTATGGTTGGTCGCAATCTCTACAGTGCTGCCGGTGCTGTTCCGATCGGAGAAGGCGCCATGGCGTGGCGTGGATACTTCCAGAGTCTACGCCCGACCCAGAATCGACTGGTGCTCAACCTCGACCTCTCAACGACCGCCTTTGTACGCGAGATGGAGGTTCTGGACTTTGTGGCGGAAGTTGTTGCTACTCGACAGTCTAATGCTGTCCCTCAGTCACTTCGCCCGCACCAATATGCCGCTGTGAACAAGGCAATTCGCGGTGTTAAGGTGGAGACCACTCATCGTCCAGGAGTTCGCCGCACATACCGTGTCAATGGACTCTCGCCAAAGAGTGCTGCTGAGACGTTCTTTGAGGACGACAATGGTCGCCGTCAGTCAGTTGCTCAGTACTTTGCGCAACACTACCGTGCTCTTCGCTATCCACAGTTGCCATGTTTACACGTTGGTGCGGTGAACAAGAAGACGTATTTTCCGATGGAGATATGCAAGACCGTGGCTGGTCAGAAGTGTCCACGCAAGATTACCGATACTCAGACGGCTGAGATGATCAAGGTAGCAGCTACTAAGCCTCAGGACCGTAAGGCACAGATTGAGTCCAAGGTCCGCGAGGCCCACTTCGATCGCGACGCGACACTCCGCTCGTTTGGATTGGAAGTCGATCCGAACATGGTCACCACGCAAGCCCGTGTTTTGCCTCCACCGAAGTTGGCTTATGGTAGAAATGCCACTGTTAATCCTGATGCGAACGGCACTTGGAACATGCGTGGTAAATCTTTCGTCCAAGGCCAGCAGCTGAAGTCATTTGCCGTGATTTCGATGGATGACAGACTTGAAGAACATCTTGTCGACGAGTTCTTCAAGATGGTCTTAAATCAAGCGCGTGAGTTGGGCATGGGCAACCTCACACGCTCTCCACCGGTTGTTTGGCCGAGTGGCCGCAATCCATCGGTCCGAGCTTTGTTTGGCCAAGCCCTCGACGAAGCTCGACGTGTGTACGGCTCCCCTGCACAAATTGTGTGGTTGATCAACCCTCGTCAAGATGCTCGTACGTACGGAGAGCTCAAGCGTGTATCGGATACGGAACTCGGTATTGTTTCGCAATGCATGCTCTCGAAGTTTGTGATGCGTCCAAACCCGCAGTACGTGAGCAACATCTTGCTGAAAGTGAATACGAAACTCGGTGGTCGCAACGCAACTCTTCAGGGCTCGATGCCGCAGATCGTCGACCGTACGCCGACTATCATTTTTGGTGCTGACGTCACGCATCCAAGCCCAGGTGATAAATCGCGTCCTTCGATCGCAGCGCTTGTGGGATCTCTTGATCGTGCTTTCACGAAACACGCTTCGGTGATTAGTGCTCAAGGCCATCGCGTTGAGCAGATCGTGAACCTGCGTGATATGGTCGTGGACCTTCTAAGGGAGTTCTACCGCGCGAGTGGTGGCACGGTTCAGCCGCAACAAATCATTTTCTATCGAGATGGCGTCAGCGAAGGCCAATTCGATATGGTACGCAATTTCGAAGTGACAGCGATCCGCGAGGCGTGTGCGCTGCTCAGTCCGACCTACCAGCCAGCAATCACGTTCATCGTTGTCCAGAAGCGTCACCATACGCGACTCTTCGTCTCGAACCCTCGTGACGCTGACAAGAGTGGCAATGTGAAGCCGGGCACGGTAGTCGACCGAGGCATCTGCCATCCAACGGAGTTTGACTTCTACTTGATGAGTCACTCTGGTCTTCAGGGCACCAGTCGCCCGTCGCACTACCATGTACTTTTCGATGAGATCGGATTCTCCGCGGACGATCTCCAGACTCTCACCTACCGCCTGTGCTACACGTATGCGCGTTGCACGCGTTCGGTGTCAATGGTTCCATCGGCGTATTACTCGCATCTCTTGGCGTATCGCGCGCGTTTTTTTACTCCAGATGGAATGGATTCGACGTCGATTGGTGGTGCGTCGACCGAGACGACGAACCTCGAGATGGCCGCGGTTCATCCGTCGCTCAAGCCCATCCAGTACTACGTCTAAAGCACTCGTGTCGACGTGGATGGCGCAAGCGCTCAAGTGTGATTGATTCTCTTTGCTTCAAGTTTTCAAGTGCGAACGCTGGGCTTCTGGTCAGTCGCACGCTCTCGAGTGTGCAGCTGTGTGGCTACAAGTGGTGAGGATGGTTTTCTTCATTTTCCGTGGAAGACTGTCGTCTTCCTCCACTACCAGCTCCAGCTCTAGCGCCCAGCGTCTCGCCCTCTGCATGTTGGTTTGCCTCTGCATATGAGCAATCGAGACTTGAGTCGAGACTTCCACCATGCCAAAGATGGTGGAAGCCTCGCCCCAAATCTCCATTTTTTATATGGCTGCTTTTCATAATCTAAAAAGTAGGAATTCTCTTCCTTCAGAATCAGATGGACAGGCGCTTCAGTATGAGTCAGATTCGCCGCGAATCTTGACTTTACACGAATTTCCACCAATCAAATCACTCCCACATCTGATTCTAACGGTTACGCATCACCTTATTGATGGACATTCGCCACGCAAAAGGAGCTCTTCCCTTCACTTCGCGATTGACGCGCTTCCGTTCTCATGCGTCCCTCGTTCGCTGCTGCTGCTGCACTGGCGCTGGCCGCGCTTTCGCTGCGTGTGGACGCGCGCTTCGTCGTCACGGATCTCCGCGTCGTGCGCGCGACGACACACGAGAACGCGCTCGAGCTCTGTCAGCAGTTCTCGCCTTCGCACTTTACAACGGGCATTGACTGGACCAGTGAGAGCACAGGCGTCGTCGTGCAGCTCTGTCAGCGACGAGAACATGTGGAAGACCTCAAGGGAAGCGACCGCCAAGTGCTCCGTCAGATTGGCGTGTACCCCGCGTGTCCGGCGTCCATGACTGAGTTCTACAAGCCACGTGACGGTGTGGCGGTGTGCACACGCTTGGCCCGCGCGGACGACGTCCTCCCTGCCTTCGACTACGTGAGTGACGTCGCGGTGACCGTGGAGCGCAATTACAACAATGACGGCCCGGGTTGGACGACGATCCCCATTAGTCTCCATGGTAGTCAGACCTTTTTCCAGCGTCTACTGGCGGGTTCGCACCGCGGTGTCTTCCTCAGTCACGAGCGTCCGGTGGTCCCGATCACGGCGCTTGAAGTGCTGCACAACGTGGCCAAGGACCAGGCCGCGACTTGGTGCTCGTCCTTGTTTGGTGTGCAGTGGCAGTCGGCCGGAACGGGTTTTCTCGATCAGAACGACGACGACAAGACCGTCTTGTGTGTCCAGCGCGATCCAAACTTTGTGAATGCGTTCGCCAAGCTCGTCGACATTGCGGTGGTCCCGACGTCGCAGTCGTGTCCTGAGGGCTTTGTGCTCAAGCAATCGCTCACGTCCTCTGTTTCCTTGTGCTCGAAATGGGCGAGTCTGTACGCCAACACCGTCGAAGACTCGGTTTTCGTCGCCGATATCGACCTTCATCGTGTGGATACGGCCAACGAAGACTACAGTCCAACGGATCGCGAGTTTCTTCCAGGTAACTTCACGTTGTTGTACCCAGAAGACTTGAACGCAGCGACTTCCGTTCGTTCGGCGGACGCTCGCGCGCCAGTGTACCTCTTTTCTCGTCTCTTCGTACCGCAGCGCTTCCCATCGCCACCACCACTAGACAAAGCGCCTCTCAACGCCGTGGTCAACCTCTACCTCGACCGTCAGAAGGACCAACAACTGCTGGCCAATCGCACCACGCTCAGCTTCAAGGTCCTCCAGCTCGCCGACTTGCACTACACGGGCGATCCGACCCACGCGTGTCGTGACAAGCCCGTGGGCATGGCCACCTGCTCGGAAGCCGTGATGACGGCGTTTGTCAACAACCTCTTGGACCTGGAAAAGCCCAACTTTGTGGTTTTCTCGGGGGATAACGTCCAGACCTTTTCCACTGTTCGTCGCAAGCCAGCCATGGACGCCGTTATGAGTGGCGTCGAGGCGCGAAAGATCCCATACGCGATGGTGTTCGGCAACCACGACGACGAAAATGGATTCCCTCGCGAAGAAATCGTGCAGATCGCCATGAGTGGCGAGCATTCGTACACTCAGCGTGGTCCAGTCGAGGTCGACGGCGTTGGCAACTACGAACTCAGCATCAAGACGCCAGTTGATGGACCATGGGGGCCAGCAGGCACGGACATCTTCCGCATGTACTTCCTGGACTCGCACGCGTACCCCGACACGAGCAAGTACCCTTCGGTCAGTGCCAGCTATGACTGGGTCAAGCCCAACCAGATCGCATACTACCGCCAGTTGTCGACCGCCCACGGCGAGTCGCCCGTCCCCGCGATCATGTTCTTCCACATTCCACTGCTCGAATACGGAACCAACGCCATGTCTCGTCTTCATGGCGAGCGCTACGAGAGCGTGGCGTCATCCGACGTGAACACGAATCTCTTCAACACGCTGGTCGAGCGTGGCGAAGTCAAGGCGACTTTCGTTGGTCACGATCACGTCAATGAGTACTGTACTCTTCGAGAAGGCATCCAGCTTTGCTACGGCGGCGGTACGGGCTTTGGCGAGGCTTACGGACGCAGCACGTTTGCTCGCCGCGCACGTGTGATCGAGTGGAGTCTCACAGACTCGGGCGAACGCACGATCAAGAGCTGGAAGCGCCATCACGACGACCTCTTGCACCGCTACAGCGAAGAAGTTCTCTTTTCCGAGACTGTGGCAAACGCCCAAGTCGCATAAAGATGCATCAATAACAAAGAAAAACGTCAAGTAAAAAGGCGTAGAACATCCCCGAGATTCATGTTACGCACGTCTCGCAACACACGGAGGGTCCGAGTCTTGCCGTGTCTTTGTGGAGGCAAGCAGAGAGAGCCATAGTGAAGAGAGGGAGAGAACAGCCTGAGCCTGTGTTCCGAAGGCGCATCACGCGTCGGCTCCGCAGGACAAGACGCGTCCCTGGGGCTTGTCGGCCGCTTACCTACCACCTGCCAGGCATGCTTCGCTTCCTATTTCCCCAGAAAGGAAGAATACATCTCACGCATCGCGTGTGCGGGGAAGCGCTTCCATGGCGGTGATTGGCTCCCACGTGGTTAAAAAGTGCTGAGCCGATCCTCCAAAGCTTGAGGGCAAGCGTTTCACTGGTGCCGTGCACGCATGTAACGCTTTCACAAGCGGAGAGAGGTTGTGGACCAGTCAATCCGTGGTCGAGAGAGGAGACCTTCCCACTTACCACGCCTTGCGTACTGCTGTGTACATACCCCCATGTCCAAGACACGCTCACGTGCGTCCATCGTGTCGACCGTCAAAGCGAATAGCGACGCGTTTGGGTCGGCTCCTTCCTCTCATGCTCAGAGTAGCGTACTTTAGCGACTGAATGAGCCCCTGGTAATTAGCTCTTGATCCCATGGGCCATGATCGCCGTGAGTGAACTCGGCGTGCATGTTATGTGCAGTAGCGTTGCGAGATTGAGTCCCGCGGTCGGGCGTTTCGCGATGATCCGCACTGTCGATTCGTCAGAGTTGATAAAATCGTCGAAGTGATGGACAAATCCTCATGAAGTGGCTTGCTGGTACCCCTGTATCTTCAAATCCCGTTTGATTGAGCTTAGGAACCAGATTCCAACTACCAAATGAGCCCATCGACCCATTCTACCGTACACTGGGTACAGTACAAGTTCGGAATTCCGTCATGTTCGCTGAAAGCCGACCTTGGTTGCTCTCCTCTTCAACAGAGATCATCTCACCGAGTCCGCCGTAGCCTCGTCCTCTTCGCCTGTCCACCATTGCGATCCAACATGACCAACGCCTGGTTGTTGCCACCAGGCTCGCGTTTGGCTTCGGCACGGGTGCTCCGACGACTGTACGAACGACCAACTGCAAGTGTCTACCTCTGTGAAGATCGCGTCACGACCGAGTTGCTTGTGGTAAAACACGCTCGGCCCCGAGAGTCAAGTGATGCAGGATATGGCTCGGCACGACGTGTTGTCGTGGATTTACATGGCGATGCGCCACCCATGGAGCTCTTCATGGCCGAAGACACGATCGAGCAAGAGTGCAAGGTCGCGCATCAGCTTCAAGACGGTGGTGGCCATCCGAATGTGGTGCGTTATCTGGATATATGCGCTCCTTCGCCAGCCACCAGTGAACACAAGCTGCCAACGGCACAAGAACACTTTCTCGTGATGGAATACTGCGCCAATGGCGATCTTTTCACAATGTTGGAGCGTCAGGACGACTCACGCTTTGATGAAACCACAGCTTTGTATTTCTTCCACCAGATTGTCCAAGGACTCCAGCATCTGCACCAAATGGGCATTGCGCATCGTGATATCTCGCTGGAAAATGTGCTGTTAGACGCCCAATGGCAAGCCAAGCTCTGTGATTTCGCGCTCAGTACGTCAACGGATCAAGATTGCCGTGAATGTGTGGGCAAATTACACTACATGGCACCAGAAGTGCTGGATGGCTTGAGCTACGACCCAGTCAAAGCCGATATGTGGTCATTGGGTATCTTGCTCTTCATCATGATGACGGGTTCGCCGCTTTTCCACATCTCAGCACCGCCAGACCCTGCGTGGAGTGCCCTCCAACGCGTCGGAATCACCGGAATTTTGACAAAGTGGGGACTTCGCGAGCAATTCTCGCCCGTGGTGATCGACCTTCTCACGGGAATGCTACGGATCAGCCCCAGCCAACGCATCCAGAGTCTGGAAGAGATCCTCGACAGGTTACCGGCGTTGCCCACGGGCTCCGTTCACATCTCACAGGCTGTGGAGGGCCAGGTGTCCTGATCATATGAGGTCTACTAGAATAGAATTCGCTTTTAGCCGCCTGTTTCAGACTGAAGGATCGGCTCGGGTGAGAGAAAGCCACAAAGGCGCGACGAACGGAGCCTTCCCCACAGAAATCAGTTCACTCATCCAGCAGTTGATAAGACCCGGCATCAAATTAGACGACCTAGGATGGAGAAATCTCGCTACTCTGACCTAAAGTATTGGTCCATAGGACGCAGACTTATCACCTCAATATAAATATCGTCAGACTCTGCACCGAGTTCTATAAGCACCAGCCTTTCACTCAGCAAGCTGTCAAAACAAAACAAGAGCAATGCCGAGAACGCCGGCGGACGTGCCTCTCCATCCCCTCGCGCGGATAGGCGACAAGGCCGGATCCGACCGCTCCATTCCCAGTGCGGTCGTTCCGTTGAGCAAGAAGAAGTCATATGAAATCACCTTACTCGCAAGCGGTGTGCTCGACGTCGTCAAGCGACTCAAGTACAAACCTGGCAAATGGGACATCTGGATGCTCGGCATTACCATTGTCATCGGCGGACAGTACTTCAGCTGGAATGTCGGCCTCGCGGCTGGATTGTACTCGTGCTTGATCTGCTACATCTTGATTGCGTCGGCGTATGTGACGTTGTGTTGCTGTACGTCGGAGATCACTGGCGCGTTGCCGTTTGCTGGTGGTGCATATGGTTTGGCTCGTGGCACGCTTGGGTTCTTGCCGGCGTTTTTGATCGGTTGTTGTGGGGCGCTGGAGTATATCGTGTGTACGTGTCGACGTCCGTGATCGCGTTCGCTGATATGATCGTACAGGCGTCACCGAGTTGGGAACCTTACAAGCCTCTCGTCTGGGCCATCTTCTATTTGAGTGCACTGTTCATCCAGATCAAAGGGGATCGCTTCTTCTGGATCTTCAACTGGATTATTGGGATTATCTCTATCCTCATTGTCGGCTTGTACTGCTTCGGGTCGATGCCATACGTCGACTTTCAAGAACACGCCGTCCACGCCGATATGAAGTTTGTTGGTGGCTTCTTAGGCTTCATGCAAGTTCTACCTCTTGGATGCTGGTTCTTTGTGGGTGTGGAGGCATTGAATCTTGCAAGTGACCAAGTTGAGCAGCCGAAACGAATGGTTCCATTTGGGCAAATGATGTGCGTCCTAACGCTTGTGGTCTCTGGTATATTTGTCTTCTTTGTGACGGTCTCTCTCCCTCCGGGAATCAATGTCTTGCCGACCGAGCTCGTGCCTTTCAACAACGGATTCGAACCGCTCTTCAACATGTCACAAACCAATGCCACCATTCTCTCGCTCCCAGCAACCTATGCTACCGCCTTTGGATTCATATGGTGCTACGGCAAACTTATCGCCGCCATGGCGACGTCGCAACTACTCCCCGTCTTCCTTGCACGGACCTCCAAAAGTGGCACCCCGTACATGGCCATCGCCGTCGGGTCTACACTCAGCTACATCATCTGTTTGATCGTCTACTTCGTGCCCACTGTCTCCAAGTGCCTCTTCAATATTTGCATCACCGCTGCGTTCATGTCATATACGGGTCAGTGCGTCGGCTACATCGCACTCAAGAAGAACTATCGCAACATCAAGAGCTCACATTTCCATAGTCCTTTCGGCATCGGTGGCGCGTTGTACTCCATGGTTATCTGGATACTTTATATCATATCCATCATCGGCTTTCAGGGCAATGGCGGTCAGGAGATCATGGTCTGCAGCATCGTTGTCATTTTGCTGACGGTGTATTACTTCGCGTGGGCTCGTAAGCGCCAGACGTTCTCACCACAGGAGAACAAGATCATGTTGGTGGCGCACGTGATGAAGTTCAACGTTCGTCGCTCGATGTCGTCTGGTACTAATCTCCGTAAATCAATAGCGTCGACCAAAACAAGATCGACAGCATTCTCAACGAGACAGTGCTAGTCATTCGCAAGATGGCTACGTTTGTCTAAGATATGTTATTATGTACCCATATAAGTTATGAAGATTTGAGGATTGGCTCACCCCTCATGCGCCGCCATGTGCGCTAGCAGTGCTTGCGTGCTGTCTAGTCGTTGCTTTGGGTCCGTTTGCAGCAACTGCGTAAGCAATTGGATAGTTTCTGCCGAGACAAGGTGTCGCATGTGCCACTGATTGAGAATACCATTTATACCTAGTCGTCTGATCACATCGTAGCGTGGATCAGACGGCGAGGCGACTTGATACAATGGTGAACCAGTCAATAGGATGAATAGAGAGATCCCCAGCGACCAAATATCCGCGAGCTTGGCATCATACGCGTCGCCGATCACAACTTCAGGAGCCATGTAGTACGCTTTGCCCACTCGACCGGAGCTCAGTTGGTTGTTGGTGGTGAAAGTGCTCAGGCCGAAATCACAGACCTTGACGTGGTATTGCGACGTCAATAGTGCGTTCTCAAGCGAGACATCGCGGTGTGCGATGTCGTTTTGGTGTAAGAAATGTACACCCTGGACGAGCTCTGACCAGAGTCGCAATGCCAGTGGCTCAGGAAGACGATGGTCGGGCTGGGATTCGAGAAATGTGAAGAAGTCGCCGTTGGCGCAGTCGTCCATGAGAAGATAGAGGTGGCCTTCGTGTACAAACGCAGCATCATACGCCATCACATGTGGGTGACCGCCTTTGCGTTCTAGGATCTTGGCGACCTTGAGTTCTTGCTGCGCATTCTCCATCTCTTGGTCCACAGGATTTTGTGGATCTGGTAGTGAGACCTGCTTCAAGATGACAGATAGATTGGTTGCTTGGTCTCGGCAGCGGAAGACGGAGCTTGTAGGCCGGCAGGACAGGCTCTCGACGATCTCGACGTCTAACACACTGGGGAGCGACATCTCTTGTCGTGACGGCTTGATGAGGAGTGAAACCAAATGGAATCGCTTGGTGTATGTCCATACAGAAAAATGGAAGAAATCAATCCTGGCTATAGAGAGATTCTAGAACCCAAGTGACCGGTGAGCTGCCATGTCACATAGTGATTATCCATCACCTGCCTGCCACCATGATCATATGACGAATTGCTTCTGGGAGCCACGCCTTGATGTCGCAGACCTCAGCAACACGGGCGTGACATATCTCGGCAGGTGCGTTACGTCTCGTTCCACAGAGTTCGAGAAGGTTCTAGATCTGGAATGAAAATGCGCGGTGATGACCATTTCCATTATCGGAGACCTGCTCGATCTCCGACTCTTCGTCCCTCCGGGTTCTCCGACGACGCACTGACGATCAACCGGTTTGCGGCCAGCCGATCTGATATAGAAAAGAAATAGAATGGCTACAGTCCCGGAAGAGCCACTGATTGCGAGCACACTAAGTATTGACGCGGGTATCCAGCAAGAGGGACGAGGCGAAGAGACAGTCATCGTCTATCTTCTCGCACCCCAATCGTTCGAAAACGAAGGAGACGCTCGTGGCTGGAAACGTGGGTACCCTCAAACGCAGCGTCAGCGCGTCGCAAGGGCGAGTGAAACCGTAGGAAAAAGAACGAGCTTTAAACTTTGTTCTCTGAATTGCATGTACCACAGCACACCTGACGTTGGTGGGGCTTCGAGTGGCTGTGAATGGAATCTCCTCCAGGGAAGACGCAAAGTTTTGAATGCGCTGACGCATAAAACTGTGGGCTACCCGGGCGCCTGCGCGTGCGCTGACGCACGTGAGCGGCCAGGAGGAAGATGCCCACGAGAGGACTCTCTTCCCGCGCTTGTCGCTTCTCTCATTCGCGCTGTGAAATGGTCTGGAGATCGGTATACTCAGTCGACTGGGGATTCCGGAAATCGGAACAATAGCCGTAAACGGTGCCATGTCGCCCTGGCAGCGACGGACCAGTCAACTTCAAGGATCGATTGTGCCCAATGTCTTCATGCCCGTCTCCCACGTCAGCTGCCTCTGGTTCCGGTCGAGACAAAAGGAGAGGAGGAGGCATGCGATGTGCACAAGTACGTCACGGATGCTCAGGAAAATGTAAAAACCTACCGTACAAATACTGGCGGTTATCTCTTAGCCCAGTGACTGTATGCCGCTTGGTTTGCTTGCGATTGCCGCTGATATACTGCATCACGTCTCCCGTGGCTTTCGGAGACGAGACGCTCATTGTATAATGGAGATGCGCTGCGGTTTCGCCATGAACAAAAAGCGAACAGGACCATTGGTGTGGGAACTCGCTCCCACCCGATTGGCCCTCTTGTCGAAGGAAGGCGTCCATGGCGGGTGCGCACTCCCCAATAGATGACGAGTGATACCCGACGTTGGCTGGCGTCGTCTGATGAGGATCGCTATTGCTCCTCAGTGTCGATCTGGATCGACGCCTCGCAGACGCTTCTCTTGTCGCCTCTGGTTTGCTTTTTCCTCCGTGTTAAACGACCATGACCAACATGACGGAACTGCACATCCAACTACCAGTGGGCTCACGATTGTCGTCTGTGCGCGTGCTCAGACAACTCTACGAACGACCAACGGCGACTGTCTATCTGTGTGAAGATCGTACAACGACCGAGCGGCTCGTGATCAAACACGCACAATGCCGACCCGCCGAATCGAGTGACGAGGCCGTCACGCTCAAGCGTATCGTGGTCCAAGGAACATCCGAAAATGAGCCACCAGTAATCCTCCATATGGCTGAAGACGCCGTCGAGCACGAATGCCAGGTCGCACTCACGATCCGGGACGCAGGGGACCACCCACATGTCGTCCGATATTTCGAAGCGTGCTCGTCTCCTTCACCACGTGATGACGAAAAACAAACGCCAATTGACACAAGGGATCTGTTTCTCGTGATGGAATATTGTTCGAATGGCGATCTCTTTGAGTTGTTGCAGCGGCAAGACGAGTCTCGCTTTGACGAAGCGACTGCGCTCTATTTCTTCCGTCAAATCGTGGAGGGATTGGATCACATCCATCGACTTGGCGTCGCCCATCGTGACGTTTCGCTCGAGAATGTCCTTTTGGATGCCCAATGGCAAGTCAAGCTCTGCGACTTTGCGCTCAGTACCTCAACGAATCGCGAGTGCACGGAATGTGTGGGCAAGCTACATTACATGGCTCCTGAAGTGCTGATTGGACGAGGCTATGATCCTGTCAAAGCCGACGTATGGTCACTCGGGATCATGCTCTTCATCATGGTAACTGGTTCGCCTCTCTTCCACATTGCCGCGCCGTCGGATCCGGCCTGGAATGCCGTCCAACGCGTCGGAGTACTCGGCATTTTGACCAAATGGGGCCTCAGTGACCAATACTCGCCACTGCTAATCGATTTACTCACGGAAATGCTGCGCATCAGCCCGACGCAGCGTCTGCCCAACCTCGAGTACCTCCTCGATCGGATACCACGCCAAGTCACACGGCCGCCACTTGACGCTCTCATTCAACAACGTTAGACATAGGTACACAAATTGTGACATGTGACATATACAAAATTTTATTACAAGTACATGTTGAACTTTGAGAGTTGCACCATAAGAGTGTTCTCGCTATTGTTGGCGGAGCTCTTCGTCGTCCTCGAGGTCTCTCTTCCTTATCCCTCGGCTGATGCTGTTCATATGCTCGCATTGCCATCATGCACCGCCTGACTAACGTCCTCTGCGTATTTCTAGCGGTGTAACATGGACGCGAGACAGAGTCGACCGCCGAACGTGGCGGAAGTCCAGTAGACTTCGCGGGTCGACGGCCGGCTAGGCGCGCCAGCTATGGGATGCGTGCATTCGCACCACCGCTCAGTGGCGCCGGATAAAGCATCTACGAGTATCGTGCCAAGCGAAACTTCAACATGTAGGCCGTCCGACACCTCAGCATCCAAGCCTCGGCTGCGACGGATCCGAAGCAAGCGCGGGAAGAAGCTGCCGCGAGACCAGATCCAACTGCTC
Organism: Pythium oligandrum; assembly: GCA_020085045.1. NCBI lineage: Eukaryota > Oomycota > Peronosporomycetes > Pythiales > Pythiaceae > Pythium > Pythium oligandrum. The sequence goes on along the minus strand of JAHRIK010000029.1, from coordinate 149,887 downwards.
AAGACGTATTTACCCAGCGTGCCGTATTACTTTGAATCGACAGCTCACCATCGAGAGATCGCAGGCGCCAGGTATATCGTCAGGGCAATGGATCTGGTTCATCGAAGCGCTCGCAGAATAGTTGGGGTCGAGACACGACGAACACGCAGAACTCGACGCTGACGCTTCTGTACGACATGTTCTATCAGTACTTGGAGCAATACTCACCAGAGCTCATGCCCGTTTTTCGAGCATCGATGCATGTTCGAAGCAAGGTCCTCGTCCACATCAGTGCCGGAATGCGATCGATCTTGGCGGCTGAGAATCTCGCGGAGAAAGTTCAAGCGCTCACCAAAACGCATCTGCAAGTCGGTGTCAAGCTTGTGCATTACGAACCACTGGCGAAGGCGCTTTTCTTTGCGATGGAAGCCACGTCCGGAGATCAATGGACGCCTTTGGTCGCCGATGCGTGGAGAAGTCTCTTTGCCCACTGCAGCGCCATTCTCATGGTCGAGCAAAAACGCACCCAAGCGCAGCAAACCAAGTCGAACCGCTCCAAGAAGAATCTCACGGAAAGCCCGTCCATCGGCGACCTCTACACCACTCCCAAGAACATGTCCATCCGCGAACGCACCAACTCGCGGCTCCAGAGTCTTCGGCTCCATCCCCAGCAACATTGACAAACGTTAACCAATTTACTGAGATAGATATATAAACGGAGTATTGAATTGTTCCAAATAGACGACTTATACTGACCATCACTCTGAACATTCCGTGCGGGAAGCTTAGGCTCAAAGGGAAGGTGATGAACAGCGTATGTGAATATGGAGGCTAATAGTCGTCTCTAGTTGTTGGTGCTGCGCCCAGTGCGTCGAGCGAAGAACGTGGTGACCTTGGAGACACCCACAGTCGACGAACTCCCTACCATGTGCGTGCTCTCGGCGTTGGTGAAGCGACTGTTGTTGTTGGTCGTCTTGCCCGAGTTGTTCTTCGAGCCGCGCTTCCGCTTCTGGCCTGCTCCAGCCGCGCGACGACCATTGAACTTCATCACGTGCGCCACCAACATGATCCGATTCTCCTGAGGTGAGAACGTCTGGCGCTTACGAGCCCATGCGTAGTAATACACCGTCAGGACGCGATGACGATACCGAAGATCATGATTTCCTGACCGCCGTTGCCCTGGAAGCCGATGATCGACACAATACACAGTATCCAGACACTCATGGAGTACAACGCGCCGAGGATGCCGAAGGGACTGTGGAAGTACGAGCTCTTGATGTTACGGTAGTTCATCTTGAGCGAGATGTATCCGACGCACTGACCCGTGTACGACATGAATGCGGCGGTGATACAGACGTTGAAGAGGTACTTGGAAACGGTTGGCACGAAGTAGACGACCAGGCAGATGATGTAGCTGAGTGCGGATCCAAAGGTGATGGCCATGTATGGTGTTCCGCTGGTGGTGGTGGCTCGTGAGAGGAAGACGGGGAGCAGTCTGGAGGTTGCCATGGCGGCGATGAGCTTGCCGTAGCACCATATGAATCCGAACGCGGTGGCGTACGTTGCTGGGAGCGAGAGTATGGTGGCGTTGGTGTGTGACATGTTGAAGAGCGGTTCGAATCCGTTGTTTAATGGCACGAGTTCAGTTGGAAGGGATGCGAGTCCGGGCGGGAGCGAGACCGTCACGAAGAAGACCATGATGCCAGTGACAAACAGGGTGACCACACAGCGGGTTTGTGCGTACGGGATACATTGCTTGGGTTGAGTGACCTGATCACTCGCGAGGTTTAAGGCTTCAACACCGACGAAAAACCAGCACGCCAGGGGCAACACTTTTAGCAGTCCAGCGAAGCCATCAACTAAGTTCAAGCTCGGTTGGTGAGCGTAGGCCGTGTAATCCACGAATGGCAACGATCCGAAGACAAAGATGACCACGATCAGAATTGACGTTGATCCAATCACCAAGTTGAAGATCCAGAAGACACGATCACCCTTGATGTGCACATAGAGAGCTGAGATGTAGAAGAGAGCCCAGATGAGAGGTTTTGCTGATCGCAGACTTGGGGATACTTCAACAATCATATCGGCAAGTGAGATCACAGACGTCGACACGTAGACAATGTACTCCAACGCCTCGCAACATCCGATCAAGAAAGCCGGAAGAAAACCAAGCGTGCAACGAGCCAAACCGTACGCACCACCAGCAAACGGCAAGCCACCTGTGATCTCCGACGTACAGCAACACAACGTCACATACGCCGACGCGATCACGAAGTAGCAGACCAAGTACGTGTACAATCCTGCGGCGATGCCTGCGTTCCAGCTGATGTACTGTCCGCCGATGACGATGGTTATGCCGAGCATCCAGATGTCCCATTTGCCCGGTTTATACTTGAATTTCGCCGCTCCATCGGCGAGGCCGGTGCTGGTTCGTGAGGGATTACGGTAGGAGACTTTCTTGCTGACACCTGTGGATGTTGGAGATGGTAGTTGTTCTTTGCTTGGGGCGACTGGACGCTTCGCGATGGGGACAATCTTGATGTCGGGCGGTGTATGCGACGATAGCATCGTAGTCGTGCGTCAGAAGGTTGACTGAACCCCTCGCCGAGCACTTTCGAGGCTTTTGATCTTCAGAAGTTCTGAAGTATTACTGTTTGTTCTGGTGATAAGACCAGCAGACTTGGGCGAGGACGATGATGGTAACGTAGCCGAGCTTTGATGTTCCATCGCGACGTCCCACTGTTCTGTGCTCTCTTTTTGACAGTTGAGGAGTACAGTATACGAAGTACAATCAAGAATAGTTTGTAGTTGCGGCTGGTGCTCCCTTGGGAACGATCAGTAATGGGAGAGTATTGTGAGTGCGAATGTGAAACGAATGCTGGCAGTGCGGTGTATAATCCACACTAAAGCACAGGCGACGCTGTTTTCAAGGAATACACTGAACAGCGCTGAGTTATGTTTCTACTAGTGACACGTTCGACGCTTTCGACGTGGCGTGGCTCTTTGCATTCCCGACCGAGCTCTGATTCTTTGTGGTGCGTGAGCCCACAACTTTCGTCTTGTGCTTGCCATTAAAGCGTGCTGCATTGAACTTCATCACATGCGCAACAAGAAGCACTTTGTTCTCCTTGGCTGAAAATGTCTGTCGCTTCTTGGCATAGGCGTGATAGAAGATCGTGAGGACACCGACGATGATCAGGAAGCTCAATATCTCGATGGATCCGTTTCCCTGGTACCCAGCGACGCAGACAATCCCGAAAATCCACACTGTCATGGAGAATATAGCCCCGCATATGCCGAACGGGCTCTGGAAGTGTGAGCTCTTGATATTGCGGTAGTTCATCTTGAGCGAGATGTAGCCGATGCACTGACCAGTGTACGCGGCAAAGGCCGAGGTGATGCAGATGGAGAAGAGGTACTTGTTGATCACCGGGACGCAATACACCAAGACGCAGATGGCATAACTGACGGTCGAGCCAGCGAGAAGTGCTATGTACGGTGTTTCAAATCGGTCAGACGTCGTTGAGAGTACCGCGGGGAGCAATCGTGACGTCGACATGGCGTGGATGAGCTTTCCGTAGCACCAGATAAAGCCAAACGCGGTGGCATACGTCGCTGGGAAGGACAGCCATGTTGCGGTTGACGTTGTGATCTTAAACATGAGCTCGAAGCCGTAATCCAGTGGTACTAGCTGTGATGCAAGTCCTGCTATCCCCCCTGCATTGTCAAGCGACGCGGTTATGAAGTACACCATGACGCCACTGACTGTAAGGGTGATCACGCATGCAACTTGTGCGATGGGTACTGTCGTCTTGGGATGGGGAACGTCGTCACTGGCAAGTGACAGTGCTTCGACTCCCACGAAGAACCAACCGGCCAGCGGAAACATCTTCATGAAGTTGGTAAAGCCACCGACAAAGTACAAGCTTGGATCGTGCGCTGTGTACGCACTGAAATTCACAAACGAAAGCGACCCGAGGGAGTAAATCACGACAATAAGCAGACTCACGGCGCCGATGAACAAGTTAAATCGCCAGAAGACTTGACCACCACGGATGTGGAACCAAAGGGCAGTGATGTAGAACAATGCCCAGATTAATGGTTCATATCCTTCGAGTGACGGAACTGACGAGACAATCATGTCAGCGAGGACAAGAGTTGTGGTAGCGACATAGGCAATGTACTCGAGTGCCTCACAGCATCCAATGATGAAGCCCGGGAAGAATCCAAGGGTACACCGCGAGAGACCGTATGCGCCACCAGCGAACGGCAACGCTCCAGTGATCTCGGCTGTGCAGCAACAGAGCGTAAGGTATGCCGCAGCAACTAGCAAATACGCGATGAAATAGCTGACAAACCCCGTAGCCAAGCCCGCGTTCCACGAAAAATACTGTCCTCCGATGACAATGGTGATCCCCAGCATCCAGATATCCAACTTGCCTCGATTGTTACCGTATTCCCCATGCATTTCGAGTGGCTTGACCTTGTTCGCCGGGGCATGGAGAGCTCCTGATGGACCACGAGTTACAGCGCGTCGTGAGTTTGAAATGGTGGATGTCTCTATTGTGCCTGACGTGGCAGAGGACATGCCCGATTTCCCGCGTGCTGGCGCAATGACAAACGGCATGATCTGCGTGGTCGTGTGATGCGGTCGTGACAGCAACGACACGGACGGGCGCTTCTTCTCGCCGAGCATGATGATTTCCGAGTTGATGCAAGTGTTTTGACGATGGAGATCTCAAAGGCTGAAGTAGCTAAGTGGTTCTGACTCAAACAAGACTGTCGACTTGATGGGACGACCGATTTAGAACAGAGAAACGCCGTCGATGATGACACTGGTCGACGCGCTTGTCTTATCGGAGCGTACACAGAGAGATAGATTCGAACGCGGCAAGGTGAGACCAACACGAAGTTATATACTAGCTGCGCTTGACACGGAGCCTTTGTCTATGCATTTCTAGATTCCATGTAGCTCTTCTGGAGCTCGAACGCGGCCAACGTGATGGCGAAAAGCGGCGCTTGCACCATCATACGTGGGATCGCGCCCTTCATCAGCGCACCGTAGCCGTTGGTGGCGACAACCTTCTGGAAACAATCGATAGTGCCAGTGTAGGTCGCGCCACGCATTTGCCGCCGGGTCTTGATGACATCAGCTGGTGTACACAGGCCAGCAGCCGAGGCACCCGCCACGGCACCGGCGAAGAGGATGGACGCAATCGAGTTCTTGCCTTCGGAATCGACAAACGCGTCCTTCAAGTTGGCGTACGTAGGGAAGAAGATGACGGCGTATGGGATATCACGCATCAAGCAGACACCCGCGCCCTTGTAGAGACCACGGATGCCCAAGTGCTGCACGACCTGCGCCGCCGTCATGCGCTCGGCAGCAGGCAACGCGGCCTGCGTCTGCAAGCGGATCTTGACAATCTCCGTCTATAAAGAAGCATCAAGAACATCATGTCAGTCCGTTGCAAAGCAATCGTTCAGAGAGAAGAAGAAGCACACAAGTCACGTACCGGATTCGTCGCGATCACCTGCGCCAGGCCGGCACCCGCACCCGAGAGCACTTGCTTGCTCAGTGGCAAGTTGCCATTGGCGTCCGTAAAGTACTCGCGCAATTGCTCGTTCACCGCGAGCTTGATGGCCTTCTCCGGCAGCACACCGACGAGCGTCGCGGGCAAGCCTCGGTACAATCCCCGGACGCCATCGGTCGCGAGGATATGACGGAAGCACGAGATCGGACCATTGAAAAGCGCTGGTCCGGACGAGCGCGTCTGACCCTGGAGATGCGTCTTGACAATGTCGATGGGGAACGTGGCCGTGACGCCCACGACGCCGGCGACACCACCGACCGCGAGCTTCCAGTGCAACGGGATGAAGACGGCGGGGCTCTTGGCGGCGACAGCAGCGGGTGGCGGCACGCGCGAGAGCTGCTGCAAAGCGCCCATGTTGGCGGAGGCGGCGGTGGCTGCAGTGCGCTGGACCATGGTGGACGAGGAAGGTTATGGACTGCAACCTCTGGACGCTGCCGGACGCCTTCGCTGCCGGATTGTTCAAACAATCGGCGTTCGTCTCCACGTCGTGTGTCCGAGAGTTGCTGGACCAAAGTTGAAGCACCTGCGCCCGGTCACGACCCCCCTCATGAAGCAACTGCGTTTGACCAAGCGGGACACAACAAGAGCGAAACACCGTGCGCGCCACCCACGATAGACCGGCTAGATTGTGAATTTAAGTAGATGATCGTGTCTAGATTGGTAGATAAATGGAGATTAACGGCTAGATGAGGTGGAGTAGTTTCGAAGGTTCAACTGGATAGAGACTGGAGAAGGGGTAGGGAAGGGTCCAGATGGTGCAAGTCTTTTTCCTCTGGCGCCTGAACCAAGCAAACCGAGATTTCCGCTTTAGAAGGTGACTGGATCTCTGCGACAAATCACTCGGCGGTTGTTCTCAAGCAGGAGATGCCCACGACACAGACCGTCTCTTCGTTCCGTGAAGGGTGACTCGAGGCGCATCCGGCCACGCACGGATCTTCAGCTTTCAGCTTCCTCCCGCGGCGATGACCACTCGTTGCCTAAAATCCATCATTCCATGATTCGAGAATCTCCGTTATCGTCATGTGCCCACATGCGACAAAAAGTCAACTCATCCGTGCACGGAGCGCCCTTCTCTGCTTCGCCACATATCGTATTCTCACGTGGCTGAAAGCGTCGTTGAACTTTGTCAGTGCACGCGTCAACTCCTAATAATTCTGGCATGTCGATTTCGTATTATTCCGATATCTCGTTCGGACTTTTCCGGTATTTAATTCTAAATAGTCGGTATGCTGTGAAGATGAGTCATCCGGCGCATCCTCTTCAGAGCTGATGGAGGTTGGTCGTCGAGTCATGCGTCGTCGTCGCGCCGTGACCTGCTGCATGCGTGGGGTGCGTGCCTCCCGAGAGCGTATGATCCTGCACCACGTGTTTCTCCATGAACTCGATGAAGCGATCGCCATAGTACGTCGGGTTCACGGCCGAGATCTGCTTGCGGTTGTGGCGAAAGCCCTTGAAGAACGTCTCGGCGATCTTGCGTGTGTTGTACTGCTGTAAAATGTCGATGACGCCCAAAAAGTACACGTACCCGTTCTTCTTGCCGCTGGCGTCGCGGCCGTAGATGCCGCCTTCGTCACGACAAAACACCGACTCGCCATGTGCTGGGTACTGGGCCACGTCGAGGACGCGCGGTGAGATGGGCTCCAAGGCCGTGAGCGATGACACCATGGATGGGATGGACGTCGGCGTGAGGATCGTGGCGGTGGAGGAAGAGCCGTACGAGTCCATTGGTGGCACGGCAAGTTCTCCGCTCTCACTCATGGACGACTCGGAATACTCCGAGTACTCGGAGGCAGACTCGAATGCAGCGTCAATGCTGGCGTCTTGGACTACGCGGTTGCCTTCGGGTACGGATACTGAGCGCCCAAGACGCACGGGTATGATGTCTGTGTCCGACAGGGCGCTGCACTCGACATTGTGCTCGCCATCGGTGCCTCCAACAGGTGACGACGGCAAGGACTTGGACTGCCCGAGCGTCTTGAGCTTGCCTTCGCCGTAGATGGTGTGTTGCAGCTTCGCATGGGTGTCGTGGACGCCAATGAGCAGACTGTAGTCCATGATCTTCATGCGCTTGAGGAATTCCACGTCCTTCCGCAGCTGCATGAGTAGCATGGCACGTCGTTCTGCACTCATCTCGAGTCGGAATCCGCTGTCCACGAGGTCCATATCCTTGAGCACGCCGTGGTTCTGACGATCTTTGGGTGTTGCATGGCGTCCGACCGTCGAGCCTTTCAAGTCAAAGCGCGCGTGGACCTCCAGTGGTGAGTCAAAGACGCTCGCCATGATGATAAAGTGCATTTTGCGGCGCAAGTAGTGCATCTTGACGCGGTGCATGCCGTAGAAGCGTGTGATGAGCGTGTTGGGGTTCTCCATCACGAACTTGTAGTAATGCGGCAGGATGCGACGCAAGAACTTGGATTCTTCTTTCGTCTGCGTCTTGATCATGAAGCGGCCGTCGTGCGAATAGAAGAAGAACTGCCCCGACTTGGAGTTGGACAAGAACTCGATGTAGTTGAAGTCGCCGCAGAGCGTGACCATGTAATCGGCCGAGTCGATACAAAAGCGCCGTCGTATCTGTCGGAAGATGTCGGGCGAGTAGTCTTTGAACTTGAACGGATGCTGGAGCTTGGAGTTGGGCGGGAAGACGCGCTTGTCGACGCGCATGAAGTCGTCCATGGTCAGTCGCTGCTTGAACGGGTTTTGCAGGCCCGCCGAGTTGAGAATGCCGCACATCATGCCGTACGTGAGTGCGTATTGCTCATGCTGGTCGTGAATCTCGTTGCCGACAGGCCGGTTGAAGCTGCGATTCACGGCTTTATACTTGGTGCGTCCTAGTTTGGTGTGGCCGATCCGCGGACGCTTGTCGAGTAACGACGACGGGTCGGCTTTCTCTTGCACCGCGGCTTTGAGCAACGCGGCATACGCAGGCGAGTCAGGGTCGGAAAGGACTTCTTTGATGGGGCTCGCGTCCAGCGGCGATGGCGGCGTCGCATTGCGTGTCGGCGAGGCCGCGCGTGGTAAACGTGAATCACTTTTCGTGCCACCCTCGCGTTGATTGGAATGGTCGAGCTTCAAAGCGAACTGTGTGGGCTTGGCCGCAGCAGAAGATTCGCTCGACGGCGGCGCCTGGTTGTGTAAAGGCGGCTGCTCGCCATGCGGCGACGAGGGAATCGCGAGTTCCATGGCGAATGCGTGTCTGTCGTTTGCTGCACGTGGCCACTTCGAGCGAGCGCGACACGCACAGATGCCCAAGACGGCACTTGATGGCCGTTTCTCTCGCAGCCGACGTCGAGAGACTCGAGAATAGCGGCTGCATATACAAACCTCAACATAAAATTAGAAATCGCATCGCATGCAGGGTGGTCGTCGTCGTATTCTGCATGCACGCGTGGAACACGAGGCACAAGAAGACTTGTCCAGACCGCCGCAGAGGGAATTCCCACCGAGTGTAGCCATTCTGCTGGTCTCATGGGTGAAGATTCTGTCGATCCCCTGGCCAACGTGATCGTTTGGTGTGCACCACACGAGATTCGAGTCGCCTGTCTTCAGTAAACTGGTGGAAAACCGGTACGAGTTGCCATTGCGCAACCGTCCTCGGGGTCTAACCAGGTGACGTGGCTGCTCTCATCCGGCAACGTCCGGGGCTGCCGGACCCGGACAGGCGAGCTCCACGTGGGGGCGAGGGCGGCCACAGTCTCTTTTCTTGAGCAGCTCGCGTGCGTCGCAACGGGAAGAGGCATTCACCAACGACCCCACGACACGTGCTCGACGTCAGCGTCCAGTGTTCATTGTTGCCCTCCCGGACTTTCACTCCTCGTCTTACCGCGTCCGGTCCACAAGTCCAGCAGTATCCAAGAAACCATGTCGTTTGACGCGTTCGTCCAGCAATCCAAGGCCGAGAACACGGTCGTCCTCGCCGGCGTGCTCTTCAAGCGTCCGGACAAGAACGCGTTGCTCTGGAAGAAGCGCTACTGCGTGCTCTACAAGGGCGCCTTGCAGATCATCTACTTTGAGAACAAGGACGACTTTGAAAAGTCCCAGATCCGTGGCAAGATCCCGTTCAGCTCGGTGCACAAGTGGGATGGCAAGCCGAACGGCTTCCAGTTCTACACCCCGTCCAACCAGTGCTACCGCGTGTACACGGAGACGGAGGAGGAGCAGACGGCCTGGATCGCCGCCATGCAGACCGCCATTGACATGGCGCCTGAGAAGAGCGACGGCGAAAGCGTCGCGTACCAGCGTCCAGTGGCGTCCTCGCCAACGTCCTCGCCACGCGCGGGTAGCTCGTTCCGCATTGTCCGCAAGGACTCGTGGCGCGAGGAAGACGTCGATGTCCCTGCCGTCGTGACCGAGCTCGAGGACTTGCGTGCTGAAGTCACGCAGTTGCGTGCCGAGTTGGCCACGTACGAGCAGACGGAGAAGCGCTACGGCACGGAGATCATCCGCGAGATGCGTGGCCGTCGTGGCAGTGTCTTGGACGATGGTACCCAGGTGAACATTGAGCCGCGCGAGATGGAGCGCATGCGCGCCATCTTCGACCTCTTTGACACGCAGGGCAACGGCTATATCTCGGAGGACGACCTCATTGACCTCCACGCCAAGCTCGGTGAGCCCATCTCGCAGGAAGATGCCGGCGAGGCCGTGCGCCACATGCAGCACAACGACGGTCGCATTGACTTTAACTCGTTCATCAAGTGGTGGAACGAGGACCACTCTTTCTCGAACCAGACCGAGGCCATGAAGCGCTACCAGGCCAAGTTCAAGTTCCTCAAGGCTCGTATCGCCAACCCCACGATTGGTAACATTGAGACCGAGGCCGTGGGTCCGTTCCCAAGCTTTGAGTTCCGTGTCAACTTTTACCACACGGGCCGCAACGGCGAGCGCGTGCAGATCTCGCCATGGCACGACATTCCGCTCTACAACGCCGACGGCTCGGTCAACTTTATCTGCGAAATCCCCAAGTGGACGCGTAAGAAGATGGAGATCGCTACGGGTGAGCCATTTAACCCAATCAAGCAGGACACCAAGAACGGTAAGCTCCGCGAGTACGGCTGGGGCGACATGATGTTCAACTACGGCGCCTTGCCGCAGACGTGGGAGGACCCATCGCACACGACGGAAGGCACGGGCTGCGTCGGTGACAACGATCCAATCGATGTGATTGAGATTGGTACCAAGCAGTGGCGAACGGGCTCGGTCGTCCAGGTCAAGATCCTCGGCGTCTTGGCGTTGATTGACGACAACGAGACGGACTGGAAGGTGCTCGCCATCAACGTCGAGGACCACTACGCGTCCAAGATCAACGACGTGGCCGACATTGAAGCGCACATGCCAGGCTGTATCTCGGCGATCCACGACTGGCTCCGCGACTACAAGCTCCCACAGGTGAACCGCTTTGGCTACGACGGCAAGTGTCTCGGCCGCGACTTCGCCGAGGCGGTTGTTGCTGAGACCCACGAGTTCTGGAAGCTGCTGATCGAAGAGCGCGGCGGCCAGGCCACCGTGTAAGCAGGGAAGCAAGAAAGCAGAGTGAGTTGCATGGTGCGTCAATCAAACCTATAAGTTTACCGAAAACAAAGAGAAAAAAAGAAGAATCGATTGCTAATTGTGCGTTCGGTGTCGTGCTCTTAGTGTGCTGCGAGCCCTATTTCCATGCGTTGACGCGCTCGTCTGAGCTCGTTGCCCAGGAATAGCGAGGACACTCGATAGAACGAAGAGGAGGCCGACTTGCCAAGTCGCAAGGGGGGATGCCCAGAAGCGGTCGTCGTGATCTGCCTTCCTGTCGTCTTTGTTAGCCATGGCCGAGTCCGGATGCTCGGTTACCGACAGCCAGGGCGACGTTCCGCCCATGCCGACAATCAGCACGCCGGCCAATCGACTCCAGCGCTTTGAAATGACCACGTCGCCATCCAGTCCAGGCAATGCCAAGGGGTTCAAGCGTCGATACTCGGATCTCGAGGCGCTCCAGGGCGGTGAGCTCCGGATTCAGATCCCTCTTGTGATCCCACCACGCAAGTCACTGGATGAGGCTGAAGGTGTGGGTTTACGGACGTCCGGAGAGTCTCGACGTCTCTCAGATCCCATGCGGCTGAACAAGACCCCGTCGAGATCGTCACTGGGGAATCTCCCGTCTCCGACGGACAATGCGGACGCCAAAGGCAAGCGCTACGCTGAGATGATGGAGCGTTTCCAGATCCGAAAGGTGGTATCTCGTACGCCGTCGGCGTCTTCGATGACCAGTATTCGTTTACATCAGAATTCACGGGAAGCTAGCGACCTCATGCCCTTCACCGTATCCAAAGCTCTTCCGGATGCGGCCGCAGCACCCTCCACGACGACGACCGAGTCGACGAGTGCCAGTCGAACGACCACAGGCGTCAACCTGCCGTTCATCCCGTCCATTCGACCACTGCCTTTGCGTTCAGACTCGAAACTGTTTGCGGATTTGGGCGGCATCGACCCGCAGGACGGCGCTGACCAGGAGCTCGACCCGGACAAAGACTCGTTCGCGGGTTTACCTCGACGAGGAGGTCGCTTCTCGTGCTATTGGCTCGTGCTTGCATTGCGTCGGCGCCTGTCGCGGTGGCTTCGTGAACGATACAAGATCCTTTTCGAGCCGATCGCGCCACACTCGGCCTTCTCCATGGTCCGGGAAGCCGTCATGCTCGCAGCTTTTGCCTTCCATCTCGTCTATTTCCCCTTGAACACCGCATTCTACCCAGTCTACTCGGACGCCAACGCGAGTTTCGTACTCGAAGTGACTGTGGAACTCATCTTCGTCGTCGACTTTGTGCTCAATTTCAACACCGCCTTCTACAACAAACGCGGCGTGCTCGTGACGAATCGCCGCGACATCGCCAAGCATTACCTCCGTGGCTGGTTCCTTTCGGACTTGCTCTCGTCTGTGCCCATCGACTTTGTCGTGATGCTAATCGGCCGCGAGAATCAACGCACGCGCTGGCTTCACATGCTCTATGACGTTGTTTTCCGTAGCCAGCGCTTCTTCCACGTACTCAGTGTGGTGCAGACGACCTGGACGCAACATCTTGACGGCTCGGAACGCAGGGTCTTTGCGTGGCTCGTGTACTCGCGCTACTCGCATCTCGTGCGCATCGCCTGGATCATCCTACTCATCATTCTCGTGGCTCATTACCTCGCCTGTGGACTTCAGTTACTCACGGATAACGCGACTGGGAACAGGATCAGCGCCGCGAATTCGATCCAGAACGCCGCAGATCTCTACGTTGCCAACTTTTACGACGCCTTGCAGCTCCTCCAAGGCCAGGGCGTCGAGACGCAGACGGTGGAAGAGAACGTCTTTGCCGCCATCTCGGTGCTGGTGGGCTCGATTGTGCTGGCCATTGTGTTTGGTCACGTGGCGATCCTCGTGTCAAACTTCAACGCCAACTCGACGAGTTACCAGCGCAAAATGGAGAGCGTCTTTGCTATTATGAGCAAGTTGCAGCTCCCGACGCCACTCCGAGAGCGTATTCATCAGTACTACGAGCACTTGTGGCGGGAATACGAGTCCCTGGACGGTGAAATCGTGCGGTTCTCCAAAGGTCTGAGTCATACGCTCGAACTCGAGGTCGTGCTGTGCAAGTATATGGAATTGATCATGCACGTACCGTTCTGGGCCGACGCGAGCCCGGATTTCCAGAAGCAATTGATGCTCAACCTCCACGTACGTGTGTATCTCCCGGACGACTTTATTATTCGTCGTGGTGAAGTAGGCGACGAGTTCTATATGATCAATCGCGGTTTGTGTGAGCTCACCACTGGTCCAGACAGCTTTGAATGCTCCAACGACCCACTGGACGATACCAGGGAGAGCTGCGGCGAGTCGTCAAGCTCAGAAGGCTCGATAAAGGATGAGAACGAGAGTCTCAAGGCCATGCGGATGCATGCCGGCGGTCCGGTGGTGCGTCCTGAGCAGCCGCGACTCGGTTCCTACTACACCGAAGCCGTGAATAAGTCGCGAAAGATCGGAAAATATGTCACTCGTCTACGTCGCGGCCACTCGTTTGGAGAAATTGCGTTACTCATGAACTATGAGCGCACTGCCAACGTCCGTGCGTTGACGTACGTCGAGATGTGTGTGCTCAAGCGTCGTGATTTCCAGTCGATCCTCGTTCGACATCCCAAAGATCGCTCGCTTGTGGTCACGAGTGTGCTCACCAAGACCATGGAGAACAACGAAGCCAACAACGTACGATGTCCACTGCGAGCGACGGTGCAAACGGTCTTTGCGAACGACGGACACCGAGCCGAGAGCATTTCTGCGCGTCACGCAGCATTGCTTATCTCCAGTGCCATCAACGTTCCCATTGACGACGACTCCATCAAGTTTGGCATTGGTATTAACCTCCGTAGTCAGCTGACGAGTCTGCGCGACATGGAGCGAGGGGTTTGTGCTTCAAAGGGTCCTGTCACAGCCACCGGCGCGCCAACCGCTGAACCCTTAACTGTACCAGCAGCCCGAGTAGAGACCGAAGCTGCGACGATCTCCGTGGCGTTGGAGCAGCAACTCCGTCTCGTTGAGGACTCACAGCAAGGACTCGTACGACTCATGTACATGATGCAAGGAGAGATGCGACAACTTCGTGATGAGAACCAGCAGCTTTTGCGCATGGTGGCGGCTCTAACGACTGCCCTCGAGACGAGTCGGCTGGTCCAAGCGGCAGCGACGGCTACAACGCAGCAATCCGCCAACCCTGCTCCTCCAGCCTCATCACCTAAGCTCGTCCGGCGATTATCGCGTCGTGGCTCGGACGAGAAGAGCCCCATTGAAATCCAGCCAGCTATTCCGGAGACACGAAGTATCCAGTTCATCCGGCGAAAGTCCGTGTCCATGTCCAGTATCCCAATGTCCCAATGCAGCGAGTTCTCAGTCCGGAGCAGCGGGCGACGCGAGAGTATGGACGTTGTGGAAGGTTCCAAGACGTCGACAACCCACGAAGCCAAGGACGTAGTCCCCAAGCTCGTCTTGCCTGCCAGCACCCGTCGAGCGTCGTTCGCTGCTGTCCGGAGCATGACCATGTCCAACATGTTCAATTTTCGCGAGCATTCATCGTCCCATCATGTGATGCCGGCGCTTGGAGCAAGTAATCCAGCTCCTCCAACGCCAGATTCGCGTCGTCCAAGCGCCAGTAAGTCGCTTCTGGCACCGTTGATCTCGTTTATTACGTCGAGTGGCAATACGGAGACCACGGCCTCACCAACTCAGTACGCGGATCAACTCTTCCAGACTCGACGGCGACGCAGCAATGGCGAGCCGATGCTCGCTCCGATCCTCGATAATACCTCTCAGGGCTCAATGATCAGTGGCGCGCCATTTGTCTGAGTGAAAAAGAGCTTTGACCTAGGATAGAGTCATGGTGTTTGTGGCATTCATTCAATAAATAATACATTTTAGAAGCTGAGAACTCTAAAATCGAGCGAATGCTGGGTGATTTAGGACTTCTTGGATCGTAGGACGCTTGACTGGGTCAACCTGCACGAGTTTCTCGAGGAGATCGAGCGTCTCGGGTCCGCAAATGCCCTGCATGTGCCAGGACTCGAGCACTTTGCCCACACCGCAGCTCCGGACGACCTGGAATGTCTTGTCGCGGACCTTTTCTTCCGAAACCAGCGGGGACCCAGTCAAAAGAACGAACAATAGGATCCCAAGTGACCAGAGATCCGCGCGCTTCGGGTCGTACGGCTCGCGATGGGCCACCTCGGGTGCCATATAGTACAGCTTGCCGACACTATCAGTGCTCAGTGTGTTGGCGTCGCAGCTGAGACCAAAGTCACAGAGCTTGACTGTGTTGCCGTGGATCAATACGTTCTCGAGTGACACGTCACGATGTGCAATACCATTGGCGTGCAGGTACGCGAGGCCCTGGGTGATCTGGTGGACATATCGTAGTGCCTCAAACTCAGGGACTTGACTGTGTGGCTGCTTCTCGACGTGGTCGTAGAGATCGCCTTGCGCACAATACTCCATGACGATGTAGATGTTGTCGTCGACCACGAACATGGCGGGGTGGCGCGTTTCGTACTTGACAATGTGAGGATGCGACTGCCGAAGGATGAGTTGAATCACGTCACGCTCACGCAATGGGTTCTCGTTGGCACCCCGGGCGTTCTCTTGGAGCAACCGGAGGCTGATGCGCTTGAGCACGACGAGAGGCTCGTTCAGTTGTGAACGGTCACGGGCGAGGAGCGTTTCCCCGTAGAGTGTCTTGCGTAGTCGCTTGGTCACGGCATAGCGCGCCAAGGCGAGTCCATCGGTGCTGGTCGTCTTGGGACAACCGAAGACGACTCGGTCTTTGGAAGTTCGCGTCGTCATGAGTGAGGAAGAGGAGAAGAGTGAGTTGTGGAATGGCTCAATCGTCGTGGCGATGGGCTCAGGAGCGTCGTGGGACAGCACCATGGAACGCATTCTCGGTGCTTGTCTTTGCCGACTTGACGGTCAGACACGAAGTCCGTGGGCCGGACGCGTCTTTGTCGCGCCGAGTGTGTGTGCATATGTGTGTGTGACAAACACACGCACGGCATCGTCCTTTCCTCTTCGGTAGACCTCCAGTGGTAGGTATCCATCGTCAGTGGCCGCGTGGACAGCACCACGGACTCGGCTCCTTCGCATTCCACACCCCGAAAGGGTACGCCAGCCGCAGGGGTGTAGCTTCTATGGGGAGACCGTCATTCAGTCACTCCATCCTGGGCTTGATGATGCGTCTCAGCCAATCCAAACCTCCCAGTCTTTGCTGTTTGTACGTATCGACACGAAGGCGCGTGGACGAGGCGGGCGGCCTGCGTGCCTGCCTGCCTTCGTTTTATCCAACTCGTCGAGCTTGACGCGCTTTTGTCTTGACTGAATGTCGGAAGACGCGTCGACTGGATCTTCGTGGTGGTACACTACCACTAGATCAGAGTGGGACGACGACAGACGCGTACCACACTGGCCTTTGCTGTCTCTTGATGATGCCGACGGAAGAATTGGCACCGTGCTTGCTTTCAGTAGCGACGTGGCGACATGTCACTGGCCCACAGACGCACGTGATGAGCTCACGCGACGGTGCCAGACTGCGAGGCCACGAAAGAGCGCACTGCGGGTCGAGAGGACGCGCCAAGTGCAACTTGAAGTTGGCACGGAGACCGTGGAAAGAACGCGCTTGCTTCTTCTTCTTCCTCTCTCTCTCTCTCTCTCTCTCTCTGTCTCTTCTGGACACACTCGTCGACACGCTTGACACGAAAGTCCGTCACAAAGTTCAGTTTCGTGAGCTGATCGCGTCGTCCAACTCAAGAGTCAAGTGGTACCCACCTGCCTGCCATCATGTCCAAGTCGACGGACCGAGCACAAGGCGACGATACTCAGCATAGAGATGGAAGAGAACGCCTGCTTCGCTCTGTTCGGGTTGACTTGAGAAAGCGTTCACTTCAAAACTGGTTCGCGGTATTCTTGGTGGACCAAGGCGTCTATTTCCACCAGCGTGAGGTGTCCGTCTAGGCGATCGGACATCACTCTAGGCTGGTGAAGCCGATTTCGTCAAGCGGAATTCGTCATCCATTGAATCAGCGCCTTGCAGCCATGCCAGGGACGACAGCTGCCATTGTCCCAACGCCTACGACCGCCAGCAGCTCGCCCGTAGCTCACCCAGTGCGACTGCGAGAGCTCTGGCTTTTGGCCGTCAGTATGACCATCAGCGGCCACTTTACGCACTGGCACATCGCGCTACTCACAGTGGACGTCTTGTCTGCCACCGCCGCATTCTTTGCGCTCGCTGCCGTGTTTGTTGTGATGGTACTAACCACTGCCGAGCTCAATAGCGTCCTGCCGTATGCTGGAGGCGCCTACGCCATCACAAGACGTACCCTTGGCTTCACGGCGGGCTATGTCGTCGGCACCTTTAGTATCCTCGTCCATCTTTTCTACATCGCCGACGCCGTGGTGACACTCGTCCGCATTTTCGTGGAGAACGCGTCGGCTCTTCAAGGGCTCGAGCCTTTCCTCTGGTTCGTGACGCTCATGAGCATGGCAATTCTCTATCGTCGCTCGTCCCGCGTCTTCTGGGGTATCGTCACTCTCGTGGGCGGCTCGTCACTCGCGATCCTCGCTCTCTATTGCCTCAGTGCTCTGTGGCTATATCGACGATCTCAGGCAGAGCCTGATCCAACTCGTCCCAAGGCCAGTGCTGCCAAGTTCCTCAAGATCTTCCCGTTGCCCGGCTGGATGTTTCTTGGAGTCGAAGCCTTGGGTACGATCACCGATCTAGGAAACGACAACCGCGTCCTCGCCTCCAGGGCCCAGCGGGCGTACTTGTACTCGCTGCTCTTAACCAGCATCGTGGTGTTTGCACTTAGTGCAGCCTTACCACCTCACGAGCTCACGTCGCCACTCCCTTTTACGCAGAGTTTTGCCGACACGCTCGGTCTCTCGACGCCTCATGCGAGTCTGCTCTCCGCGCCAGCGATGTACGTCACGGCTTACTGTCTCATTGGAAGCTGTGCTCGCATCCTTACGTCCATGGCCTCGTCTGGATTGCTCTCTCGTCGGCTGTATCGCCGGATCCAGCGCTCTGAGAGTCGCACACGAGACCCATCGCGGAAACGCACAAACGACTCGGCGCTGGGCACGGTGTGCGTTGTGAGTTACTTGCTGTGTCTCATCGCACACTACGCCAAGACCCAGATACTCTTCACGGTCTGCTTGGGGTTCGCGTTTGTCTCCTGGATGCTGCAACTCGTGACATACGTCACCATCCGCCTCAGTCCTCGCATCCTCCAACACGCACCGTATCGTAGCCCCTTTGGGATCCCAGGCGCTCTCTTCGCTCTGATCATCTCCCTAGTTGCGTTCATCAGTATCATTGGTGGGCAACACGATGGCGGTGTTGAAGACATTGTGATGGCGAGTGTCGGGGCTCTGCTGCTCCTCTACTACCATTACCACATCAAAAAGCACCAGCTCATGTCCTCCCGCGAGCGCGATCTGATGCTGGCCATCCTCGGCAATAAGGCGACCAAGTCAAAGCCAAAACCCACTCCAGCAGCCCCAGCTCGAGCGCCAGCTCCAATTACGGTGCCAGCCCCGTCGCCAGAGCCAGAGCCTACGCCAGCGAGCTCCGTCGCAGTCATTGCGCCAGCCCCAGGAGCGCCCGTCCACCCAAGTGCGCCTTCACCCAAACTCCCGTCCCGACCGTCTTTACGTCGACTACCAAGCTTTCCAGAGGGCGAGGTCGTCGATATGGATGTACCTTACCTCCCAGCGGCCGAGAGTGAACCTGTGGCGACCCAGGAGCCCACACCAACGTTGTCACCGCCTCCTCCTCGACGAGCCAAGACGGACAGTAACGTCCAAACGGCTTCTTCGCCACCTGTGGCGACGACGGGACCACCGGCACTGAGCTGGGGACGCTCGTTTCTCAGAAGCACAGGCCTCGAGCGGCTTCGGGAGGAAACCGAGCGCGATTTACGCTCGGCAGTGAGTGGCATTTGGCCAAGTGAGCGCTCGTCACATGGCCGAAATCGATAGATATCGTATAGTAGTGACTGATTCGACGACTCAAGTGGTGCTGTATTGATTTAACGATGGCATCGAGGTAACTATACCTTACCGTGTATACTGGATCGTGTACTACCGGTGGATTTGCCGGTAGTCCGGCGCTTTTTGCTGGAAGAGCTGGTCGGTCAATGGCGACGATGAGCCCACTGCGTGATGGAGCGGCTTCTCCTGCTCGTCCAATGCCAACGCGTGATGGAGCGTCTGCTTAATGCGTAGACTGGTCTGTCGTGCCTCGCGGAACTGCTGCTGGAGCGCTGTGAGAGCGTCTTCGAGCTTCTGCTGGTTGTTCACGACGCTCGTCATGGGTTCTCGCAAGAGCTCACGCGTTGCTGCGGAAGACGATGGTGATATGGCTTTGGGTGTGACAACGGAAGGGCGTGGGGCCTCCATGCGCTTCCGCAGTGCTGTCAGCTGGTCGGTCAGGGTGCCTTGAATGCCCACGCGGATCGAGTCGTCGACTCTGTGGTGGCGATTGATCGCGTTCGAGAGCAGCAACGCCGCGTGTGTTCCTGACAAAAGCTCGTTGTCACGCTGCTCTTCACACTGGAAGACTGCGGCAATCTCCGTCTTTAATGCCTCGACCACGTCGTTCTGGCTGTCGGTTTGCATGACGTGCGTGAGGAGATGGGTAATGACGCGATGGCGGTCGGACGGATGCTGCACGAGCACCAATTGGAAGCTACTCCGCTTCAGGACACACAGCTCCACGTGAGTGATCGCACGGGCGTTGACCGAGCGCTCGTAGTTCATGAGCAACGCCAACTCGCCGACGGTCTGGCCGTGACGCAGCACTTGAAGACGAAGAGACGAGTCCTTGGACTTCTTTTCTCCATTTCCGACGAGGAAACGACCACTTGACCAAGTCAATCGCTTTGCTTGACTCGTTGATTCAGCGTTCGTGTCGTCGCCTAACGGTTCGATCGTGCTCTCCAAGCTGTCAGGACCCAGCTCCAACTCACAAATGCCGCGGTTGATCATATAGAACTCGTCACCTACCTCACCACGACGAATGATAAAGTCGTCCGGCAAATACACACGAACGTCCAAGTGCAACATCAACTGCTTCTGGAAATCCGGACTCGCGTCACCCCAGAACGGCACATGCATCACCAGATCCATATACTTGAACAACACGACTTCTAATTCCAGTGTGTGGCTCAGTTCTTTCGAGAATCGCACGATCTCACCATCCAGCGACTCGTACTCGCGCCACAAATGCTCGTAGTATTGTCGGATGCGTTCTCGTAGTGGTGCTGGTAGTTGGAGTTTGTTCATGGTGGCGAACGTACTTTCCATTTTTCGTTGGTAGCTGGTGGTGTTGGCATTGAAGTTGGATACGAGCATGGCGACGTGGCCGAAGACGGTGGCGAGCGCGATGGATCCGATGAGCACCAGAAGAGCCGCAAAGACGTTTTGGTGGATGCTTCTCGTCGGTACCCCCTGGCCTTGGAGTAATTGAAGCGCAATGTAGAAGCTCGACGCATAGGCACTTCCAAGATGCTGGATGTGAGACGACGGTGCGTCGTCAAGGAGTTTCCAGCCACACGCGATACAATGCGTGAAGAAGATGATGCCGATCACAATGGGCAGGATACGAGCCAAATGTGTGTACCGAGAAAACACAAAACGCGAGAAACGTCCCAAGTGGCTGATGTGAAGGCGGTGGATCCATGTAAAACGCGCAGCTCGACACACGTGCACTAACCGCTGGATTTGGATCAGTTCATCCAGCATCTCCCAGCGTTGAGGGATCTGCTGCTGATGCTCGATCTCGAGCACAATATCGACTGGAATGCTCGCCAGCAAGTCTGGAATCAGCCAACTTCGCAGATACCGCTTGTTGATCGCGTGTCGAGATGTGACCAGCTGTCCGTGCTTGTCCAGGAAGGCGGTGTTGAACATCCAGAGGAAATCCAGCAAAAAGAGGCACTCGACGACGATACGAAGGCGTCGGGCTGATACGGACTCGTGACGATCCGGAAAGAAGGCTGCTCGGAGAGGGAAATAGATCACGTGGAAGCTGCAGCGACGACCATGACTACGTGGCGAATGTGAGTTGCAGCTGAGAACGGTGTGGTCGGCTCGAGCCACATTGCCAAGTTGTGTGCCCATGTGTCTTCGTTCAGTTCGGAAGCTCGGAGACGCTTGAGTGACCTGGACATATTGAGTAAGTCGAGCTTGCTTCTTGACTTGGTCTCCGATAACTCCGAAGAGCTATGGTCAAGTCTTGGTAAGTGGTGTGTTTCATGGTCATGAAGACCTGGATGGACTTTGGAGGATCGAGGCGTAATGCGTCCACTGTGTGTGGCTGAGCTTCGACTTGTCGTCACTGTAGATGCCGTGGACGACGTTGAAATGCGTCGGACCTGGAAACGCTCTACCATTTCGTTGTATCGCTTGCTTCGTGACTCTTCTTGATCACGGGCCGTCTTCATCACACCCGTCGGATAGAGACTTTGCAGTGACCTTCGTTGCCATCGAAGAGCGGCCAGCTTCGTTGGTGATAGTTTTCGTGACGAAGTCTCAATATCCGAAAAGCGACGTCCGTACGGCTGCTGGAGACCATTTTCGGTAACTCCAGGTTGGTCCACGAGTGGTGGGAACGTCCTGAACGTGTCTGACGCGACGTGGCTCCATTCAAGACGTACTCGCTGCTGCATGAGCGTCCGTGTGCACAATGTACTTGTTCCGGTGGCGGAAGTCACGATGGAGCCACCAAGAATCGCGTACAAGATGTGGAAGCTGCGGCCATTCCGTCAAGCGACCTAATCATGTCGTCAGATCGGTTTCGACGCGCATCTTGAAAATGTTAGAAAAGAATCTTACCGCGACTCATGGCCATACATTCTTCGGCACAAGACGTGCTCATTCTTTTCTCCGTCACCAGGCGATCTGAGGACTGATTGGTTGACCGTTTGCACCAAGATATCGTGACCTTAGGAGAGAACCGCTCGAGTCCGTCAGCACGGTGTCAACATGGCGTTCCATCAACAGCAAAGCGACATGGCGAAACGCCAAATCTGAGGCCAGCCTTGTAAGTAGTCGAGCCAAAAAGGTCAGTTCCCTGGGGATTTGCGCTGGTTCAAACTCGTGATGGAAGGCTGGTACTGAAATGAGTACGTCAGCCAGAATGGTTAGTGTGGAGTGACCTCATGCGTCCTCTCAAGAGCTGGCAGTCGTACAACTAGCATGCCGTAGGGTCTTGTCTATGTGGTTGTGGTGCGACCGCGACGGTTCCGCCCACCAAAAATGGATTTTCGCCTTGAGGCCGCGTCCTGTTCCGAAGAACAAGCCTGTTTCGATGAAAATGAGGCTTATCCATTGTAGTTTCGTTCCTGGTGGGTACTTATTATACCTGGCACCACTCAAAGACCATTGGTATCAGCGGGAACCGATTCAGGATTATTGGGTACGATCATCTAAGTAGCTTACTGCTCACCTTGCTCCTGTTCTGGAGTAGACTGCAACCCGCTATTTCTACGCATGAGACGACCTGACTTGGATCGCATAAGCCGACGAGCTGGAGAGATAGAAGAGCTTGAGGCGGGCCCACTGTTTCCAAATGCTAAGGATTGGCAAAGCTGGAGGACCTGTGCATGGGTATTCCGCACTTCTTGCATCTCTTGTTGCATCCCTCTCGCGAGTGCAAGCATTTCTTGCTGTGTTTGCTCCAAGACTTTGATCCGTGCCTGCGCTGTCTCAAGGTTAGACATCACGAGACCAGAGCTGCCAACAGACTGACGGGATGAAGGAGGCTGAGACTCCGACAGATGCTCTTTCTCAGACCGCGCGGATGCTCTACGATCTTTTTCTTTGTCGCGATGTTTGACCAACCGATCTCGAAGCGATGGACCAATACCACAACAGATGGACGAGTCGTCCAGATCCTGATTGATCGCTCTCGTGAGGTACTGTGCTGCTTTTGCCACTGAAATTGGCTCCGACTCACCACCATCAGCCTTATCAGTCTGGAAAACTGACTCAACAGTCTGCTTCAGTGGACATGCCACACGGTTGGCTTCGTTATTCACCATTGTCTTTGAAAGAATGCTCAACAGCACAGAATAGCGATCAACTGGATGCTTGACCAGTATTTCCTGGAAATCCTCGCGCTTGAGCACACACATCTCAACATACGTCAGCGCACGCGCGTCTGCTGTCCGCTCGTAATTCATAATCAAAGCCATCTCCCCAAACGTTTGGCCACGCCGCAGATTGTGTGTGAGCTTGCGGCCACGAGGAAAAGCGCTAAGGCGGGGCGAAGCCCCACGTTCCATAACGGCAGTTCGACCAGTCAGCGGTCCACCACGAGCTGTACGCGCCGTTAGGGGCCCGCGGGTTGATCGTGCGCTCAGCGGCCCTCGAGCAGTTTTCGCCTTATATCTTGCAGTGAGTGGATTCACCCAGTTGGAGTCCGTACTTTGTCGACTTTTCCAATCGTCGTCGTCTCCACTTTCATCAAATCCAATCTCTTTTTCCAGCGGCTCAATTGTGCATTCAAAGCTATCGGAGCCCAGTTCCAACTCACAAATGCCACGATTGATCATATAGAACTCGTCACCCACCTCACCACGACGAATGATAAAGTCGTCCGGCAAATACACACGAACGTCCAAGTGCAACATCAACTGCTTCTGGAAATCCGGACTCGCGTCACCCCAGAACGGCACATGCATCACCAGATCCATATACTTGAACAACACGACTTCTAATTCCAGTGTGTGGCTCAGTTCTTTCGAGAATCGCACGATCTCACCATCCAGCGACTCGTACTCGCGCCACAAATGCTCGTAGTATTGTCGGATGCGTTCTCGTAGTGGTGCTGGTAGTTGGAGTTTGTTCATGGTGGCGAACGTACTTTCCATTTTTCGTTGGTAGCTGGTGGTGTTGGCATTGAAGTTGGATACGAGCATGGCGACGTGGCCGAAGACGGTGGCGAGCGCGATGGATCCGATGAGCACCAGTAATGCCGCGAAGATATTCTGTTCAATACTTTTGGTCTCGATGCCTTGGCCTTGAAGGAGCTGCAACACGTCGTAAAAGTGACTGACGTAAGCTTGGACCGCATCGGTGGTCGACGAAGACTCGGTTTTCGCAGGTTGTAGTAGCTTCCAGAAGCATGCCATGTAGTGTGATACAAGTATGATCACAAAGATAATTGACACAATCCGAACCAGATGCGAGTAGCGTGAGTAAAAGAGCCAGGCAAGAATTCCTCGATCTGAACGATCAACTCTGTGGATCCATAAAAGCCGGAGCAAGCTGATAGTATGGGCAGCTCGGGTGCTATGAAAGCACAAATCGAAAGCAACAGTCGTCCACGACGTGTTACTACGTTCGGCGTCGCTTTCCCTGAGCATTCGAGTAAGCTCGATCGGAAGCGATGACAGAAGATCAGTGAGAAACCACCCGGTCAAATAATGACGGGCAATGGCTCGACGGGAGGTTATCAAGATGCCGTGTCGATTCGTGAAGGACGTGTTGAACGTGAGCAGACAATCGATAATAAAAGATGTCTCAGCAAACGCAATCAAAATCGATGTCTCGTAGTCGTCCTCGTTCCCCCAGAATGCAACGCTCAGCGGGAAATACACGAGGTGGATAATCAGTGCCAAGATCATGAATACTTGGCGGCATTGGAAAGTAGTCGAGAGCGGTGACATCGGCGATCGCAGATTCTTCATCAGTTGTCGCCATGCCATTGAAAGCCTGGTCCGTGGTGACAAGTGCTGGCGTGATGGTGTCGATGACGCCTCCTCTTGGTAGCTGCGTTGGGTGGCATGTATGCTCACATGGGTCCCACGGTCTCGCTCTCCCGTGAGCGGAGCAGACTGTCGCGAGATCTCGCTGAGTTGTAGCGTTGGCAGAGCTGGAGGGCGCTGGGGTCGATCGTGCGAGCTAATACCTTCTTGGTCAGGGGCATGTGTTTGCTCTACGCCGCCAATCTGGTCGTCACCTCCACGCATTGAAACTCCTGGTGTCTGGTTGAGTTGACGGATCTGGAAGCGTTCGATCATCTCCGCGTGCTTCTTGCCTTTCAACTCGGCGACTTCAGCGACAGATGTCTTGCGGCGGATCGGAGGGGGAGCGGCTTCAGCGTCTTGCGCATTCTCGACATGGAGCCTCAGACTGCGTCGTCGAAGGAGCTCTCGCGCAAGTTCCGGTAAACTAACGCGACGACCATTTGACCGCCCCGACGCCTGCCTTGGGAACGAGCGACTTGCCACCGCCTGCGACGCCACTTGCCATCGCGCGCCTGCGCGTTTCGAGACTTCCCCGCTCATGACAGCAGCTTGTTAATCTGCTCAAAGGGGACTTGGCGCGTGGATAAATGGACGCTGCAACACCGCATTGACCGACTTTTGGCTCTATTTGCGGATTGTCCGTCGACTATGTTTACGTCGATTCGAACCCTGGATGGCGGAGAATTCGAGATAGGAGCACCCCTCACATCCGTAAAGGCGTTGAATGGTCGACAGGATGCATTAGAAGCACCGCAGCGTCGGGAAAGCGATCGCTAGATGCGCATATGTCACCTCTTCCTCCGACACTCATACAAGTCTGTCCGCACGGAAAGTTGCAGAGTGAAGGTCATCGACAACTCAGTCCTGAATCTGAGTTGAACTCAGTGTTGTGTATCCGGATAATGTATACCAGCTGTATATTATCCATGCTTTCCCGCCCTCGGATTGGTCAATATCTCTTCAACCTGATATTTTCATCGACCCTAACCCATAACGTCCTAGTGGAAGGACTTGAATCCTAGTTTCAAGCTCCAATTCGGCAAGTGAACCCAGGGATCCACCATTGAACTAGGCTCGTACCTGATTTGTCTCGGGTCGACCAGATCGACCGGCTCTGTACCCACCAGCACCTATGAAGCCTGGGAGTCTAAACGGTTAGACCCAAGACCGCACCCACTCAACCACAAGCCACAGAGAAATCAGTCGCGTCGCCGGCATCGCTCGGTCTTACCTCCACAGACTAACCTTCGCGCCACCTCGCGCGAACCACCGAGGAAGACATGACGATGGTGGTGCGCGTCAAGATCGTCGAAGCGCGCGGCATCGTCGCGGCCGACAGCAATGGCTATAGCGACCCGTTCATCACCATGACGCTGCTCGACTCCAAGGGCGACGCCATCGCGGCCGGCGGGTCCTTCAAGACGCAGGTGATCAAGAAGACGCTCACGCCGCAGTGGAACGAAGAGTTTGTGCTCGGCGAGTCGTTTGATTTGCGTCGCGCCACGACGCTGCGCCTGTTGCTCGCCGATTCCGACGGCTTCTTCTCGAGCGACGACCCATTGGGTGTCGTGGACATCCCCGTCTTGCTCTTTACGGGCCTCACACAACCGGTACGTGGCCGTTCTTTCTATCGTTTCTCTTGTACGGAAGACTGACGTGTGACTTGTGTAGCTGGACAACTGGTATCAGCTCCGCAAGGCCGACAAGATGAAGAAGGACGCCACGGGCGAAGTGCACGTGGTCTTTGAGAATTCGTCGGCGCCTTCTGCGGCCGCCACGGCGGCGGTTGGCTCGGGCACGGCTGCGTCGGCCGCGCCAGCGAGTCCACCACGCACAGACCAGCCGCCCAACCTTCTCTACGTGACGCTCAAGTCGGGTAAAGACCTCTTGGCGATGGACGACGGCAAGACAAGTGATCCGCTCGTGTTGCTCTCGATGAATGGACAAAAGCACGAGTCGTCCAAGAAGGAGAAGACGCTCAAGCCGCAGTGGAACGAGAAGTTTGGCTTCTTCGCCACGGATCTCGGCGGCTCGCTCAAGCTCGTGGTCGAGGACTTTGACACGACGTTCAACGACTTTATGGGCATGGCCGAAGTCGACGTGTCCAAGCTCACGCCGCATGTCGAGAAGACCATGACGGTCGAACTGATGGACAAAAAGGGTCGAAAGGACAAGAAGGAGCGTGGTTCGCTCACCATTTCGCTGCTCTGGACGTTCGCGCCGGACGCACAGCAGATTGCGTCGAAGAAGAAGGACACGTCGATCCTGGGACGCTTCAAGGAAGCCATCGGTACACCTGATGCCAACTACGACTCCGATGCTGAAGATGGCATCGAAGTGGATGCCAACGACGAAAACAAGGGCAAGTCGGCGGAAGAACTGGCGAAGGAGAAGGAAGAACAGGAGAAGAAGAAGCAGGAAACACTCGCCGAGTTGAGCAGCTTCGAGATCAAGTCAGGTGACTACGTGATTCAGGTTCATGTGATCGAAGCCCGTGACTTGGTGCCAAAGGATTCGACGGGTACCTCGGATCCGGTTGTGTACGTTGATGTGCTTGGTGACGTTCAGAAGACTGCGGTGAAGAAGCAGGTGCTCAACTGTGTGTGGGACGACTTGTTGATCTTCTCGCCGCGAAACCTCGACAAGTCGGAGGTTGAGATGGGATACATCAAGCTCAGCGTGATGGATGCCAACACGCTCCAGCGTGCCGAGCTTATTGGTTGCGCGAAGTTCGACGTCTCGTACATCTACTCGCAGAAGAACCATCAGCTCGCTAACGTGTGGATCGGTCTCATCGACGACTCGAACACGCTGAACCAGGGCATCCAGGGTTATCTGCGTGCATCGATCTCGGTCATTGGTCCCGGCGACAAGCTGGTGCCACCTCCTTCTCCATTCGGTGCTGGTGCGTCTACTGATATGGGTGACAACGTGATCATGCCTTCGAGTGTGACCCAGAACGTGAGCTTCGTGGTCGCCACGATCTACAAGGCCGAAGAATTGGTGCCGATGGATCTCAATCTGGTTGGCAAGGGCGGTCTGGATGCTTATATCCAGGGCTCTGTTGCTGGAGGAGATTCAATCCGGACTCGTGTTCGCTCGAAGAAGGGTGCTCGTCATGAATTAAACCCCAGCTTCAACGAAGAACTCATGCTGGTGATTCGTGAGCCTTCGATGGCTGACAAGATCACGCTGGCTGTGTACGATTGGGATAGAGTTGGTTCGAACGAAGTCGTCGCCCACATGTTCCACAGTGTGAAGATGATCAAGGCGATGGGTGGTCGCATCCCTCCCTTCTGGGCCAACTTGTACGGTGCTCCACTGCGTGGTAATAAGGTGGAGATCGGTGGCGACAGTGCCAAGTCCCAGATGAACAAGTTCCCAGACATGGCGACGACCTACCGTGGTCGAGTTCTCATGAGTCTGCGAATCATGGAAAATACCAATGACGAGTTCGACGAAACGAACCAGAAGCGCAACGTGAAGAAGTTGCCTCGTGAATTGTACCCAAAGACCCGTATCTACGTGATGCGTGCCCACTTTGTTTGGGGCAGTGAAATCCCAAAGTTCGCGAGTCCAAAGCATCTCGGTCAGAACTCGAAGATGCAGCTTGTGCTGACGTGTGGTTTGTACGAGGTCGCCTCCACGCGTGCGAAGAACATCAAGGGCTCTGTCGAGTGGAACACGATGGAAGAGAAGGACAAGATGGTCTTGCCAGAAGACATCTCGCAAATCCCTGACTTCTTCTTGTACCTCTGCAAGGGTGATGGTGAAGGTCGTCGTGCTGTTTGTTACAAACGCTACACTGCCAAGGAGCTCTTTGATGAAGGCTTCAAGTCGCATGTGAGGTGGGTGTCATTGAAAGAAGATGTGTCCATCGATGCTCTTAGCGACGAAGAGTTCCCTGGCAACGTCCTTGTTCGACTCGGCTTTGGTACCGAGGAAGACTCCCTGCGGAACCCTTGGGACCGAAGCGATCTCGATCTCGTCAACAAGCGAGTTCCTTACCAAGTCCGCGTGCACGTGTACCAAGGTCGTCGTCTTCCCGCTGCCGATGCGAACGGTCTCTTGGATCCTTACCTCGTTGTTCGCTGTCTGAGTGAGAAGGCTCGCGAGACGACGCGTAAGAAGAAGACGCGTGATCCATTGTGGTATGAAACTATCTACTTCGATGTCAATTTGCCCGAGTTGAAGTTCGCGCCTCAGGTGATGCTTCGTGTCATGGACCACGACGATTTCGACACGAACGATTTTGTCGGTCTTGTCGCACTGAACCTGTCGGAGGCGCACGTTCGTACTTCAGCCCAGCTGGCCGACCACAAGCTCTCGACGCTTCCAAACCCACGCTGGTACCCTGTGATGTTCCAGGAGCCAGGTGATAGTGAGGGTGAGATCCTTGCTTCGATCGAACTGATCCGTAAGCAGTTCCCTGACGAAGAAGTGCCACCGTCTGAATCCATCATGCCAGCAACGCGCAAGGCTTACCTCGAACTGACGGTTTTGGGTCTTCGAAGCATGGAGCCGTTCCAGTTCTTGCCGATCCAGTTGCCATTTGTTGAGTTTGTCTTGGGTGGCAAGGATCACGCGTCGCAGGAGATGATTACCGAGAAGTCCAAGCGTCCATCGGGTAGTAATCCGAACTTTTTGCAGCGTATTGTCAAGGAAGTGGACCTTCCACTCAATGCTCACTTTGCTCCTCGACTCAACATTATCGTCAAGGACACGCGTCTTGGTGGTTTCCAGACTCCGATTATCGGTAGTGCGTCGATTGAGATGAGCTCCAAGATCCCATGGTCGGCGAACTACAAGCCTCCACAGTCTGACGGCTTCGCTGAGATTGAGCTTGAAGCTGAGGACAATGACGGAGAGAGCGACCCATTGCTTGGTGGCGCTGAGGATCCGTTCTTGGATACTGACAATGGTGCCGGTGTTTTTGGTGCTCTGAAGAGCATGGGCGTGGACTTTGATCCGAACGATCCCGCCAACTTCAACGACGCTGCGTCTCGTCAGTCCACCACTGCAGATGAAGATGACGAGGATACCAAGAAGTACCTCAAGCACCGTGAGTTGCTCGACTCAGAACTCGAGAACCAGTTGAAGACGGCGCCGTTTGAGAAGTACGCTCTTCACATTGGTCAGAAGCAGAAGAAGCAGTCTCTCTTGTCCATTTTGAACCCGTTCTCGAAGAAGGCGCCGAAGGAAACTGGTGGTGGTGGCACGTACAAGACTGCTGGTTTCTTCAAGGGTCTGATCCGTATCATGGAGCGTGAAGATGAAAAGCCTCTGCTTGACATGGATCGCCTCTTGAAGGCTCACCCATACGAGATTCGTGTGTACGTGCTGGAAGGTGTCGGCTTCGCTCCGATGGATCCTGGTCTCAACGGCCGACCTGGCAAGTCGGATCCTTACCTCAAGTTGACGCTTGGCAAGGAGAAGGTGAATGATCGCAAGAACTACATCGACGACACGACTGAACCGGACTTTTACAAGATGTACAAGGTCAGCGCGACGTTGCCAGGTGCCAGTTTGCTCAAGATTGACGCCATGGACTACGATTTGATTGGTGGAGACGATCTCATTGGTAGCACGACGATCGACTTGGAGGATCGTCTGTTCGATCAGCGATGGCAGAACATGGGTAAGCTGTACGAGACGGCCAACCGCTTGCGTTTGAAGCCGTTGGAGACGCGTACGCTCAGGATTCCAACGTCGAAAGCTCCAATGGGATCGATCAAGCTGTGGATTGATATCCTCACAGTCGGCCAGGCCCACGACTACCCTCCACTCGATATCTCGCTTCCTCCTCCAGTCGAGTTTGAGTTGCGTGTGGTTGTCTGGAAGGCTCGTAATGTCCCTTCATTTGACGAGATGGAGGACATGAACGATCTGTTCTTCCGCTGCTGGCTTGAAGGATCGGACTACCAGGAGACGGACATTCACTGGCGTGCCAAGAAGGGCAAGGGCTCGTTCAACTGGCGTATGAAGTTCCCTGTCACGCTCGGTCACAAGCAGCCGAACACCAAGTACCCATATTTCCACATTCAGGGTTGGGACAAGGATGTGTTCACGGCGAACGATGCGATCGGTGAGCACATGATGGATCTTGGCTCGTACTTCCAAAAGGCGTACAAGCAGAAGACAAACATGCAGTTCTTCGAGGATGACGAGGAGACGCGTAAGAAGAAGAAGAAGGAAACCTCGGACGACGATGTCGCCGTCAAGAAGATCAAGGAAGCCACGGGTCTCTGGGACGACAGTGATCCTCCAGATGCCAAGTGGATGAAGCTCGAACAGGTTGACCACAAGACGCAGCAGCGCAAGTACATGGGCGAGGTCTGTGTCTCCATGGAGCTCGTGCCGTCGGAGAAGGCGAAGCAACAGCATGTGGGCCAGGGACGTCAGTCGCCAAACCACTCGCCATACTTGCCTCCTCCATCGGGTCGTCTCTCGTTCTCGCTCAACCCGTTCAAGGTCATGAACGATCTCCTTGGTCCATCCATCTGCAACCGCATCCTCTGCTGTCTCTGCTGTGTGGTCTTCATGGTCATCGTCTACTTCCTCGCGCCATTCATCAACGTGGCCATCGTGACTTTCAAGTAAACCGACATCCTTTGTTGCCTCCGTTTGTCGAGATCCCTGTCGAATGAGCTTTTATGAATAATATATCTGGTGTGTTTGACTGTCCTTGAAAAAGCATACTACTATAGTGCCTCTTGGTTGCTGGTATGTTAGTTTCACTTTGGTCGCTTGACGTATTCGAGGCATAGTTTAGAAACTCTCTTGTCGTGTATTGCGCGCTGTGTATGTTGCTTAGATTACTCTCCTTTGACGCCCTTCTGGCAAACGTAAATGTAATGCACGGCATTGGCGTCCGCTTCCGAGACCTGCACGGCGCTCACCGTCGGCTTGGGCACTGTCAGGGTCGTCACTTTCCATTGCAGCTCCTTGTTCTCGAGATAACTCAAGCGGTTGTCTGGCACGCCATACGAAACGATAAAGTAGACGCCGTTTGGCTTGAGCACACGGTGGATTTCCTGGCACATCTTGGCGACGTTCGCAGTCGAGCCTTCTCCACACAAGATGGAATCCATCGTGCCCTTGTCCACCACCGCGTCGTACGTCTCGTCTGCAAACTCGAGCGAGCACACATTCATCTTCTGCCATTGCAGTTGCTCCACGCGATCTTCGTACTTGGTGGCCATCTGCTTGACGACGATCTCGGACACATCGATGTTCATGATCTTCTGGTATCCGTCGTTCACCATCTCCTCCGACAGGCGCGAGTTACCAGCGCCCACCATCAGAATCGCGTCCGTCTTCTTGACAAACTGGTTCAACTGGTCCTTGACGCCGCCATACCGCTGGTACCAGTCAAACTGCTCCGAGTCCCTGTACACACACACAGACGCACACACACACCGTCGTCAGTATACGTGTACACGCCTGCGCTCTCTCTACGCGTCGCCTTACTTGGTGTAGCGTTCGTCCCAGTAAGACGCCTTGCCGTACTGTGCCATCTTCACGTGCGTCGCGTCCGTGCCGTTTGTGGAAATGGATGCGACGCCACCCGCACTTGAACACCAGCCAGACCATCACTCTCCTGAGTTATCCGGATGCACGGCACGTTCAAAACAAAGGTTTTTCACATCAAACCTCACTCTAGCGACATGTCCTGACCGAGGTGGAAGTCGTTTTGGAGAGGTTTGTTCTCGAAGGTTCGTGAGGTTTTGAACAAAGGCGTTATCTTTCCGTTGCACTTCTGTCGTATAGCTGTATCCGGCGTTGAAGTGTATACTGAAGATTTCCCCGTATACCCCACAGGACATCGGTGGAAGACAATGGCGACCAAGAGCAAGGTGTTGATCGACCGGCTTCTGACGGCGCTGTATGCGCACCAGCCGCACTTGAAGGCCGCCGTGGCGGTCACGGGTGGAGGCACAGCTGCTGCGGAGCTGCTCTTCCGCGCGGGCAGCTCCTCGACGATGCTGCAGTACACGGTGCCGTACCATCGCGTGAGTCTGCAGAACTATGTGGGGAAAGTACCTCCAAGCAAGTTTTGCTCGGCGGAAATGGCGGAGCGCATGGCGATGGCCGCATGGGAGGAAGCGCAGGGTGTGCTGTGGCAGGACAGCGTCGAAGATGCGGCTCATAGCCACGAGGCGAGGTCGTTGACGAGTACATTGTCGCGTTTCCGATCTGCGATTGGTGTGGGCTGCACTGCTGCGCTTGCGACGACGTATGACCGTCGCGGCCTGGATCAGAGCTTCATCTCTGTATGTCGTGTGCAGGAGATTGGCTCGCAGAAGGTGCGGAAGCGACATTGCGAGACGTATCATCTGCTGTTGGACAAGTCGCTGGAGCGATCCAGACAAGGTACGACTAATGCGAGGACGTGATGCGAATTGAGAGAAAACTGATACATTTTATTTCATTGTTTCTGTAGAGCAAGATCAACTGGTGAGTCGGCATCTTGTATATCTGCTTGTGAAGCACGCGAACGTGGACCCCGAGGGATGTGAAGCTCTGTACGAGGCACTTCGAGAAGAACGCGGGTCGTCGGACCAATTCGAAGCAATTGCGCATGCTGCAACAACGTCGAGTGACGATGTATTGTCGTCTCTTTGTGGCGAGTCTGCAGTGAAGGAGCTGACGAGTGTTCTGTACATGCCACCGATCAACGGCATGAACGACGCGGCCATTGTCCACAATATGCCAGTGCGTGGCCTTGTGCTTTCGGGGTCATTCAATCCGCTTCATCAAGGCCACGTTGACCTGGCCGTCGCCGCGCAGAAGATCATGAAGTCAAGAACGGGTGTGGAGTTGCCAATCTTGTTTGAAATCGCCGTCTCCAATGCCGATAAAGGAAGCTTGTCGTCCAGTGCAGTGATGGAGCGCGTTCGTCAGTTTTCGAATCGAGGCGAGTCTTCAGGAGCCGAATTGTTTGGAAATTGGCCCGTGATCATCACCAACGCCTCACTGTTCGGTCAGAAAGCAGCTCTTCTGCACAACTGCGTCTTCATCATCGGGGCAGACACGGCGGTTCGTATCGTGGACAAGAAATACTACGACATGGACGAGCACAAGATGGTATTGGCTATCAACGAGATCTCTCGTCAAGGATGCAAGTTCGTGGTTGCCGGTCGATTTGACGAGAACGGCAGCCGACGCTACATCAGTGCCGAAGAGGTGCTGGAAAAACACGTCCCACCGGTTTTCAAAGACTTGTTCATACCACTACGGGAAGAGGACTTTCGGAACGACATCTCGTCGACGCAGCTCCGTCAAAAAGCTGCTCCCATTTAATCCTAGGTAGGATTTGGATGCTTTCAAGTGTTGTCACTGAGATCATGTGTGTGAATAGAGTGTGTGGCTTTGAGTCCTTCGTTGATTAATGAATGGCTTCTCTCCCAGCATCGTTTCTTTCATATGTGATAGGGTACACGTATCATAACTCAAGAGAGGATCAAATGATGGGCACGTTCCGGCACAACCCCGACTTGGACTCATCTTAATTCGTGCACCACTCCTCGAAGAAGAGCACTTTATGTTTCGCAATTTCTTCAGATTCTCCGAAGACTTGCTTGACGGGTAAATATATCGACATGACGAAGTTTAAAACTGGGTCCTCGCATGGTGAACGTTGCCATCGTATGTACCATCGTACCACACACACTCGCCGTTTCTGGCGTCAGGGGAAATTCTCATCTTGATCCCACTCCAGCCGTCCAAGAAAAGCGATTTGTGCTTGCCCCAGAAACACAAACGGCGTTGTGAAAGGTAGTATAAGGAAGAGGATATTTCCCGAGCTCGAGCGCTACTTGCGCATGTTAAGCAAGGCATGGAACTCTCGAAACATAGTCTCCTTCTCACGACTTTGCGGTCAAGGTCAACGCGAATGAACATTGATTAGATGAATAAACGTGCGCTGATGCCAATGTCGGTGACCTTGGGCGCAGACTAGTGGCACAAGGGTAGGCTCTATCAGATCGATTTTAACTCGTGGGAGCGTACCCTCCGACTTTTCTTGACTCCATAACCACTCAGGTGCCGCAGTCTCCATGCAGCCAAGTGGTGACCGGAGGTGTACCCTTCTGGCACGCATCGGGTCAGCCGCCTATTAGACGCAATGGAAAACGTCTACTGACGACTGTGAGATCCTGCTGCAGAAGCCGAGAAGGGTGCGAGGGCGGTTGACGTTTCAGCTTGCCCAAAAAACACACGGTGAGGTGGGTGGTGACGTCTCTTGGTGTGCCTCCAGTAAGTACGACAGAGCATGGCGTACCTGGTTGGTGTGATCGAAGTGCACGGTCTTGAACACGAACATACACTTGAAGCTGGGGTAAAGTTGAAGTTCAGGTCTATCTTTATTGTACTGTGGAGTTCCTCCTCTCTAGTTGTACATGAGCTGGGGGCTAGCATCTATCTGCTATTCTACTGACTATGCTTGAGTTGACACCATTTCGCTGTCCACAGCAACTGACAAGCCATCGTCGGCGCCTTGCGTTGAGACATACGGCGTCCAGGAAGTGAACGCACGATGGACCACCACTTGATCGATTGAGATACGCTTGGAAGGATCGATATGAAGGAGGCTTGTTAATAGATCAATGAGTTCGATCGATAAAGTTGATGCGACGCCCCATGACTCAAACACGGCACGAACGCCAGCACGAGTGAAGCCAATAAACGCCTTCTCTCCGACTGAAGCGATAGGGAACAACGGCGAACCGGTGAGTAAAATGAAGAGCACCATGCCAAGTGACCAAATATCCGCCGCCTTGGCGTCATATTCCATACCGGCAACAACCTCGGGAGCCATATAGTACGCCTTGCCAACGCGCTCAGTACACGTTCGGTCGGCTCGTGTTGACAAGCCGAAATCACCGATCTTGCAAACACCACGATGCACCATAATGTTTTCCAACGACAAGTCCCGATGCGCAATATTTTCTCGGTGAAGGAACGCCAATCCTGCGGATACCTGTGCAAGAACTGCAAGCGCCTCCATCGGTTCCACCGCATTGCGTTCTTGACGACTCAAATAATCAAACAAATCACCATCGGCGCAATACTCCATCACGAAATACAACATCCGGTCTTGAATAAAGTCATCCTTGTACTGCACAACATTCATGTGGCCACCTGTTCGTCGCAATACGTTGGCGATAGCTTTTTCTTGACGTGGATCATCGACAGCACGGGCATTCACATCGTCAGCGTTCAGCAGCTTCATGGCCTGAAGCAACTCGATCTGCTTCAACACGACTTGAGAAGACGCAACTTTGCTTCGTGAATCCTCACAGAGATAGATGCCGCCATACAATGTCTCGCTGAGATGGCTCAAGACGCGAAAGCGCGATGGGAGCATCGCCATGGTTGAAGAAAACGGGGAAATGGCTTGGACGGAGCTAAATGCCGACTGACTGCGTCCTTCCGTCTCATCCGCCCCAAGCAAAGCGCACTAGTGCCACCTACCGGCACCGGGTTATATATCTATCTGTGCGTCCCCTTCCCTTTCTTCTGTCAAAAATGGAACCTCATACACATACGTACCCTAAGTCAAGTGACCGTTTCCCACCCAACCAATCTCACCCCTACTGGGTGTAACGTATCTTTCCCATACATTACCGGGAGTCCCGGTACCTCAACCGTAAAGTGGGGTCTGAGGGGTCACAGAAGGTGAAACGGTATTTTTCTTTCCAGCGACCAAAAATCGAGAACTTGAGGCGAAACGCTTCGAGATGATGAACTAGAGGAAGGTTTCAGCGCCAGGGTGTAGCAAAAATCGCGCTCGGCTGACCTCGAGCTGCTCGTACTTGACCATAGGCCGTTGTACCGTATGAAGCGTACGTAGTGTTCAACCCAGCAGCTCCGAACGCGGAAGGACCAGTTCGTGAACATACCTTATTTACGATGGAGGATTTTTGATTCTCGTATTCATTATCGGGTATAGATGAAGAAGCAGGGCTGGCTGTATATTATCGTACTGTATCTTCGTGTCATGTATCATCCACGATGAGGCAGGCAGTCTGTAATCGGTGGTCCATTGCCTCACGAAAGGATGGGTCCAGCACTGGCAGACGATGGTGATGAGCACTCCAGAGTCACTCGTTGGACGAGAAGAGTGGCATCACGAGTGCTGCCCACATCAGAAAGTCAATGACTGCTTGGTCAAGTGGTACCGCGTTTAATTTCCCCGTTGCACTACCTAGAGCAGGTGTAGGCTCCATATTCCATTACAACACGGGTAGGAATCAATAAGGCACCGGTCTGTACGACGCACCGTGTCCCGTCTACTTTGGTTCCCCTCAATAAAACCAAGAGAAAGGAAATCGAACTCTACTTGACCAACACTCTCTTTTGTGCAGAACCCCCCACGCAAGGGGTTTTAACCCTCTGCCCTGTCGCACGGCAACTTCAACGGAAAGTTCTGGATTGACCATCACTCTCTTTTCAACTTAGTACGCAGACTTCACTCTTAAGTTGCGTCGACTGGTACCCACGGGCCAAGATGCGCGCAAAGGCGTGGTCCGTGTGCTGTGTGGACGGCGGCGGCGTGAAGGCCACGCGGAAGACCGCACCCACGGGTCGATGGTCGGACGACTGGAAGCTCATCTCGCTGCGGTAGCTCAAGATCTCAATGTCGTGCGGCTTTTCGTTGGTCAGGTACAAGATGCGGTCGGTCCACGAAGGGATCCGTTGCTTGGTCGAGGAATCGTAGACGTTGCTGCGCTTGTCAAACTTGTACGTTGGCCGGAAATGCAACGGCCCTTCGCGAAAGTGCGGAAAGACGTGCCCCTTAGCCATCTCGAGTTGTAACTGGTCGTTAAAGCGCAGCACGGCGTGCTGGTTCAGGAGCAAGAGACGGTCGATCATGCGTCGCGTGCCGTTAATACGGTAGTTGAGGTCGCCGTACCAGAACACGCGGTCGAACGTGGACGAGACGGCCACTTTGAGGCTCGTTGTCGACGACCCACGCGTCAGGTCGTTGGGCGAAGACACGGCCGAGGTTGAGAAACGACTGCTCGTGGTCTTACCGAGGCCTTCCGGTGTTCCTGCGGGTGTGCCGATGGTCTTGACGGGATACAGCTTGAGTTCTTGGTTGATCCTATGGAAGTTGGCGTTCCGCTTGGCAACGTTGTGCTGGTGAGCGTCAAAATGCGAGTTGATGAACGCAAAACTCGTGTGCCCAACCGAGAATGCGATACCAATACCACCTTTGTTGCCGAGCTGGTTCCCAATCCCAGTCGCCACTGCGTCGGACTGGATACTGTGAAGCAGAGGAAGCACGCTCTCGTGGACAAACACGACGTTATGGATTGCAGTGAGTGAGTGTGAGGCCACGAGCACGTATTCCTCGCCCAAGGTTTCTTTCAGTTGCGTCTCCCATTGCTTCTTGGACGTGAACACGACGCTCTTGGCGATGGAATGCACGCACTCTTCTGTTCCGACTGCGATGATATGATACCGATTCAATGCGATCCACAGGCGAAGGTCGTCTTCGGGTTTCTTCGCGTGGAGATTCCATGTGCCACAAAACACTCGCAGCTGGCCCTTGGATAGAAACTCCACGTGGGTAGTCAGATCGCCGTTCGTAGTCGCAACGCTGTTCAGTTCTTCCCATCCTTCCGTGGGTTCTAGGTTGAACTCAGTTGGCCATATCGGCACTTCGTCATCTCCTGTTGGGATTGGAGAGTCCGCGTTAGCAAAGAGTGTCGTCGAGCTGACATCTCGATGAGGCAATACACTGTTGCTCTTGAGTCGTGTTGCCACGCGCTTCTTTGTCTTAGTAGTCTGATGCAATGCTGTTGACACGGTTCGACTGGTCTGAATCTCGACATTGAGACGCTTGCGAAGGAGGTACCCTTTCATACGTGCCTGGATACGAACGCTCGCCTCTTCCTTCAACTCTCGCATCGCTTCTTCACGGATCTCGCGCTCATAGTCACGGAGACGTTGCATTGCAATGGATCGGCCTCGTCTCCCTCGAACTTGCGCTTGGATCCGCGTTGCCATGTAGTGGTGGACGTCCCCATATCTGGGTCTTGTCTTCAGCTGCTTCTGACTCTGGGTTTGAGAGCCGGTGTAAGTCGAAGGAAGCAATCCAGCTGAAGGACCAGAGACCGGAACCATAGCTGGATCATCAGAGTCGTCTTCATACTCAGAAGAAGATGATTGGGGTTCATTGCGCTTCCTCGTCTTGGACACGAGTCGCTTTTGCCGCTGGCGACGTCGTTTGGATGAGTCTGACTCGGATGACGAGGAGGAGGGAGAAGAGATGTCGCTCATGGCTCTTGTGGATGCGTCATCCTCAGAAGAAGCACCGGATGGTGCAGTTTCTTCATCACCATCGTCGTCGTCGTCGTCGCCATTATCAGGTGGAGCGATCGGGTGATCCACAAGTGGCTCACTTCGAAAACTACTGCGTTGAAGCTGCCCCAGTGCCAGTGGTGGGATGAATGGTAACTGATGTGGCACAGGCTCGGCGACGACAACCTCTTCTACTGGGTCTTGTACGAAGAGTTCCTCCGCGAGGACCTTGGACGAGTGGCGAATCAGCGACTTGGCCTTCTTAAGTGTCTTTCGTGTCTTCCGAAGCAACGTGTGCTTGAATGCGGTCTGAATTGTCACAGCGGCCGCGTCTGGATCACGAGCCGGCTTGCGCTTCTTGACCTTTTTTGGTCGAATCTCAATCGGAATCGAATCAGCTTCCTGACCAAAGAACTGGGACGGTGTGGAGAGCGTGGACTCGCGCTGGATGTCGATCATCGCTTCATCTTGGATACTATATGATGTGGGTAGTTCCTGGTGGTCTACGCCAACGACCGCGAACGGATCCACACTATCGATGTTACCTTTATATGCCTCCGTATTCGGAAGCTGGACCTGGAATTTCTCTTCGTGTAAAGCAGCTGCCACATTCGGAGTAATCCCACTGCCGCTTTCATCAACTCTTGAAGTCTGGTTCGTGGTTGTCGCTTCTTCGCGTCCCAACTGAGCTCTTTCTATCGACACGCCGCCGTCAGTCGTACTTGACTGCTCTGGGAAATGCTCCGACCCCGCCATCTCTGCTGCTGACTTCTGGTATTCCTCCGACACGTCATCTCGTTGACGCATCTCTGCAGCCTCTGGTGGTACTTTGCCTAACGCACTCTCATCGTCAACCTGTGGCTCAATTTGTTTCTTGCGTTGCTTGGCGTGTGCGCGTCGCTCGGCCTTCTTCTTCTTGAGCAATTCCTTCTGACGCTGCAGTCGTTTCTGTTCCAACACCTCGTCTTTAAGTCGGCTGGAGACAATCGCCGGTTCTTCCTCCTCAGTCATAAGTGCCATCTTCCCACCCGTACGATCGACGTCCGCTCTCATACCCTCGACGACGAATGGTTCATGAGCCATCACGAGCGAGCTGCAGTGTCAGACTCGCCAAACGCAAGCAAACAAACGGTCGTTGCGTGTGTCATTTTCAGATCGAGTATGCGCACGCCACGGTCTATTTTCGTGAAAGAAAATGGAATCAAATGCACCAACAGAGCAGAGGAGACAGACCAAACGTGCTCGTTGATACCTTGGTATCATCTTTACGTGCTCTTGTTATGAAGCCACGCGAATCGCAATGTGAAGTCCACACCTATCGACGCCATATACGTCATTTTTCCAGCACAAAACAACTCATCCAACGCAACGCAAAACAACGCACCTGTGTGGATTAGCGACTGCTGGATCATATACACAGTCCAAATCATCAGACTTGGCTGGATCAATGAACGTTGGGATTCGAGCACGAAGCCCAGTAGATGCAAGCTCGAGAGTCGGAGCTGACGGTGCAGCAGCCAGCATGCGACGAGAAAGGAGATGAACTCGAGGCCAGCGTTGAGCATGACGGTCGAGATGGACTTGATCAGCTCTTCTTCGCTCAAGGCTGCCAATTGAGGATAGAATGCTCGGTTGGGTAAGTGGGACATCGCACCAAGGTATAGGCCTGTCAGGAGACAACAGAGATGTCAGTCGTCATTCAGACTGTGGGAGAGAAGAGCAACACAACGTTGGATGACTGGGATCATCACTTCGACGAATTCGATCAGGAGAACGAACTCAGCGATATATAACACCCGGGTAATCTTGGACGCAAGACGCCGGCGATGCAAGCTAGAGAGACGGCTAGCGGTATGCACAGATGAAGATCGCGGGGCAGCCGATGGAGTCACTTTACACTGAGCTGAGTAGGGACCGGACCAATGCAGAGTCGACAGGACAGACCTTGAAGATGGCTGACGTCTATCGAGCTCGTTTCGCACATCAGGAGACTCCGCCATTTCCACGCACAGATCCAAAAGAGATCCATCAAAGTCCTCGAGTCGCACGAGCGAGTGAATCGCTTTCATCACTGCGCGTACATCGTACATGGAGATGGCCATCTGTATGATATCCACGACCATCACCATGAGCGTATTCGTCCACGACTGCGACGTCTGGAGACAGTTGGTCGCGTACAAGGCGTTGAACAAGTCGGCGTTGAAGACGATAAAGGCGGGTTTGAGGTCATCCAGTTGGTACAGGAATCGACTGAAGTAGTTATTGAGGCTAAGCTTGATGATCGGGAGCACAAAGGTGAACACCGATTGTTGTACTCGATTCATGGCTGTGAACGCGAATAAATAGGGTGGGTAGATCCAGATCATGGCGACCTGGCCGAGAAGAACCCAGATTTGTCGACGCATGCTCTGTTGGAGAGCCGTATCTCCGTGTAGGATGGGACGCCAGTGACGGAGGAGCAGGACGAAAAGGACAGGAGGCCCTGGGGTAGAAGAGAGAATATGAGTGAACGGTACTGGAAAGCCGACGACCTGAGAGACACTGTATCCGAAGCTGCAACACGCAATTGTAGGGAGGATAGATACACGACACAGGTGCCAGTCAGTCATTGGAAGACTCGGCAAGCAGCAGCGGAAGTGATTCACAAGGCCGATGATAATGATGGCGGCGGCATTGACCAATCGAATCCAAAAGACATAATTACGATCCTTCTTCAGGCGAGACGAGCGGGATACAGTCGAGAAGGGTGATGCAGATGAGCAAAGGAAGTGGTGTGAGTGATCCCACAAGCAGCAAACGAAGCCAACTGGTTCGTATGGCGTATTCACGATCTTTTCCACCCGGCCGATGGAGAATCGTCCACCACCGACCTTTCTCGGGTCCCAGCATCGTTAGGACCCTGAGTTGTCAGTTAAACCTGGGTAAAAGCGTGAAGGATACCTACCGTAGACGACCGGGATGATCACTTCGACGAACTCGATGAGAAGGATGAACTCGGCCATGTACACCACCTTGGAGATGTTCGATGCGAGGTGTTGAACAAGTCGGCGTTGAATACAATGAATGCGGGCTTGACGTCCTATAGGTCGCGTAACGTCCGACTGAAGAAGTTTTTGAGAGTCACCTTGATCATAGGGAGCACGAGGATGAACGCGGACCGGTGTCTCGCCGTCATGCACGAGAATACAAAGAGGTAGAGAGGGTGGATCCAGATCATGATAAATTGTCCGAGGTTCGCCAAGCTTTGCTGATGCAGATCGCGCTGGAGAGCCGCATTGCCGCGCAAGATGCGGCGCCAGAGGTAGACGAGCATGATCACCACGGTCGGAAGACCTGGGATGGACTGGACAAGGAGGGTGAAGGGCACGGGAAAGCCGACATATCGAGAAACAAGATATGCGAAGCCGGAACCAGCGATCGTGGTGACAGCAGCCACAAGAAACAGCTCCCAATCGGACAAAGAGAGTTCTGGCAAGTAGCAGCGGAAGTGATTGACGAGCCCAGCGACGAAGATGGCCGTAACGATTGCCATGCGAAGCCAGAACGCGTAGTTCTGATTCGTACCTTCATCGGGTGAGACCAACGGGATGCAGTCGACTAGAATGATGATGATCAGCACAGGTACTGGCGTCAGTAATCCCAAGAGCAACAATCGAAGTCGGCTCGTGTGGAGGGCGTATTCGCGCATGCGCTCGACCTTCTGAGCGGAGCATCGGCCGTGGAGCTCGACTTGATACCGATCCCACAGGCTAGCGAAGCGTGAAACACATGTCAGCCTGCTTCTGACACGTACGTCAGTTGGGGCCACGGCTGCCATCCCACTTGCAAATGTCTTGTATGTTGACTTGAATGGGAGAAGCTCCCTTTCGTTTTGACTAGAAAGACGACGCCGAAATAGCATCGATTCTAATACGGTCTACGCTTTTGGAAATCCTTCGGCGGTCGGTTTGCGCCTGTTCACTGACAAAACGGTCGACTGTGGGACTTAGATTGTCAACAGCCTGTGATAAAATTCCTGAATCCTCAGTCGTCCTTGGCTCGAAGCCACGAGAACCGCAGCGTAAAGTCCACGCCTCCATTGACCACGCCCATTGTCAGTCTCGATCCGCACAGGTAGCCACTCATAGCACGCGTTTGTTACCTGTGTGCAGCAAGGACATCTGGGTCACGTACGTCGTCAAGAGAACGAGACTGGTTTGAACGAGTGAGCGTTGCGACTCGAGCACAAAGCCCAGCAAACGCACACTCGAGGTCTTGAGCTGAGCATCAAGCAGTCGACATGCCACGAGAAACGAGATAAGCTCCAAGCCAGCGTTCAGCACGACGGTGGTCATCGAATGAGACAACTCGGCTTCAGTCAATGACGCCAGGCGTGGGTAATATGCTCGATTGGGTAGGTGGGACATTGCACCGAGATAAAGAACTACACGTAGAAACACACAACCGTTAGTCTCATCGGCAAAGACAACCCACATGAAGACACGACGCACCGTAGATCACGGGGGTTATGACTTCGACGAATTCGATGAGCAAGAAAAACTCGGCGATGAACAGTACGTTGGTAATCAGGGAAGCGAGGCGCCCTCGGTCAGCGGCCGGGAGAAGAGCGACATATGTCGCAGACGCTGGAGGTCCAGTCATCTTGTACTGACGACCAGTTGGGTGTATTGTCGACGAGATCATGGTCGAAGGCGGCCTCGGTTTATTATCTGGTTGCTTGTGCACGTCGGACGACTCAGACACCGCCACGCAAAGATCCAGAAGCGAGCCATCGAACTTGTCAAGGTGAACGATCGAGTGGATCTCACGCACTACCGAACGCACATCATACATGGACAAAGCCATTTGAACGACGTCCACAGCCAGCACGAGCAGCGTATTCAGCCAGGAATGTGACGACTGGAGGCAACTGGCCAGGTATAATGCGTTGAACAAGTCGGTGTTGAGTACAATAAACGCGGGCTTGCAGTCATCCAACTCGCGTAGCACTCGCCTGAAGTAGTTTTTGAACGTGAGCTTGACGATG
Source organism: Pythium oligandrum (assembly GCA_020085045.1). Taxonomy (NCBI): domain Eukaryota; phylum Oomycota; class Peronosporomycetes; order Pythiales; family Pythiaceae; genus Pythium; species Pythium oligandrum. The sequence continues at coordinate 105,691 of JAHRIK010000029.1, read as the reverse complement.
GGAAGCACGAAAATGAACATGGACTGCTGGATTGAAGTCATGGACGTAAAGGCGAAAAGGTAGAGCGGGTAGAGCCATAACATGGCAAACTTGCCAGAGTTTGCACTCGCCAGTCGAACCAGACTGCGTCCGAGTGCCGGGTTCCCTCGAACAGTGGATCGCCAGAAATACCGAACTGAGAGCATTGCAACCGGTGCTCCGACGATCGACTGGACATGCTGTGCGAACGGCACAGGGAAGCCTACAGCATGCGAGAGACCGAACACGACGCTGACACTGACGAGTGAGCTCGAACCAAATGCCACAAGGACCAGCTCGGTGTTTGTCATCGGGAGGCTCGGGAGGCAACACCGGTAGTGATTGATGTTAGATCCGACGATGATGGTTGTCACAATAGTCATGCGAATCCAGAAGGCGTAGTTGCGATTCGAGCCTTCATCAGGCGACACCAACGGAATGCAGTCGATCAACGTGATGACAATGAGCGCGGGCACTGGCGTGAGCATTCCCAAGAGTAAAAGGCGCAAACGGCTGGTGTGGAGGACATATTCGTACATTCGCTCGACCCTCTGGATGGAGAACTGGCCGTGAAGCTCGACTTGGAACCGACCCCAGAGATGAGACACAAACGCAGAGCACGACCGTGCAGACACCGCATGTGTGTGGTGTTGCTGCGTCTCCGGACCTACGACAGACATCGTGTTTTGAGATGTGTGACGACATGCCTGCTGGTAAATCGATATAAATACCCACGGCGATGCTGGCTTTGAAATCGAGGCCTTTATCCGCCAGGTTGGAGATCAATTTAGTGCTCGCACATTGTACCGGTGACGGTGTAAACAGCGATGATGCTTCGGGAACCTTCTCGGCCACTCCATGATTCTACTGTACTCCAAGCACTGTTGTAGTTCCTTGACCCCTTCGTCAGCTACTGCGGAGTCCGGGTCAGCACGTTTTCGTGCCATGCAGCCACGCGAACCGCATCATAAAGTCCACGCCTACACACATGCTACCATGTGTGTAGGCGTGGACTTTATGATGAGTGTTACCGCTGACCACAAAAGGCACTAATTGGACGGGCTTACTGTAAATGACGGGGACGATGACTTCACCGAACTCGATGAGAAGAAGGAACTCGGCGATGTACAGGACCTTGGTAATCTTGTGCACAAGACGAACGCGCCGAGTCGAGTTGAGTCGAGCCACCACCACAGCTTCCTGCACATTGGCGACAGAAGGAGAGCCTGCGACAACGTTTTCTGGGATTGGAAGCACCATACTGCCCTGAAGTCGCGCGAACACGAGACTGGTCGGTACTGTTGTTGTTTTCAACGACGAGCGCTGGCGGTCCAGCTCCTTGCGCACTGTCAGTCGAGACGACGCTATCACACAGAGATCAAGGAGCGACCCATCAAAGTCTTCGAGACGAACGATCGACCGGATGTCTCGCATGACCACACGCACGTCGTAGATAGAGATGGCCATCTGTACGATGTTGATGCACATGATGATCATGGTGTTGAGTCGAGATTGCGACGCCTGGAGACAGTTGGCCACGTACAACGCGTTGAAAATGTCGGTATTGACCACCATAAAGGCAGGTTTGAGGTCGTCGAGCTGTCGTAGCGTCCGACTGAAGTAGTTCTTGAACCCGAGCTTGATCAGACGCAACGCAAAGGTGAACGCCGACTGCTGGCTCGAGTCAAGTGATGTGAAGTCGAAGACGTAGACTGGGTAGGAGTAGGTCATGGTCGCCAGGCCGACGAGCACGAAGATCTGGTGCTTGAGATCGGTCTGCAGCTGCTTGTTGCCATGCAGCGCACTTCGCCAGAGTAAATAGAACGACGCAATCAGCGTCGGCAGCACCAGTGTGGACTGTACGAGCAGTGTGAAGGGCACGGGAAAGCCGATAACCAGCGAAAGCCCAAAGGCGAGGATGGTTCCTGCTGTCTGGCCGACGATAGAGACGATGATGATCTGCGTTAGCTCATGTTGAGACTGGGGAGACAGCAGCGGAAGTGCTGCACGGGTCCGACGATCGTGAGCGTCGTGGCGATGAACGCACGGATGGTCTCGACGCGTTGGATGGAGAAACTGCCATGAAGCTCGACCTGGAAGCGCTCCCAGAGCCGCACGAGCCACGAGCCGGTCGAGGTGAGCAAGCCCGAGTCCACGCGCAGTGACATGCCGCGTCGGAGCCGCCGTGGCGCGCGCATGATGACGCACCGTGACGCCGACGACTTGACTTCATATATAGCCGACCGTCCATGTTCCACTGGCATTTCCTGCCTGCTGACTAGGAAAAGGTAGTGTGGTGTACCTCACAGGAGGTTCCTTATTAGGGTGGTGCACCTAGAATTGGATCTGTCTGGTGTGGCGCACACTAATTGGACGACTCAGGTTGAAGTTGGTCAATGTGGACACACTAGGATCGATGAGGGAAATGGTCAGGCAACAATCCACTGGCTTGTTCACCTTGCGTATTGTATCGTTCGGCGACACGTGAGTTGCAAATCCATATTCTTCTTCAGGAATCATACGGAAGGACGGCACTACGGACTCGGTCGGTGAAGCCACGCAAACTGCAAAGTAAAGTCCATGCCTAGAATACGCTTCAGCTGTCAGATTGATTGTCCCAGCCAAGTCAAAACAAGCGTGAGTACTACTATACCGGTGTGTTCGACAGCTTGCTGGATTACGCACGAGGTCCATGCCATGAGACTGGATTGTATCAAGGAGCGTTGCGACTCGAGTGCAAAGCCGAGCAAACGTAAGCTCGAGAGCTGGAGCTGGCGGTCGAGCAGCCGACATGCGACGAGGAACGAGATGAACTCGAGGGTGGCGTTGAGTGTGATGATGGAGATGGAGTGGCTCAGCTCTTCAGTATCCAATGAAGCCAGGTGAGGGTAGTACGCTCGATTGGGCAAATTGGATATGATGCCAAGATAAAGACCTGTTGGAAGCTATGTGAGTTCTCTGGACAGGGACTGCGAAACAATCGTACCACGAACCGTAGATCACAGGAATCATCACTTCGACAAACTCGATGAGCAAGACGAACTCAGTAATGTACAACACCTTGGAGATCTTGGCAGCGAGTCTTGTACGGTGTGAGACTGGGAGAGGACCGAGGTGGAGCACCTGGTCCGGTGAGTGGCACGACACGGCGATCGATGGCCCCATGGATTCGTGATATGTGAGTTTTCATGGATGAACTGCGTCGAGCCAGTTGCTTCCGAACGTCTGCCGACCTCGCCATTTCCACAAACAGATCCAAAAGCGTGCCATCAAACTGATCAAATAGTACAAGCGAGCGAATATCGAGCATCACCGCGTGGACGTCGTACATCGGTATGGCCATCTGAACAATGTCGACAACCAGCACCAAGAGAGTGTTTAGCAGCGATTGGGACGTTTGCAGACAGTTGACGACGTACAAGGCGCTGAAGACGTCAGCGTTGAAGACAACGAAGGCCGGCTTGATGTCGTCGAGTTGGCGCAAAACGTGGCTGAAGTAGTTCTTGAAGGCGAGTTTGATCAGGGGAAGGACTAACGTGAAGACGGACTGACCGAGCGACGGCATGGATGTGAACGCGAAGAAGTAGATCGGGTAGACCCATATCATCCCAACTTGTCCAAGGAATGCCATTGTTTGTCGACGTAAATCCGATTGCAAGGACGGATTTCCACGCAGTGTGCGTCGCCAGAGCAGATGTAAACCTGCAATCATGGTCGGCATGATCGCAACAGACTGAATAACCAGTGTGAACGGCACTGGGAAGCCCAGAGCCATCGAGACGCCATACGCGAAGGCAACGCCTGCAACGGACGAGACAAAAGACACACCCATCGCTTCGCAGTACGTCATAGGGATGACAGGGAGACAGCAGTGGAATAGATACACGGCTCCAACAACGATGATCGGGGTGGCGATGATCGAACGAATCCAGAAAGCGACATTTTCGTTCGAACTGAGTTTTGGCGAGCCAAGCTGCATACAATCGAGCGAAGTGATGACAGCGAGTGGGGTCAACGGTGTGAATATGCACACTAGCAGCACTCTTGACCAGCTAGTCGATGTGTAATACGCCCGCATGCGTTGAACTCGCTGGATGGAGAATCGACCGTGGAGTTCGACTTGGAAGAGGTCCCAGAGGCACTTGACGACCCAGAGGACTCGGGCAAGGTCGCGTCTCGACGGCTGGGCTGGTGACGGCATGCTGCAGTCAGCAGGGTCGCGTTTAGGCTCGCAGAGTGGACACTGAACGCTCGCTTACTGATGATCCTAATGCGCCATTCAAGGATGACAAGAATAACTTGTTTGGCATCCGTCCAGACAAGAGTTCTGGATGCCGGATATTGTGTCGGTGTGATTGAGGCGAGACTTAACATGGTCGAGGCCGTTGAAATTGGAGGACTGAGCGCTCGAAGGTGTGGGAGTAGACGAGATTGGGCAAGTGCGATACACCAATAAATCAAAATAACTGTGGCCAACAAGTGCGCACGAGGACGTAGACCGTTGTACCTGGTGATTCCATGGTCAATCCGAGTGCAGCCATGTGAATTTGAACGAGAAGAACTCCTAAAGGACGACAAGAAGCGTGTGCGCCGACAGGAAGAGACGGAAGGGACTGTGGGTGGACGTACCGTTGTGCACGAGCGACTGCTGGATGACGTAGAAGATCCAGAGGACCAGCGTTGACTGGATCACCACGCGCTGCATCTCCAAGGCGAACGCCAGGTGATGCAGACTCGAGAGACCGAGTTGCCGACTGATGATCCAACTAGTGACGAGGAATGTAAGGAACTCGAGGCCAGCGTTCGCCATGACCATGGAAATGGAGTGCGCGAGTTTAGCTGGATCCAAGTCGGCCGTTTGTGTATAGTACGATCGATTGGGCAAAGACGACATGGCCACGAGGTACATGCCTATGAGGTAAGAATATACGGTAGTTGGTTAGAGTATTCCCATAGGCCAGTCAGTTGGGTGACTGAATGACGGACTGTATATGATAGGGATCATGACCCCGGTGAACTCGATGAGCAGGACGAACTCGGCAATATGGTGATTTTGTGTCCGCATGGATGGAAAAGCTGTTTTTCCTACGTACATCGAGAAAGTCCAACCCGCACTACCAAGGTCAACCAAGCGGACGTTTTCTCCTCGAGCCCTACCGCGACACAACCGCTGTCCCTGGGTTCTCGGTCCCGACCACGTCAGTGTCGCCGTCCACTCGATCCCCTCGAGCTGGGCTCCCATCGGTCCCGACCACGTCAGTGTCGCCGTCCCCTCGATCCCCTCGAGCTGGGCTCCCATCGGTCCCGACCACGTCAGTGTCGCCGTCCACTCGATCCCCTCGAGCTGGGCTCCCATCGGTCCCGACCACGTCAGTGCCGCTGGTCCATTCACCCTCGCAACGGTTCACTGAACGGCAGCGCCGGAGATGCTCGTGGGCGACCTCACCGTCGCCTCACCAGCACAATCTCACTTTGCCTTTTGCGCTTCAGCTCGAACTACGAGCTTTTTCGGACCCACCACATCCACACCCGGGGCTCACGCCTTTTAGGCGTGGCTCAAGCTCATAATTGACTCCATTAATCAATGTTGCCATTGGTTTGCCCCATCATCCTTTTCTGTCCTCCCTTCCTACTTCTGTCGTCCGTCACGGCTCAAGCTCACGATTGGAGTAGTGAAAATAGAGGACTTTGGCGATCCGCTGGACGAGGCGGGTAGAAGATCGATGGCGAGGAGGGCTTGCTGTACTGACACGGTCGAAGGAGAGGCGGTCAAATGGGAAGGCACGATGACCGCAGAGGATGAGCACATGGAGACGAGCTGTTTCTTCACAGAAAGTACACGAGGTGAAGACTTTCGCGAGTCGTGGTCGGTGTCTTTGACGAGTACACACAGGTTCAAGAGCGAGCCGTCGAACATGTTTAAGCAAACAAGCGATCGGATGTCGCTCATCACGTGATGAATATCGTACAGGGAGATGCAGATCTGGAAAATGTCGACGATCATGATCAAGAGCGTGTTGACCCACGACTGCGACCGTTGCAAGCAGTTGGCCACGAACAACGCGCAGAAGACGTCGACGTTAAAGACGATGAAGGCTGGTTTGATGTCGTCTATTCCTCGAAGCGTGTGTCCGAAATGGTTCTTGAGTCCGAGTTTAATGAAAGGAAGCACAAACGTGAATGCAGACTGAGCAAATGACGAGAGCGAGGCGAAGGCAAGGAAATACAACGGGAAGATGTACGTCATGGAGGCCTGACCGACGAAGACGAGCAGTTGTTGGTGTACATCAGCACGTAGTTTCGAGTCTTGCCTGATCGCATTTCGCCAAAGCACCCGCAGAGAGACGAGAACAGTCGGGAACCCTGCGACGGACCCAACGATCTGACCGAACGGAAGGGGAAAGCCAACCACTGACGCGAGGACATACATCAGAGCTGTTCCTGTGGCTGTGGTTGCGAACGCGACGAGCAGTACGTGACGCAGGTGCATGCCAAGTCGAGGAAGACAAGAACGGAAGTGTTGAATGGCGCATCCGACCATAATGAACATTCCAAGGAGCTGACGCCACCAGAGGAGCTGACGCCACCAGAAGACGAGATTCGCATTTGAGCCTTTGTCGGAGGAAGCCAACGGCATGCAGTCAACCACTGTGATCACTCCCAACGCCGGTAATGGGGTCACAGACACACCAAAACCACACGCAGCCATCGCGCTGGACGGGAATACTCGCGAATGTTTTCCATCCGTTGAAAAGACATTCGCCCGTGAAGTTCGACTTGGAAGCGGTCCCACAAGTAAATCAACCGGGTCGATTGTGCCAAGATCCGACCATAGAGCATTGAGGTGGCAGTACGTTGACGCGTTGCTGTGGTCATTCGATGTCGGCTCGACGAGGCTGTCCCAGGACTTGCTCCAGTGTGGTTAATGTCTGCTCAAGAGTTAAACATGGCTGGTTGGGTGTCAGCGAATGCTATTTTGATTGTGCTCAGGCGCGACTCGCTAAACTCCTCACTCAACCTACCTCGCAGAAGGGGGGGGAGAGGCGAGCTGGTCCGAGAGATGTTTATGACGATCAAAGGTTGGCGCCGTGTACTAGCGGTAGCGCCCTGTGTTACTTCGAGTGAAGCCATCGGAACTGCAATGAATAGTCCGTGCCTACAGGTTTAGAGTCGCGGGGAAGGTAGCCACGAAGCTACGTTTGTCGACGTAGCCTGGTGGATGAACGCCTTTCCTCCTGTGGTCAAACTCGCCTTCAAGAGATCAGTAGACTGGATCAATTCGATTGCTCGCTTCTTGATATCAGTAAATCGCACGCAGTTGATCGCCACGCGCTATAATTATAATGGATCACATGCATCGCTGGCTCCAGAACGTCACGAGACCAATCTCAACGCGGGTGCAAATGAGTCGAACGAAAGAGCATCAACACTCCCATGCTCAGTCCAAGCCAAACGTCCAGGCAATGTCATCGCGAACGCTGTCGACATCATGCCAAGAGACCATCCGTGTGAATCCGCTTACTCGCTATTGGGAACGCTTCCAAGTCGAGCTCCATGGACGATTCTCGAGCGAGCGAGTCGATATCATGCACGCATACTATCAGCAGACCAGTACATCTCGCATCTTGCCCATGGTCGTGGTCACGCTTCTCCCCTGGTTGATCGTTATCACACTCATTGACTGCTTACCACTCGCTCCGCCCGACACGGGATCCAGTGCCAACTTCGTCTTCTGGATCCGCTTGTTCATCGTCCTCTTCCTCATCCTGTCGTGTGGCGTCCAGCAATTCCGATCCTGCTTCCCTCGTCTCCCAAGACCAACACAGAGCTGTTCCTCGTGGCTTTCACATCGACATTCGCTGGCTTTCTCTTCGGCTACGGCATCTCCTTCCTCATCGGATTTCCCGTCCCAGTCAACGTCGTGGTTCAATCCGTCACATTGATTCCGGTCATGCTTCTTGCGCTTCGAATGGTCTGGCGTCGCTCATTACGAAACAACGCGCCGCTGCAACGAAGCGTACGCAATCAGGTCACCGCACTCATGATCCAAGTCTGCATGACGTACGTTTATCCGCTCTATTTCTTCGCGTTCACATCGCTGCCACCATTCGGACAGTCCGCATTCAGCTTCATGCTTCCACTCATCAAGCTGTGCCTCAAAAACGGCCCGCACCAATCTCTTCGAGCCTTGGACGACATCAAACCTGTCTTTGTCGTGCTCAACGTTGACGTCTTCGGCTCATTCTACGTCGCGAGTTCTCTGCAGGCGTCCCAGTCCACGCTCAACACAGTGCTTATCCTGGCTGTTGGCATTGCTCAGATAGCTGTCGCCATCTACGACATCCGTGCCGTGATGCGTGAGATCGGCTCGCTTGTTCGATGGGATCACTTTGAAGGCTCGCTTTTCGATCTCTGTCTCGTGTCAGCCGCCTCGGAAAAGTCCGGGCCAAGCGTGATCACCGCGTCTCGAACATCAACCTTGCAGCTTCGATGAGCACTCGCGCACGCAGTCGGGTCGTGTGCCCAGTCCAAGCTAGTGGTCCGAGCACGGGACGGATGTCAGCGCAGCAGCTTGTTCTGCTCAAGGCAGGTCTGGATCCTGCCAACCGTGCTCTTCTTGCCAGGAAGATCGCGAAAGTGGTGTAAATGGCCGAGTTCCTCCTGCTCGTCGAGTTCACTGTAGTCATCATCCCCATTCTTTACAGTATGTCCCTCGTTGCTTGCCTTCGCTTGATCTTCTCGTCATCACACTCTCATGATCCGTAGGTATCTACTTGGCGGCAATGTCCAACTAGCCCAATCGCGTCTACTGCCCACTGCTGGTGTCAACCACTGCCCAAGGGCTCAAGCACTCGGTCTCTAGAGTCAGGCTCAACGCCAGTCTCGAGCTCATTTCACTTCTCATCGTCGGTTGGCTTCTTCATCGCGAACTTAAGCTCTCCAGTGCGCGTCTGCTGGTGTTTGCTCTTGAAGCTGAACTCAAGCTTGTCCAATCCAGCGTCATGCCTTGGATCTTGTACATGATTCATCAGTCACTCGAGCACTCAGGTACGACAAATGTGTGCTTGTCAGCACATGAATGCAGTCGACTGAGCAACTGGCTTCCGCACGTCTTGATCTGCGTCGACAGCGAAAACTGATGCTCACATGCTGAATGACGCGCTTGCCAGGGTGTTTGCACTGGGCGAGAAGTACCACGAGTAGAACCAAGATATGTAACGAGTCGATTTGAATGAGGCTACATGGTGTTCATTCTCCCACTGTCAATACATCAATCCCCTGTGAGATTTCCATTTGAAGTGACTGAAGAACATAGCTCACAAGATCGCCAACATGCGGAGAGTTCTCGGATGCTGTGCCTCTTTCACTCTCCATGTCGGCGAATCCTGGTACAATATGCACACAAACTCGAACGATCGTACCCCTTTCAGCTGGCTGAATCATCGCCCAACCCGCCACATCGACAACAGTAGCTTGACTCGCTTCGTGCTCGTCTTCTCGTGTGATCTTGGTTCGCCACACGTGCACTTGTCGGTTTGCTTCCATGAACTGCTTGATCATTGAACTCGCGTAAACGGGGAAGTCTTGCCCACGATACGTATACGCGTTGCGGTACCGCACTGCTACGGTGTGTTCTTGAACAATGAGCTCCTCAATCCGATAACCTAATAACTGGAATGCCCGAGATACAAATGCCCACGCCCTCGAGTCCCCGACACCAGGAGCAAAGTGAGACCGTGGACTCGTAAACTGCTTCTGCAGCTCCATGACCATCTGCGACCGACCGTTGTGGTCACTCGTGCGCGCGTCGATCCGCCACGCGTCTCGAGCCATCGCTTCCTCCCAGTGGACCGTGTTGACGATGCTGTCGGTCATCCGATAGCCCACGTGGAGGTCATCCAGGAAACGGCGAAAGAGGTCGAGATCGCGGGTCAAGTACCTGAATGGCGAGGCGTCCCGGTCGTCTTCCGTGATGAGCTGTCTCAAGTGCCGGATGATCTCACTGTGTTCGTTGAGACGCTGGCGTAGCAGGCGATTGAGTGCTTCGGCTTGTCGTCGCTTTTTGCATTCGTGGCGTGCGCCTCGTCGAGACGTCGTGTCGAGACGAGCGACCCGCTCGACCAGATCATCCCGCTCCTTCTCCAACTCGTACGCCAGCACTCGCAGGTGACGCAGCTCCGCCTGCATGCGCTCCCGTGCCAGGTTCTTGAGCGGTGCGCGCGTCTCCGTCGTCATGGTCTCTTTTCACAATCGCCGGACTCAACACATGGCAACTCGAGGGTCCCGCCTAAGTACGAGATAGTTCCATGCACTTGGCGTCTTCTCTTCCACGCTCGAGTCCGTCCCTTGGCTTGCCTGCAGTTATTCCTACAACGCACGACGAACCAACTTGGCCATGAGCGGTGTCTCGCTGCTTTGATCAGTCAATGTATTTCGCATACGAAGCCTTGCAAATGCCTGGCCGGCATTCACTCATCAGCAAGCTACAGTATCGAATCTATTGACAACGCAAGATCAAGACAGAAGATAGGCTACGGCGAGTCGAGACGACGCATTATCACTACTCGCGGTGACCGTGTTCACTTCGTCGACAGGTGACGCTGATGATGATACGCAGAGCGGCTGGTCGTGGCACGAGATGATCTCAGTCACCATGCTTTCCTCGGCGACAATGGCGTTCTCCATGATTGAGGCGGTGACGCGGGGGTCCTGGAGGACGCGATCCACCGCCGCAAAGAAATCGGTCTCTACATCGTGGCGCACCAATTTCCCATTGGCGTTGAAGTGCATGTGGAAGACCATGGGGCAGACCAGTTCACGACCAATGAGGCGATTCCATACAATCGGATCCCACAGCGTGAGTGGGAAGACGGTCGCGAGAGTTTGGTGCGTGAACACGCCACGCAAGACGACAGGCGCTCGAATGATGTAGCACTGGTCCATGCCCACAATCACGTCAGCCGATACGAGCGAGTACGAGTGCGGGTGGAAGAGTTCCGTGTAACGTCGCCATTGCTCGAGTAGCATGTCGAGGCCATACGTCGTCAACCCCAGCGACATTTGCGGCGCAGCAATGGAGGCAATGAACGCACATGCCGGCGAGCCCTGGCTGAGCCCACAAGCGAGCAATTCAAAGTACTGGTGCACGGTCTTGAGTACTACTTCCTGGAGGTCGAGTCGTGTGTACAAGCTTCGTGTCTGGAGCGCGTGCTTTCGAGCAGCGAGGTCGTAAATCTGCTGCTTCAGCTCGTTCACATCCAACAGGAGGTTACAAAGTCGGGAGTTGTCGCGATCACGGACGAACGCACGCGCGAGTTGTTTGGTGGCCTTCTTCCGCGTGCGTTGCTTGGCTCGCCAGGGCGTGGCGACGACAGAATCATGGGTCGCCATCCGGACCCAGCTCGTCAAAAAACAAAGTGAGCCCACGACTTTACTCGCTGCGGCTGTGTTCTTCGGTCGTATTCTTCGGTTCAGTCTCGGGGCGCTTCCCGTATGACACTGCACTGTCCCACGAGTGATCGACAAGTCTCCTTCCTTTGATTTGATCCCGTGTCGCTTGGACGTGCGTCAATACCGACGGAATGTTCACGTGACAATACTAACAACAAGTCCACTCTTTGTGACATCCATGGCTGAGATAGGAGACAAATGCCGCTCGATCCTGGTTTATTATTGATAGAGAGCTGGCTTAGGCGGCTTCCTCTGCGCACTTGCGCTTAAAGAAGGCGAGACACGAGCGGCACCAAGGATATTAGCCTAATGTCTGTTAGCTCAAGCTAGTTAGTCCGACATCTCGTCGAAGTTTAGTGTGGTGGACATCACAACGTACCTGTTGGAAGTGGACCACATTAACCACTCTCTTGGGGTGTTGGTGAATGGAACAAATGCGCATGATTATTCCTCTATCGACTCGCAAGTGGCGCGGTGTGGACGCGTCTGAGCACGCGAGAGCCTCTCTGGATGATGCTGGGTGCGTGCGCATCAACGGCGTGTGTGTGGATACGCGCGCAGAGTCGGCGCACGACGAGTCATGAGCTCAAGAAACGCGATCCTACGGTGTCTTGGCGTGAAGCCACTCGAAGCGGAAGGAAAAGTCGACGCCTACAAGCGACACATGGGTCAATTCCAAAAGGAGATTCGACTTCCCAAAGCACGGCGCCTACCGTTGTGCGTGAGCGACTGCTGGTTCACGTACAAGCTCCAGCTTAGCAGACTCGCCTGGGTCAGAACGCGTTGCTCTTCGAGCGCAAACGCCAAGAGATGGAGCACGGGAAGGCGGAGTTCGCGTTGCAATAGCCAGCAAATGAGCAGGAACGAGAGGAACTCGAGACTCGCGTTGAGCATGACGTGCGCGATGGATTCCCGCAGGTGGTACGCGTCCAAGTCGGCCAGTTGGGAGTAATACGACTTGTTGGGCAAGTACGTCATGACCACGAGGTACATGCCTATGGTCAGAACAATCGTCAAGTGCGGTCGGATCAAGAGCTCATAGACAACGGGACGTACTGTAGATGATGGGGATCATGACTTCGGCAAACTCGATGAGCAGGACGAACTCGACGGTGTACAGGAGCTTGGTGATCTTCTGGACGAGTTGAGCTCGTTGAGCAGGTTGTAGGCCGATGGCGAGTGTGGCTTCTTGGACGGTGGCGACGGACGGAGACGTGGCGACCTGCGAGACAGCTGCGATCTGTCGCGACGACTTGGACGAGACGGAATACTTCCCCGGCGGTGAGACTTTGATCGAGGAGCAGCGCTGCTCCACTTCGTTTCGTACATCGGGCAACGCTGCGACCATCGTACAGAGATCGAGAAGGGAGCCGTCAAACCGATCGACACGAGCGAGGGTCTTGATCTCTTTGTGCAAGCGCTGCACGTCTTTGAGCGAGATTACAATCTGGACCAGGTCGACGACCATGATGAGCAGTGTATTTGTCCACGACTGGGACGACTGAAGGCAGTTGGTGACGTACAAGGCGCTGAAAAGGTCAACGTTGAAGACGACAAAGACCGGTTTCACATCGTCCACACCTTGAAGCACGCGGCTGAAATGGTTTCGAAGTCCGAGCTTGATGAATGGAAGGACGAACGTGAACGCCGACTGAGCGATTGAAGTCAGCGACTTGAAGGCAGACAAGTACATTGGGTAGATGTATGTCATCATTGTCTCACCGATGAACACGAGGAAGTGGCTGTCCAGGTCGGATTTCAACTTTGGATCCACGCGCAACGTCTTCCTCAGCACCAAGAACATGGAGACGATGGCTGTTGGTAACCCCATGAGCGACGCACAGATGACGGCAAAGGGAACTGGAAATCCAACAGCGGACGAGAGCACGTAGACGAACAAGGTCGCGCTAGTGGCTGTCGCAAAGGCGACGAGAATGACTTGATAAACGCGTAGATCAAGGCGAGGGACACAGCAATGGAACTGCTTGATGCGACCACAGATCATGATGAAGATGAAGAGATGCATGCGGATCCAGTAGATGGCGTTGCTGTCTTTCCCTTGCGTTGTGGCAGCTAGAGGCATGCAGTCGACGAGTGTGATCACAATGAGTGCGGGTAGTGGAGTTATTAGGCAAAGAAGGATAACGCGCGCCCAGGTTGTCACTCGGCTATAGTCACGTGCTCGTTCGACACGCTCAACTGAGAATCGACCGTGCAGTTCGACTTGCAGACGCGTCCAGAAGTGGTTCACCTCGGTTCCAAGCATTCTTGATCGGGTCCAGAGACGACTGGAGACGGTGCGATCTCTTGATGAAGGTGTCATCATGCTTTGTGACGATGCCATCTTCACGGATTGGGTCTCTTGGTGCTTGATCGGCTTCATCATGGCGTCGAGCCGCTCTGATGTTTGTACACTGCCACTGCGTGCTCACTCGGTGATTAGATATTTTTAAGATTGTGAGTTTCGTCCTCGGTTCTCTTCTGGGCGTGTTCGTGATGAATGACGTTATAGTCGACAAGCGACTCGATCGACGTTCTGATTCCTCCTACTTCAAAGTCAGTGAATTGAATTGTATCGATTCGGTGACCACGAACTCACAAGCTCGACAAGCGATCATGTGGATCAACAGCGGCTTTCATTTAAGGCGACTGGGGACGAAGCCAGGCGAATTGAAACGTAAAGTCGACGCCTACACGAGCTCAAATCAGCATATTCAGCATGGCGAACCACGTTCAAGCGCGCTTACCGTTGTGTGTGAGCGATTGCTGGTTCACATATAAGATCCAGCTTAGCAGACTCGCTTGGATCAGCACTCGCTCCGTATCCAACGCGAAAGCCAGTAGATGCGTTGTGGAAATTCGAAGTTGGCGCTGCAACAACCAACATATGAGAAGAAACGAGAGTAGCTCAAGGGTGGCGTTGAGCATAACGTTGGCGATGGAGTGATTCAAGTGATATTCATCCAAACTGGCGAGTTGGCGGTAGTACGCTTTATTCGGCAAGTACGTCATGGCCACCAAGTACATGCCTGGTAATTTCAGAAGGGTCAATACCTCGGTGGGTGCTCGAGTATCAACACATGAAGACTTACTGTAGATGATGGGGATCATGACTTCGGCAAACTCGATGAGCAAGACGAATTCGGCGATGTACAGCACCTTGGTGATCTTCTGGACGAGTCGGACGCGCTGAGCAGATCGGATTCCGGCGGGAAGCGAAGTCTTCTTAGCCTTTTGGAGGGAGGAAGCCTCGCCTGCACACGACACTGGTACGATTTGTCGCGTTGGTGCTGTCGAGACGTTGTATCTCGATGCGTTGGCAATTTTCGCGGATAGGCATTGTCGGTCGAGCTCCTTGCGCACTTTGGGATTTGACGCGACCGCCGAGCAGAGGCTTAGAATGGAGCCCTCGTATTGGTCCCGTCGAATGATGGCGTGGATCTCCTTCAAAACGCTTCGGACGTCGGCTACGGAGACGGTGAGCTGTATAATGTCAACTGTTGAGATCAATACTATGTTGAACGATGACTGGGATGACTGAAGGCAGCTGGTGACGTACAAGGCACTGAAAAGGTCGACATTGAACACCAAGAAGACGGGTTTGACGTCGTCCACACCACGAAGCACGCGGCCAAAGTGATTTCTCAATGTGACTTTGATGAGTGGGAGCAAGAGCGTGAAGGCTGACTGAGAGCTGGGCGAAAGCGACTTGAAGGCAGACAAGCACATGGGATAGATGTATGTCATCATTGTCTCGCCGATGAACACCAAGAAGTGACTGTCCAGGTCGGATTTCAGCTCAGGATCTGTGTGGATCATCTTCCTCAGCACCATGAACATGGAGAAAATGGCGGTCGGTAACCCCATGAGCGACGCACAGATGACGGCAAAGGGAACTGGGAAGCCGACGGCGGACGAGAGCACATAGACGAACAAGGTTGCGCTGGTGGCTGTCGCGAATGCCACTGCGACGACCTGGTGGGCGCATAGATCGAGTCGAGGGACACAGCAATGGAATTGTTTAATTCGACCAGAGACCATGATGAAGATGAAGGGATGCATGCGGATCCAGTAGATCGCATTGCCGTTTCGACCGCGCTCTGTTGGCGATAATGGCATACAATCGACCAGCGTGATGACGACAAGTGCAGGCAGCGGTGTGAGCAAGCAGAGAAGGATGACACGTATCCACGATATCGATTCGCAGTATTCGTATGCTCGTCCGACACGTTGAGCCGAGAATCGGCCTTTCAGTTCAACTTGGAAACGCTCCCAGAAGCGCACAAAACTCGTTCCAGACGACCGTGACTTAGCCAACACACGCGCCGACACTCTGCGATGGAGAGGAGGGCGCGTTGGGATGAGCTGGTTCATTTGACCCAGCCCTTCTGCTTCACTTTGGCTCGGCTGGAAGGACGGTAAGGGCCGCCGTTCGAACAACCAGTCAATGCGTGCAAGATGACTCGGTATTTTTACTTCGTGAGCCGTTTCTCCCGTGCTCAGGTGGATGCGATTGACGAAGAATCAAAGCGGCTTCGCTCGAATCTTCCCCAGACACGATCTGGACAACCCGCTTCCGCCTTGTCGAGCTGTCACCACACCACCGTCGGTTGTCATCATGTCACTCGAGTTGAAACATGTTCTGATGCCGAGGCCTACGACGATTACTGTAGTGTGCTCACACTACTGTGGTGACTTGGGATGAAGCCACGCGAATCGAAACGTGAAGTCGACCTGCGCGAGCTCGAATCAACAAACACGAGCATGACAAGCCACGTCCAAGCGCGCTTACCGTTGTGAGCGAGTGATTGCTGGTTCACGTACAAGATCCAGCTCAGCAGACTCGCTTGGACCAAGACTCGCTCCGTGTCCAATGCGAAAGCCAGCAGATGCATCGTCGAAATTCGAAGCTCGCGTTGTAGTAACCAACCCATGGCTAGAAACGACAAGAATTCAAGAGTGGCGTTAAGCATGACTTTGGTGATCGAGTGATTCAAGTGGTATTCGTCCAAACTGGCGAGTTGGTGATAGTACGACTTGTTGGGCAAGTACGTCATGGCCATCAAGTATATGCCTAAAGACACAGACACGTCAAGTAGCGTATCCAGGCCATAAGCCAAGGGTCAAAGTGACTTACTGTAGATGATGGGGATCATGACTTCGGCCAACTCGATGAGCAGGACGAACTCGACGATGTACAAGAGCTTCATGATCTTTTGAACAAGGTGGACGCGCTGATCAGCTTCAATTCCAATAGCAAGCGAAGCGCCTTGGATGATGGCGACAGAAGGAGATAAAATCGTTTCGTGTGCGACGGCGACGATGCGTCTCGTTGATTTCATCGAGACTGTGTACTTCGAAGCATTGGCTATGGACGCGGACGAGCAATGCTGATCCAGTTCCTTGTGTACCTCGGGAATTGATGCGAGCATCGTACAGAGGTCCAGAAGCGAGCCTTTGTACTTGTCCAGCTGAACCATTGATCGAATCTCTTTCATGACGTTCCGTACGTCGTTCAGCGAGATGACGAGTTGGAGAACGTCGATGACCATGATGAGTAGCGTGTTGATCCACAAATGAGATGACTGGAGACAACTGGTGACGTTCAAGGCACTAAAAAGATCGACATCTAGCACCACGAAGACGGATTTCACATCGTCCACACCACGAAGCACGCGGCTGAAGTGATTTCGAAGTCCGAGCTTGATGAACGGAAGGACGAATGTGAAAGCCGACTGAGCGATCGACGTCAAGGACTTGAAGGCAGACAAGTACATAGGATAGATGTATGTCATCATTGTCTCGCCGATGAACACGAGGAAGTGGCTGTCCAGGTCGGATTTCAACTTTGGATCCACGCGCAACGTCTTCCTCAGCACCAAGAACATGGAGACGATGGCTGTTGGTAACCCCATGAGCGACGCACAGATGACGGCAAAGGGAACTGGAAATCCAACAGCGGACGAGAGCACGTAGACGAACAAGGTTGCGCTGGTGGCTGTCGCGAATGCCACTGCGACGATTTGGTGGGCACGTAGATCGAGTCGAGGGACACAGCAATGGAATTGCTTGATTCGACCAGAGACCATGATGAAGATGAAGGGATGCATGCGGATCCAGTAGATCGCATTGCCGTTTCGACCGCGCTCTGTTGGCGATAATGGCATACAATCTACCAGCGTGATGACGACAAGTGCCGGCAGCGGCGTTACCAGACAGAGGAAGACAATACGGAACCAGGATGTTGAGCGACAGTATTCTCGCACTCGTCCGACACGTTGACCAGAGAATCGGCCCTGCAGTTCGACCTGAAAGCGTTCCCAGAAGCGCACAGCTCTCGTTCCACACGGCCGAAGGTGCGCTTTCAGTCGCTCCAGGACCCTGCGGCTGCTCATTTGGACGGCTGGTTCTCTTGGTCTTGGCCGTTTGCAAAGCTTTGTCTTGTACAGCACGGCGGCATGGGACGCGGTTGAATGTCCAGTCGACATGACAGACACTGTGCAAAAAGCTCGGATCTATTTACATGGTCCGTCGTTTCGTTCTTGTCTAGCTGGATGCGACTGAGGACTAATCCAAGCTCAACCCATACGCACATTGCAGTCGTTTTCGTTTCTCATCAGGTGGGCAATGACTTCTGTGGCAAGAGTCAAGTAAGCTAGACATACTCCTGTCACAGCTCGGATCGAAACTCTCGACATGACGATCTGCTGCATTTCGAACCGGTTCCGTGTTGTCATCCGTTCTCAGAAGTCCTCTCGGACGCGGAAATTGGATTCTTGTCACAATTCTCGCTGCCCAAGTAAGCGTCACGCGCGACCCGCGCGCCTTGTAGCACCACTCCAACTTCTTCGATAGATAAAATATCCAAGAGGCCCGCTACAAAGTCGATTGTCCAGGCAACGCAAGTGATGATGTTTCTCTCGTCAAACTGGTATGTTCCGGATGCCGTACAACACAGTCGACAGCCCAGTAACTTCTCTTTCAATGCCGCGTTACTCTGTACATGTGGATAAACGTAGCGTATTGTTGCCGGTGTGAGAACCATCTTGATTTCTAATGTCGCTCGGATAGCTGTCATGGTTTCTGGGCCGATCGAGACGGTGTCAAGAGCAAGCAGATGCAGCGTGAGGTCGTCGTAGTACGTTGTGAAGCACTTGGTCTGCTCAATAAAGATCTCGTTCATAGTAATCACCGATGCGGACGCTATCGGACATTATGGCCACGAGGAACTCCATTTGTTGTTGGAGACGAGCTGACGGCGGTCGACGTGATGTGGGGATTGAATGCGACACTAGCACGAGGCTGTCGACGCTGAGGTCGCGCTCGAAAAGTCGAAAGTATTCGATGACGATCTTGGCGGAGGCTTCGCGGGGATTAACTGACTGATACAGCGACCGCCGCCGCTCTTCCAGAAGCTGGATTTGATCTTTCAAGTCGGATACGAGCACTTCCAGTTCTGACTCGTAAAGCTTTTGTTTGTCACGATACCGCGCTTGGTTCTGGCGACACTGCTCGCGACGGCGCTCTGTCTTGATGCGGACGCGCTTGCTCTTCGGCTTCGCTGGATCGGTAACTTGTGTCGTCGGCACGAGAACGATGCTGTTGGCTACGTGTCTGGTTGCTGTCTTCGCCAGGATATCCGCTTTACCAGACATGACAGACTTGCGCAAAGCAGCGAGGACTTGGGACCGCGTCATGGCGGTTGAGCGGGCCTGGAAATGGCTCGAGCGATCCATCCTTGGCTCACTATAGTGTCACGTGAGGATGATTTTGGCGTTCAGGGACTGCTGACGTTTGGTTTTGCAGTGATGCTTCGAGATCCATAGCTCTACTTGATTGGCTTAAATACATCTAGATCACTCCTGACCGCGTTTCAATTTGCTAAAAACTGACTGGCTTTATCTGCATTACAATAGGTGGATTCCAATCAAGTTTTTCGATGGATAACAGGTTTGGGCTAACGACTCAGTTTTGTGCTGTCCAACGCTGAGTGATCAACGCGGATAGTCGTTGTCGCTGCCTGCCTTCGTGGGCTTGTCCATCAGTACCAACTCACGACCCGCAGATCAGTGAGGGCTCCCCCTAGCTACGTGTTCCACGGGCTCGTGGAGCAGTGCATCATGCCCAGCAGGATGATCGTCACCAACCTTTTTGCATGCGACACGGCCGCTGTCAATTACCGCGTCTGTCCGCAGTTTCTGAAGCAAATAGTGCCCATTCCCCAATGAAGTTTTGGTGTGTCACGTACCAAGCCTCCAGTAGGCACTGACTTCCTCGGGGTGGTCTCGACCTCAGGCCGCGCTCCATTGCCAAGTACACACGGAGTGATCTCGTCATGACTTCCGGTGTGACCGACTTCAATGCACTAGGATCCAACCGACGATCCATCGCAACACTGGTCGTGCGATCACCCATCTTCATACGCATGCTGCCTAGGGGGGTGCGTGCTAAACTCCATGTCGCCGAGCGAATCAGAGAACAGATTCAAATGGCTGGGTAACCTGTGAGTACTTGCAGAACAGGGTGGGACGAGAGGTCCAAGACAACCCCTTTTTTCATACCGCGTAGACGGCGCACCACTTTAGCAATCACCACAGTTGCTCCGTCTGTCTGTCTCTGTAATAGTATTGTGTCTGTGGCTAACCACTTTGGGAAACTCGACCAGGAGAAGACATCTGATCATGTAGTCTTGGCACTCTTGTGGACGAGCTTGGCCGCACTCTCGAGTGTACGCACCTCCTGGCGCTTGTGCAGGAGTCGCAGGCCAAGTTGGTTCAATCCCGCTTGGTCTTACGGCGCTTGTACTGTGCCTCGTGCATCAACCTCTCGTCGATTCAGGTACGTGCCTTTTACATATCTTTAATACTGAGGGCCTCGCAGTGATGAGATCTGGTCCTTTGAGTAGGCGTCGACTCTACTCTGCGCCTCGCTTGGCTGCGCACAATGTGAAGATAGCGGCGTCTGGTGCATTTTAGACACAACATTTCCCCATTTCATGCACAATCCGAAGCGTTTTAGGACCTAATCGGACTAGTGTGTACCACATAACATTCGAGGTCCATATGGATCACTGGTGATGTGGTTCACATCACCATTGTCAAGAGCTCTGATGACAATGGTGGTGGTGGTGAGCATGCGACGCTGGACGACGCCGCTCGTGCGCCATGGCCACGCGCGCAGCGTTTGCACGGCGGCCTCACAGCTAGAAGGAGCAGCTGCTGCGACGCCTCCACAGGCTAAACGCACCATCACAGCGGTACATTCACGTCGTTTTGACGGTGATTCCGGCGGTCTCATGGTGATTTTGTATGGTTTGTAGACCATTACGTCGTTGGATGAGGACGGCGATGCGATCGGATACGACGCTAGTGTTCCTGTTCACACAAATCGTCCACTGCGCGTGCCGTTCGCGGTCCCAGGCGACACACTCGCGGTGCAAGTGTGGAACAAGGACCTTGTGCGGTCCGACTTTACGAGCGCCATGTTCGCACAGCTCGAGACGATCGAGCAGCCGAGCGAGCATCGCGTCGAGCCCTTGTGCAGCAAGTTCTTTGGCATTTGCGGCGGCTGCAAGCATCAGAACGTGCGGTATGCCGAGCAGTTGGAACAAAAGCAGCGACGTGTGGAGAGCATGTTTACTGACCGAGGGATCCCAGTGACCGAGCCGATTCGTCGTATTCAAGGCGTTGAGAGCGAGGGAGACGCTGGCTTGTATCGCTACCGCAACAAAATGGAGTTTACGTGCAGCACCGGACGCTGGATGCTCGACGACGACAAGACCGAGGACGAGGAGGTGTTGCCCGAGTTCACCCTGGGCTTGTTCCCAGTGGCCTCTGTGAGCACACGACGTGCTCGTACGCAGAAGAAGCGACGCAATGGACGACACCGCGAGTGGAACTCACGCATCCTGTCGATCGACAGCTGCGTGCTGCAGGACGCGTCGTGCGACTGGCTGCTTCAGCGCATTCGATCGCTTTGTGAGGAGCTGAACATCAAGGCGTACGACTTCCACACGCACGACGGATTCCTCAAGAACGTGGTGCTACGTCGTGGTACAGTGGGTGACGACAAGGAAATCATGGTCGGTTTCGTCACCACGACGCTCGAGGCGGGAGACAGAACAACAGCAACGACTGAACCAGCTCGTGGAGACACTCGTGGGTGACTTTGATTTGGAACAGCAGACAGGGAACGTCGTCTCGATCGTGCAGCAAGTGGACGAAGAAGCACTACGTCATCGTCGAGAAACGGCGGCCGAAAAGCAGCGCGTGCTCTTTGGTCGTGACTTTATGTACGATTCCATCCTGGGTCACCACTTTGAAGTGTCGCTCGACTCGTTCTTCCAGCCCAATTCGACCCAGGCAAGCCAACTCTATCGCGTAATCCAGGAGCAGATCGTCGAGCGGATGAGTGAGAAGAAGCCGATTGTTTGGGACTTGTTCTGTGGTGTGGGCAGCATCGGCATTTGCATGGGACCCCACGTCGAGCGCCTCATCGGCTTTGAAATCGTCGATGCCGCCGTCGAGAAGGCCCGTAAGAACGCAGAGATCAACGGCTACACGGCTGAGCAGATGCAGTTCCGTCGTTTGGATCTGTCTAACCACTGGAGCGAGGTCGAATCCCAGCTACTCACACTGGCTGAAGATCCCGCAACCCGTCCCGACTTGATTATCGTTGACCCACCACGTGCTGGTCTCCACAAGAAGCTCATCACGCTGCTTACGCGACTCGCACCAGCCCAGATCTGCTATGTTTCGTGCAATCCCGAGACTCAAGTGCGTGATCTCGAGCTGTTGTGCTGTGGTGAGACTGCGCCATACAGTGTCGAGATGGTGCAGCCCGTCGACATGCTGCCGCACACGCCACATCTCGAGACGGTGGCGTGGCTTGAACGCCGTCATAACTGATGAAGATCTAGAATAGCAACAGACGAAGATATCTTGGCGTTGGTACAAGAATCAACCAGCAATAACTAGAGCGGCTGCGCCGGTCAAGTGTGTAAACTTGTCTGAGCACGGCAATTGTTGGTCTCTCGGCCGGAAATACCGCTTGTACTGACCTGTCTTGTGCCTCGATTTATCTCTGAATACCAGATCCGGACTGATAGCAAGCAATCAGTCGTCAAGACGTGGAGCAAGCGACTAATGGTTGCATTGCGACAGCTTCAAGCTCTTCCTGGGGCGATCGCCGCTTATGTCGCTCATCTCTGGGAGCGTGGGCAGGTGGAGCTGCAAGGACGCTTTTCCGTCCAACACATGGAGTTCGTACGCGACTAGGTCCGTCAGACGTCCTGGCGGCGTGTGTTTCTCGTGTGGTTTGGCACGCCTGTACTCCCGCTTGCCACTCTTCTCATCGTCGACTGTATCCCGTTGATTCCTGCCAACGTGGGTTTGAACGCCAACTGGGCGTATTGGATACGCTCTCGCTTGGCCTCCTTCTGCATTATTGGCGGCGCGCTCAATCACCTCCGCTGTCGCATGTTCGCACTCCCATTGCGCTTCCGAGATGTCGTATGGGTTGCTGTCGTGAGTACAATGGTCGACTTACCGTGTATCTATGGCGTGGCGTCGTCAGTGGGCTTTCCAGCGCTCCTTTACGATGGTCCTTGAATCCGTTTTCATCGTACCAGTCGTCGTTCTCTTACTACAGATGCTCTTGGGGCGATCTCTACGCGAGAGTGCGTCTCTTCGCGCTGAATTATTCAAGTAATCGAACGTTCTCCACGGCCAAGTCCTCATGACGTACCTGTATCCGCTCTACTTCTTCGCTTTCACGTCGTTACCTCCGACTAGCAAGTCCGCCATGGTGTTTGTGCTCCCAATCATCAAGGTTCTCATCAAAAACTTCTTTCATCACACGCTCGGCAACTTGAACGACCTCAAACCGGTCTTCATCGTCTCCAATGTCGATCTCTTCAGCGCGTTGTACTCGGCTCTTTGTCTCCAGTCCTCAAAATCGTGGACTAACACGCTCTTGGTCATGATCTTACCAAATTGTGCGTACTACGTCCAGTTGGCTGCGTTGGACCAGTCTCAGTTGCTCGATTCCATTTACGACGTCGTGATCAACGGTAGTCTCGAATTCACGTCGTTCCTTCTCACCAATTGGCTCTTGTATCGTCAACTCGGAGTCTCCAGCGGACATTTACTGGCGTCTGCGCTAGAAAAACGACAGGAATTGATCCAAACGAGCCTCATTGTGTCAGTTATGTACGCGATCCAGAATTCATGCTGCAATCTTTGCTAGCAGTTCTGCACACCAATCCGTGATGGCCCAGAGATCATGCCAAGGCCACGAATGCGGGAGCCACCACCGCCACCAGCATCTCCCAGTACTCAACGTCGACCCAGGCCTTGACAGCCTCGCCGGAAAACGGATACGCAGAGATGAAGAAATGGCGAAGCGTTGCAGCACTCAGTAGGAGGTTGGTGTCTGATGTCGTGTATGGCAAGCTAACTAACTGCATTGCTCAGGAGTCGACTTCACTCTACGATTTGCGTGGCTTCGCAACGCATGAGCGACCTTCGTGATAGGTTTACGACATAACTTATGGTACGTACGAGAAAATTCGCTTAATTACGCGCAAACATGAAGCCCGCGGCATCGTGCTTTCTTGTCTTGGCAAAGCCACTTAAACTTGAGAGAAGAATCCACGTCTGTGATCCATTTTCAGTATAATCTAACGTGAAATAGCGCGTTAATCGCTCATACGCAATAACCATACGGTCAGACCGGAGTGGATCAGTGCTTGCTGCGTTTCGAGTGCAAACCCGAGCAACTGTGAGGTAAATAGCTCGAGTTCTCGATTGATTAGCCAGCATATGAGCAGAAACGAGGCGAATAAAACTCCAGTGTTCAATACAACAGTCGTGATGGAGCGGTGAAGCTGTTCCGAGGTTAGAGCAGCTAGTCGCGGATAATGCACACGATTCGGCAAGTGGGTCATCGCTATCAGGTAGATCACTACACACACAGACGCACTCGATCAGAAACGTTGGGTAACGTAACAATCAGTAGTCATACGTACAGAGGACAACAGGGATCAAAATTCCGGCAACCACGATGAGAAGGACAAACCCGGCCTAGTTGAGAACTTGTGTGATCATGTTAGCCAGTCGAGTGCCACAGGCAGGTTTCGGCCCAGAAGCTCTCATTGTTGTTGCTTGCCTATCAATGAACAAACTTATGGCTTGGAGCGTAGCCACTCGAATCGCATCGAGAAGTCAACACCTGTGGATCGACAAAATACAATCAGTGCCTGGCAGCAAAGACAGTTTCGAGCACGTAACAGGACCTGCATGAACCAAAGACTGCTGAGTCACGTAGGACACCCATGTCAAGATGCTCGATTGCACGATCTCGCGTTGGATTTTCAATGCAAACGCCAATAACGTCGTGGTGGAAAGGTGAAGTTGACTTCGGAGAAGCCAGCAAGCGACAACCAGCGATACGAATTCGAGAGTGACGTTGACACCGACCCGAGCAATCGACTCCGAGAGTTGTTCGACAACCAAGGACGAGAGCTGCTTGTAGTAGGCACGATTAGGCAAATGTGCCACCACCAGCAGGTAAATACCTACAACACCGAGGTGGTGAGTGATGATAACACGACCAATTCGACTCCACGTACCATAAATCATGGGCATGATCACTTCCACAAATTCCACCAGGAGAAGAAAAACTCGGCCATATAAAGAGCCTTGGCGATTTTGTGCACTAGCCGAACACGGTTTGCTGGAGTGAGTCCTGTTGCAGCCAAAGCCTCTTGCACGACGGCCGCGGAGGGCGGTCCAGGTCGAGGAACTGAGTCCGGCACTACCATACGACCAGATGCCACAGTCGAGAAGCGTTTATTACCCTCGACAAGCGTTCTCAGTGACGAGTTTCGGTGATCCAGCTCTTTTCGTCTTTTCGTGTCTCCACTGGTGTTGACGCCATCACGCACAAATCCAGAGGCGAGCCATTGAACTGGTCGACACGAACAAGTGAGTGCACCTCATTCATAACCATCCGCAGGTCGAATAAGGAAATGGCCATCTGTACGATATCCACAACCATAATCAACAGCGCGTTGGTCCACGTTTGGGAAGCTTGAAGACAGTTGGCCACGTAAAAGGCACTGAAGATGTCGACGTTGAAGACGATGAAGGCAGGTTTAATGTCGTCCAAGTCATGAAGACTTCGATGGAAATAATTCTTGAGCAGAATCTTGATACCAGGGAGTAAAAACGTGAGGATCGACTGTCCAATCGACGGTAACGACACAAACGCGAATAAAAACAGTGGATAGACGTAGGTCATGATACATTGGCCCATGAGCACATACACCTGGTAACGAAGATCCCTCTGTGACGCTTCGTTATCTTGGAGCGCACTCGCCATAGCATGCGTAGACCGATGACGATAGCTGGGATGACCGTGAAGGATTGCAAGGGCAGGTTGAACGGCAGTGGAAAGCCATTGAGCAGCGAGATTCTGTAGGCGAAGATCGGTTGTCGAAAAAACCCGACACGACAAGAGACTCCTGCATCGATTCCTTCTGGCTTCTTCTTCTTCGGCATCAATTATTGAGTCAACACGTCCCGTCGCGCTGGTGGTTTCTTGCTTCACGAAAGAATCAAGCTCGTCCAAACACTTCTGCACAATTGATTCCGGCAACACTATCGAGTAGTTTTTCACTACGGCAGTAGATTTCCGAACAACAAGCCGTACTGTAACTTGGCTTGTGTCGTCGAATTTGAACTCATGCACGTGTTCGAAAAATGCCAAACTTCTATCGACGGACACAGGTTCTTGGATGTGAGCTGATATCTCGTCAAGTGATATAAGCTGTTGGCCCTTCTTGTGCATCTTGGCTTAGTGTTGTACATTAGCGCGTGAGATATTCGAGGATGTAAACTTTCGCTTCTTGGAGGGACTAGCTCTTCTGCGTTGTTTGGGTTTGGGCGGAAGGTCGAAATGATCAGATGTGTGGGTGAGACTCTCGCGGATCGTGTTGTGTTTGGCGGCCGGAGCCGCTGGCGTGGCTGTGTGGCGCAATTCTTCTTTCGAGAGTACGATTGGATCCTCTGAGCGGGAGGCGAGGTCTGCGAACTTGTTGAGTTGGATCATGGATTGATGGTACTTCTCAGTTCCGTATGCAGTAAAGCTTTCGACCAGTTTCTCGATCGCAGGTCTCATACCTGTGTACTTCTCGTTTTGCGCAAGTGTACGTATCACACGTCCCGCAGGTCGCTCGCCGGATGAACTGGGCGGCGTTTCCTCAGCGCACCCGGTGGTCGGAGAGCACTCAGAGCGTGAGTTTGTTTCCACGATCTCAGTTAGTGGTTCGGAGGCAATGTCTTCGCAATTTGGCACCGTTGTTGACGTCTGATCGTGATCTCGAATGACGAACGACCCGACCAAGCCATGTTGACCCTGGCGAGGAAGCGCGCTGATCTTCCATCGTTCGCCACATACGTGAATTGGAACGGTAGGAAGAACCCTGTTCTACGAAAATGCACACTCGCGATCAGATATTTCAATTGGGCACAGCTCCATATATACCGACGTACCAACAGTCGAACAAGAATGATATCCTTCCACGGTAGCTTCATCGTAAGAAAGAAAGAGCACGAGCACGACCATTTCAGGAATCAACAGGTCCCACTTTTTCAGCTTCGCGATCAAGTTGTGCACGTCCTTTCTAATGACTGGTTTACCTACGTTGACAAAGATAAGTTTCTGCCTGAATTGCACTTGAAGGCGCTTGACGGACGTACCAGTTTCCTGCTGCGTGTACGCCAATATGCGCTGGAATCTGGATCCTCGTTCGACGTACTCTTGGATCTTCTTCATGACTCTTACGTCGGTAATCTTTCGATTCTTGAAGTATCTCGACCAACTCTCTTCATCGACGGAATGGTTATGAACTGTAGCCTGGCTGGTGATGGCAACGTAATGCCGCGGCTCCATGCCTGGTCTTGTCTCAGCCTTCAAACTCGCGCAGATCTTCACTGTGCACCCTTTCGCGTTGTAGCACTGCGTTGGACAAACGCCATTGCCTGCATTTGTGGCATATTGTGAGAAGTGTACAAAGTAGACACTCTTGATTTGAAATGTACCTCGTTGACGGATTTTTCCAGAGTGAATGCACTCCAAACGCATCTTTGTATACTGGCCGCATGGCGAACTCCTGATACGTTGTGGTTCAACCTCCTCGTCGCGGTTTTGGCCGTTCGCCTTGGTTTAGGGTTTATGTTCGATGAGCTTCTCGTCCTGGAGTAAGACAGGAGCGTTCAGTCAGTGATACATCCGTTGCGGTTCACAGCCGTAGATACTACTCACGCGAAGACTTGAAACGTCTCTGCTGCATATCGATCTACAGCAGCTTCGAACTCGTTCCATGTTGCAAACGTGCATACAAGTAATCGTGGACACTCGAGCTGTCCGTCTTCACGAAGAAAGGTGCGGCCCTCCCGAGTTGAGGCTCTTGTCTTGGTCCATGAATATCGATATCGTCGTCGGAATCATCCCAGTCGAACACGGTTCTCGGCCGCTCTGATTCGTTGTCGCCACATTCAGATGCCGTACCATCGTCGTCCGTGCTCATCGCTGTTGGCAATAAATGCGCTGCCTGCTCCAGCAGCGCACACCAACTGCATCGTTTCGCAACGTCCTCGGGCTACTGTTAGGGCCGGTGCCGATAAATTTTGAGAGGGCGAAAGAATTTTTTCTTACGGAATCAGACATAGAATCAAGCCACACTATCTGATAATCGAACCACACTATCTGATAAATCGGAGTGGCAGGAGACACTCCGGACAGCCTCATTCTTTGACAGCGCCATTCATTCGTAAAGTCATACTTACCCTTAAGATGATGAGTTGACGGTTTTTGGGGGAAAAAAAGAGGATCCTGTCTGGTTGTGACGGCTCATCCTCCTTTTCTGGCCATGTTTTGTCGTTGTTTTCGCTCATCTTCTCTTCCACAGAAAACGCAGATGCCTGTGACCTTGCTCAACCCTAGAAGCAAATCCGACTCTCGTCCTCTTTCCACAGGCCGCTGCGTATACGCAATACACCACACATTCAAACTTCTTGGACACTATTAATCGACATGACCTGGGTGAAAACGCACACACATCATCGACATTCGTACCCAGTGTGGACATGGTGGCCAGCAACTGGTGTAGCTTTATGGGACTCCAAAAGTAATTAATATCAGTTTCCATATCCTTTATGATGGGAATAATTTACATCAATTTTCCACTTGTATTGGATAGTTCGAACTATTGAAAATGAGTCAACCCAGCGCCTGTCGCTATCGTCATTTTCGTGGGACTCATATGATGATGGCGATATGCACGCGGCGGCGCTCTGAATACGCCAATGCTTCTACATGCCCGCCTTTGTGGTCGGGCTGTCATGACAACCGATGGCGAGGTAAAGCGTCGGATGTGCACGTGAGCCCAATGAAGACAACACATTCCATGTTTACATAAGACAACTGACGGCGTTTCATTGACGCGTAATTGATGAGCGAGAGGTACTATACGCAGCAGCCCAGCGGTCAACTAAGAGTTGACACCATGCCGATGAATCGGGGTTGTTCGAGTTGGACGTGAGCATAGGTGTCGCATCGATCTCGGCAGTGAGAATCCGAACGCGTGGGAATCGATGGCACACGGTGGCGATCACCTCGGCCGACACAACTACGCAGACAATGAGAACCTTCGATTCGTCAGCTTGTTCGGCAAGCAGCGTTTCCATGGCCAAGCAGATTTCCTGGCTGGAGACCGCCAGCGGAGCAA
Source organism: Pythium oligandrum (assembly GCA_020085045.1). Lineage (NCBI taxonomy): Eukaryota > Oomycota > Peronosporomycetes > Pythiales > Pythiaceae > Pythium > Pythium oligandrum. The sequence goes on along the minus strand of JAHRIK010000029.1, from coordinate 76,431 downwards.
GCAGAAACACGTTCAGCTGCTCGAGGGTGACAGGCAAGAGCGAACTGAAGAATCGTTCGGACGATGGGATTGTACCGTTCGCTGGGCGGACTTCAAGCACCCCACTCGGTCGATGCGGTTCCATTGAGTGGAATTGGTCGAGCATGGGAGTGCCGTACTTCTCCATCGAGACTGCACATGGGGCAAACTTGGTGGTGACGCCTGGTGCGGTGGCATCTCTAGTCAGTCCAACGTCAATTGAGCGAAATGGCACGAAAGCGAGAGCATCCTCGAGCAATGAGCGAAGCAAGCGGTCGGCATGGCTTCGGAAGAGATCGATCGAGACTCGACGGTCGTGTAATGTTGTGGTTAACAACGAGATCGATCGCGAATTGACTTCGTACACAACCCGGCGATGCATGTCGGCATTTCTCGACATCATAGACGCCTGTAGTCGACGTTTTAGATCTCGTGAAGGCTCCGTAGTGCCTCGAAGAGAAGTTTCGCTTGTATGAGCACGAGACTCTTTGGGATGCATAGACAGAGGATCTTCATCTTGTCGAGACAAGACTTGTACCCGGTGCTTGAATAAGTTGCTGATCGCTGCGCGACTCACATCATACTCCTTAGCAAGATCACACTGCCGCTCGCCATCTTCAATTCGGGACAGGATTTCTCTTCGATCCATCTCGCGAAGATACCGAGATCGTTTGGTTTTGGTCGCTCCTTCCTCTGGCTGCTTTTGCTCCGCTCCATTGTTGTTGTCGTCGTCTTGCTGAATGTGCTGTACTGGAGTCCCCTCCGGATGATTTGGTGCTTGGAACGACGGCAAAGGCGAGACGCGCCGCGACGTCTCACTTTGCATATGAGTGCTTGCAAATACGACCGGGCTCTCGTCCCAAGTGAATCGCGGATTCGGCGTGACGGTCCAGCGTTCTGGACGCCAGTATGGTTGAGCTGATGCAGCGTTGGTCGTCGCACGTGCTGGAGATTGCGTCGCGTGTCGAATACCTGACTTGCCTGGAGCGTGGAAGTGATCCATGAGCTTCGAGCGTCCTTCGAACAAGATGCGTTTCGACCAAGTGTGTCGTGAAGCACAGGGTTCCAGTTGTCGAATGGTGTACATCTCGTGTTTCTGCTTTGAAAAACCTCGGGTGGCGTCAGCGTTTCACCTCGTCTTTGCCCAGCTGCTGTTCTTCGAACGTCTCAGTAATCCCCAAGCACGTAAACTGATGGATTGAGTGCCAGATGGAAGCGAAGCCTTCTTCATGCAGGAGTCACTCCTCATCTTCTTCTCAGTGCAGTTATGACATCACCAATATAGTCGTAGTCAAAGAGCGAAGTAATAATGCTACCAAGGTAACAAGCGACGAATTGGCGACGTGAACTCAATAGTTACGTTGGCGCTGATATTTCCCATTGACTTTATCGGAGATTGAATCATGCGGCACCAATCAACCAACAGCCGCCAATGAGCTGCGTGAGCCTATCTCAATAAGACTCATCAAGAAGGAATGGGGCAACCCGTCGGACTATCGTTGATGGTACAAAAGCAAGGCATTACGAATTGATTCCGAAGTAGGAACTGATTCGGGTGACAGAGCGTCGCTATACTAGGCAGTTCTAATCCCTTCAAGCGCCTGCAACTTGTTTGAACGAGCAGCGTGGTTTCTATTACGAGCGACTTTAGGAAAACGGAAAGGAAACTAGAGCTACAACTTATCACCTCGCCTAGAGATCGGTCACACCGGAACAGCAGAGTTGTAAACCATTATGATATCATCTCCTGGTCGTCTTGCAGCAGAATGGAGACATTCCTGTGTCTTAATGCGACAAGTACCTGTATCTCGAACCGATTCTGTGTCGTCATCCGTTCTCAGTAGTCATCTCGGACGCGGAAAGTGGATTCGAATCGTGATTCTCGCTGCTGAAGTAAGCGTCATGCGCAATCCGTGCGCCTTGCAGCACAGCTCCAGCTTCTTCAATTGATAGAACGCCCATGAGGCCCAATGCGAAGTCGATTGTCCAGTGAACGCTCGTGATGACATGTCTCTCGTCAAAGTGATATGTTCCGGATGCGGTACAACATAGTCGATGACCCAGTAGCTTCTCTCTCAACGTCACGTCACTCTGTACATGCGGATAAACGTAGCGTAGTGTTGCTGGTGTGATAATCATCTTGATTTCTAGTGTCGCTTGGATCGTTGTCATGGCTTCCGGGCCGATCGAGATGGTGTTGAGAGCAAGTAAATGTACCGTGAGGTCGTCGTAGTATGTTGCGAAGCACTTGTTCTGCTCAATAAAGATATCACGTCCATAGGAATCACCAATGCGGGCGTTGTCCGACATTACGGCCATGAGGAACTCCATTTGCTCTTGGAGATGGGCTGACTGCGGCCGACGTGATGTGGGGATTGAATACGGCACTAGCACGAAGCTATCGACACTGAGGCCGCGCTCGAATAAGCGAAAGTACTCCATGACGATCTTGGTTGGGGCTTCACGGAGATTCACTGAATGATACAGCGACCGTCGCCGTTCTTCTAGAAGCTCGATTTGAACTTTCAAGTCGGATACGAGCAGTTCCAGCCGTGACTCGTAAAGCTTCTTCTTGTCACGATACCGCGCTTGGTTCTGACGACACTGCTCACGACGACGCTCGGTCTTGATGCGAACATGCTTGCCCTTCGGCTTCGCTGGATCCATGACTTGTGTCGCTATCGTCACCGCGGAAACGATGCTATTGACTGCGTATCCGGTTGCCGTCCTCACCAGGAGATCTTCTTGACTAGATAAGACGGACTTGCGCAAAGCAGCCAGGACCTGAGACCTCGTCATGGCGGATGAGCGAGCCTGAAAATGGCTCGAGCGATCCATCTCTGACTTTTTGTAGTGCCACGTGAGGATGATTCTGGTGTCCAAAGGCTGCAGGACACGTTCCGCGAGTTTGGTTTTGTTGTGACGCTGTGTGGTCCATAGCTCTATGTGATTGGTTGTAAATACATCTAGATCACTGCTGACTGCGTTTTAATTTGCTAAAAACTGACTGGCCGCATCAAGCCATGGACACAGAAGAAAGGTCTGGGGCTGGCGTACACGCCATGCACCGACACCAATCACGACCTCCACAACAACAGGTGGATTCCAATCAACTTTTTTTGTATGAGTGACGGGTTTGGGCTAAAGACTGTTCATCCAACTTGGAGTGGTCAGTACGGGTCGTCGTTGTGCTGCCGCCATCGTGGGCTTGTTCTTCGGAGCCAACCCGCAGCCCGCATGTGTGTTCGATGAGAATGAAGGATGGACACTGTCGTGTCCGCGCTACCTTGGCCTTCCCCTAGCTACGTGTTCCACGTGTTCATGCTGAAAAGAATCAGGCCCAGAAAGGTGATTGTCGACGAGCACGTGACATTCGCATGCGACACGACCGCTGTCAATTACCACAGATCTGCCGATCAGTTCTCATCGCTTGAAACAAATAAGGTACACGACCTCACCGAGGTTTCGGGGGTCATCTTTGCTTGCCAAGTGTCATGTCCGCAGAAACTGACTTCCTCAAGGACGTCTCGACCGCAGGTCGCTCTTCATTGACACGTTCATACCGAGTGATTTCGCCTTGGTTGACCAAACTTTTGGATAGCCGATGCACACTGTTGAATCTGCCGATCCTTTGCAAAGTTGACCGTGAGATTCGCTGTCGTTATACGTATGCTATCTGTGGTGCGCATGCACCATACACACCCCGCCATATTATTGAGAGAACTAGAGAGCGAGTTCTACGTTAGAACACAGTGGAACAACGTTTCAATCCACCAATTTTTCGTAATGCTTCGACGACACACCCGCTTTTGCTACCAAACAGGCAGTCTGTCTGTCTGGCTGGCTGTAACATTTTTGAGTCGGTGGCTCCCTCTCATGCACCAGAAGTCTCCTTCGTCAGATCCAGCGCTCAGCCAACACCAAGGACGACGACCTGGAGCACTCCCTGCGTTGTAATCGGCGATTACTGCGCAGGTAAGAGGGCGAATGCGTGTAAGACTGTATCCATACCAGCGTCGTAAAGGTGGTGATCAACGGGCGAACCGGCACAACGGGTCCGGAGCGAGCGTGGTCAACTGGACAGCGCCATAGCCATCCACACGGCAAGCTCCAAGAGAGTCCTCGATACTCTGGTTCCTGACTCACGCAAGATCTGTGAACACCCGAGCACCACGGTCATGTAGTGAGAGACTTCGGTGCGACTACAGCATTAGCGAGCCAAGTCCATCACAACCGGACAGCATTGGAAGCGAACCGGTCACCCACGTTTTCGTCTTCGACGGTGGATCGCGTGGCAACCCCGGCACATGTGAATCCGGCGCATGTGTAATCAGGGTCGACCCGTTGACAGGAACAGCGACAATACTCTGGAGTGCCGCCATGAGTCATGTTCATCCGGCAACGACGAATAACCAAGCTGAGGATCATGGACTCGCCACGGACCAACGAGCTGCCCATCAAAAGAGGTGGCTTCCGCTTGAAGTGGGTGGGGACAGCGCCCTCATCTTCCAGCAGCTACGCTCCTACCGTAAGAATCACTGTCTACTTCGGCTGTGCTCGATCGCACGACGTCTGGCAGATCTTCCCACGTCCGAAGACGGATCCACCATTTACGAGCGTCACAGGTGTAAAACGACTCAATAGACTTCAATGAGAAAAAAAAAATTTACGAGCGTCCAACTAAACGGCTGACTTGTTGGTCAACCACGCCATGGATGGTCGACGCAGTTCTCTCTCATTGAAGTCTATTGAGTCGTTTTACACGTGCTCTATAGCTGTTTGAATTACACCCTGTCAATTTACCGCTAAAGTTCTACTCCAGTAGTTGCTTTGCCAGCGCGCGTGGTCTCCCGAAAGATACGTTGCCAGTGTTGTTGTGCCTGGTCGATCGGTCGGGTGGAGTGTCGCTGCACTCGTTCGGGTGGTCGCCTCGTGGGTCGCTGCTGCTCTCGCCATTCGGTTGAACTCACTCTGATGATGGTGCCAATGTCGGACGCCTAAACTGTCCGCCAATCGTCGTGCCACCGCATAGAATCCGAGTAGTCTCTTCTTTCTGGGCGGTTTGTATTTGCTCATTTGCTGGTGGACGAGCGAGCTGCATGACCTGCGAACTGCGTCGATGCCCTTCTCAGCAGCGATATAGGTCCTTGGTTCGCCGCGTCAAGGGGCGACTGAGTTGATTAGCTCACATATTCTCTCTTTCCAAAGCTATTAAGGTACAGTAATTGCGCTCAATAGACTTGACCTTCAATATCAGCTTCGTACAGGGTGTACGGACGACCTCACCGCCATGTCAAAGCCAATTAACCTGTGCTTTTCTTCCCAGCTGAAGTCTCTTGTACATGTACGTGTAGAATATCCTGTTTGAGACAATTGAATCCACTCGATAGACGATCAACTTGACTCTCATCATCTGTAGGATTGGATGTCACACTAAACTGCTCTGAATCTTCCTATATTGTTTCATGTCTGGGCCGACGCCAAGCGAATCGTATGGAGAAATCGGCTCTTAGCATATAGATACCTGCATCAATCCTGCTAAAGACAATCAGATTTGACCAAGGCTCCTGTCACACTCAACGAACACGAGAAAACCCTCTGATATGCTGAAGTACTTCATGATGTCCAATTTGATGAATGGGAGCAGTAGAGTGACGGCTAACTAGGCCATCGGACGTATGGAAATGACACCAAAGAAGTAGCATGATGGGCGTCGGACCGAAGAGCATGGAGGTCGGACGGCAATGTCTGGCTTCCGCCGCGAAGGAGCTGGCCTCCATGAGTAAGCGAATGTACCCCGAAAGTAACCATTCGCAAATCAACGACGATATTGTCATCTCAACGACGTCTACGATCGTGATCAACAGTGCGTTGGCCACCATTTGCGGTGATTGGAAGCAGTTGGTCGCGTAGAAGGTGCTGAAAACGGCGACAATCCATCAGAGTTATGGTGGTCGTGACGGGGATTCGCGTGGCGCGCAGTAAAAGAACTTGAAGCTCGATTGATGCGATCGGTTTCATCATATTATGTGTTGAACAGAGTCTAGAGATGGTTCACCAGGTGACCCAAGGTGTTTTGGGACCTGAAAATACTTCTGCCCGCACCAAATGAATACCATCGTGTTGCAGATCGCCATCGTTTTGCGGCGTGTTGAGAGCTGTCCAACCAGCAGAACCGCATCTGCATCCGTTTCATTCATCATCCCCCGGTTTTGGAGCGGAGCCACGCAAACCGCAGCGAGAAGTCGACCCCTACACGGCCGGACAATGAGAACAAATAACCACAAAGCAAGCAATTGTGCGTTACATACCTGAGTGGGTTAGAGGCTGCAGAATGACGTACAATGTCCAAATGACCAAGCTCGAGTGGACGAGAGATTTATGCGACTCGAGTGCAAAAGCGAGAAGACGAGGACCCGACAGCTTGAATTCGCGTCGAACCAGCCAAATGACGAAAATGAATGGCATAAACTCGAGTCCGGCGTTTAATGTGACGGTTGTGATCGAATGCAGCAGCTCAGTAGAAGTCAAAGCGGCTAGCTGGGGGTAGAACTCGCGATTCGGCAAGTGGGACATAGCGACCATGTAGATGCGTGCAACAGCCTCGCCTCGTTAGACCAAAGAGGATGCATAAATACAAACATGACGTACAGTAGATGACTGGGATCATGACTTCTGCGAACTCGATGAGGAGGAGAAACTCGATCATGTAGAGAATCTTGGCGGTCTTGTGAACGAGTTGGACAACATCATTCGGATCGAGGCCAGCGGCGACCAGTGCTTCATTGATTGCCACAACAGACGGCGAAGTCGCTGCATTGGCGCTGGAGGGTACCACGATACGGCTACCGCGGACGTTCTTCCCGGAGACAGTCCGTAACGACGAGTTCCGTCGATCCAGCTCCTCGCGCACTCCTGTTGACTTCGACGCTATTGCACACAAGTCGAGTAGCGAGCCATCGAACTGGTGAACTCGAACAAGCGATCGAATCTCGGTCATGACCACTCGAAGATCGTAGAAGGACACAGCCAGTTGCGTAATATCCATAAGGCAAACCAACACGGTATTAAGTCTGGATTGAGAGGCTTGCAGACAGTTGGCGACGTAGAGCGCACTGAAGACATCAACGTTGAAGACGACGAAGGCGGGTTTGAGATCATCCAGCTGCTGGAGCGTCGAGCTGAAGTAGTTCTTGATGCCCAATTTGATGAGCGGAAGCAGTAGTGTGAAGGCTGACTGCGCCATCGGAGGCATGGACACGAAGGCAAAGAAGTAGAGCGGATAGATGTACGTGATCGACGCCTGACCGAAGAGCACGAAGATCTGACGGCGCAAATCAGCCTGCAAAGCCGCACTCTCGCGAAGCGTCTGACGCCAGAGCATTCGGAGTGCGAGCACCATAGCCGGGAAGATGGCGATCGACTCGATAACAAAGTTGAACGGCACGGGGAAACCAATGAGAAAGGAGACGGCGAACCCTAAGGCGACACCAGGGACGGATCCCGCGAGACCGACGAGGACCAGCTGGAAGTTGGTCATGGGAAGAGTTGGAAGACAGCAGCGAAAGTGTTCGACCGGTCCTGACACGAGGATGAAGACGATGGGTATCAGTCGGATCCAGAAGACGTAGTTCTCCAGCGTTCCGGCGTTCGGCGAGGCCAATGGGATACAATCGAATAGGATAATGACCAAAAGTGCTGGGACTGGTGTGGATAACCACACAAGCAGCACGCGAAGCAGACTTGTTTGTCGACAATACTCGCGCATGTTTTCGATGCGCTGGATGGAGAATCGCCCATTCAATTCCACTAGGAATCGGTCCCAGCCACGCGCGAGACGCTTGCCCACCACGCATAACGACCTCCCGCGACTCGCATCGCGCGCTGGGGTCGACTGCATGGAACTGCCCGGCTTGTAGCGCTCGTCAGATATCGAGAGAGTACTCAGACGGCTCCACGTGGATAGCACTCAGAGAGAATCTCGTGAACCGCCTCCATATACCGTCGGTTTCACGAGGATGTATTCGCCAAGGCGCCGAAGACGACGGGCATGGTGACTGTCGTCCGTTGTTTCCATTTGGAGCTCTTCACTGGTAAGTATACATAACCGGATACGGGGGTACTACATTGTAGCTATTCCGGATAATATAGAGTGTTGACAAGTATAAATGGCGATTAGTATACGTCACGTGTCGTAACTCACCTAATCGAGCGGATGAACATAGCAAGCCTGCCCTGACTTGGATGTCGAGAAGCCATGCCGACCCAGCGCATCAAGCCACTGGATCTGGATTCCGTCCCTTCGTTGCGCTTCGATAGCCGCGTTTCGTCCGTTCAAGTGGTCGGTATACGTCTCGCGAGGACCTCGGAGCGTGTCCAGGTCGAACTCAATGGACGATTCTCTATTGAACTCATTGAGGACATCAAAGTGTACTGTGAACGCGCTAGTCTACTGCGTGTGGTACTCATATGTCTGGTCACACCGATTCCAGCGCTCATGGTGATTATCCTGGCGGATTGTGCGCCATTGGCACCGCCTGAAGCCGGACTGTGAGGAACTATGTATATTGGATTCGCCTGGTGATCACCAACTCGGCCCAGCTCGCAGGTGTGCTGGAGCTCTTCGAAGCTGTCTGGCAGCGCTACCCATGTCAAATTGGCAGTTGTTCTACGTGGACGGACTAAATGACGAGATTGAACCGCACAGGGAATCAAATGAGAAAGGAGATGCCGAACGCAAAACCTACGCCAGAAACAGCGCCTGCAAGTGCTACGAGGAACAACTGGAAGTTCGTAGTGCTGAACCACACCCGAGACTAAGATGGTCACAACAGGCACCAGTCGAATCCAATACACGAAGTTGCCCAGTGTCCCGTCCTCGGGCGAGGCCAACGGCACACAACCCAAACGAATAATGACTAGAAGGGCCGGAATTGGGGCAGATATTCACACGAGCAGCACCCACAGCAGACCAGTTCGTCGACAATAATCACGCATGTTTTCAATGCGTTGAATGGAAAAACACCCGTTCAGCTCGACTTGGATGCTTTCCCAATTATGAGCGAGCCGCTGGCCGAAGAGGGCCATGGATGACATGTGTTTGCTCTCATCGTGCGTCTCTTTGAGAACCTGTTCACGAGTCGAAGACGCCGTCTCTGCCTTCATCGAGTCGCGTGTCTTGTATCACTCTTCACTTGAAGCCATTGCAAACGCGAAATTAATTGTAACCTCGTCTCACCCCCTAGATAATCATAGAAGTGGCGGAGCTTTTCACCCCTTGGCTATACATCCTTAAAATACACGATATCGCCGCCCTATTAATATCGATCATTCATCTGTAATGGCCGCTCACTTAGCTGAAGTCAGGCCGACGATCTACTATTCGTTTGGTTGCTCGTGTTGTGCTTCTTTCTTTCTCCTAGAATGTGTGTGATATTTTGTCATGTAGGCAATGACATGCCTGCCGAACCGCGCCTAGCTGTCGACAAAACGACCGCTCGCATCTGCGCTGGAGAAACAACAAATCCACGTCCATTCTGCCCTTTTTGTCTGGGTAGTCTACGTTTTCCAGGGATTACACCTCGCCCTCATGGTTGGCTACGTTTGTCAGCTCACATGATAGAGTACGTAGGAACGGAAATTCATCTTTCGATTCGAGTGACTCCACAACGATCATCATCCTAAAAAGTCTACGAGGCGCGAAACATTCTCTGTGTCATTAGCCCATGATTGGAGGCTTCAATTAATAACTATGAGCACGGACGTTGCATGTGGAGCTTAGAATGCATGCCGTTCGTCTCTGGGAAACTAGTGAGTGATAATAATAATAATTCAACGGAAAGACACGCGAGTCAATGAAAAGCGTGATGACGGTCGGAACTTGTCGCCTATATCCTACGACAGTGAGCGACCGCCAACATGGCCGACGATCTCCAAGAGCACGCGACCCAGGAACCCGAGCCGTTGGCTAGCTCTCAGTCTTTCCGAGTGTCGTCAGCCAAGTTCCACAATGCAAAGTCACTGCGTGTGATATCAGGGAACATTCGCAGCACGCATTCGCTGCGTGTGATCTCAGGCAAGCTCCATAGCGAAGTCACCTGGGTCGGAAAGGTCTGGAATCGACTTCAAGTCGAACTCCATGGCCGATTCTCCACGCAACGCATCAACGCAATGAGCGACTACCACAGTCGAACGAGCTGGTGGCGTGCAGTGCTCGTGTGTATTGTCACGCCATTACCTGCTTTATTCACTATTACTGCTTTGGATATCGCCCCCGTGAAGCCACCTACCGACGGATCAAACGCCAACTATGTCTATTGGATCCGTACGTATATTGCCGTGGTGCTGATGATTGGAAGCATGATCCAGCACTTCCGTTCATGTCTTCCTGGTTTGCCCATGCGTAATACGTATCACTGCCAATTGGCGATCGGAAGTGCCATTGTGGTACTGGCTTCACTTACGGACTCTCGCTTTGGCTGGGTTTCCGGTTCCGTTCAATCTCATTGTGCAATCGTTTCCAGCCATTCCAGTCCTTCTCATCTTTATGCGAGCCATTTGGACTCGTCCCTTGAAGGAAAACCCAGCACAGCTCAAGGCTTTGCACAGTCAACTGTTTGCGTTGCGGGTCAATGTGTCATGACGTATTCACATGCACTGTACTTCTTCGCCTTCACATCAATGACTCGATCTCAGCAATCCATCTTCATCTTTGGACTCCCTGTGCTCAAGATTTGCTTGAAGAACTACATCAGTCGGATGTTACGTCGTTTGGAGGACGTCAAGCCAGCCTTCATCGTGTTCAACATCGACGTTTTCAGTGCATTATACGTGGCCAATTGTCTGCAGTCGTCCCAGTCGTGGATCAATACGATGCTGATCATGTTGGTGGATATTGTGCAAATCGGCGTATCAACCACGGACATCCGCGCCATCAATCGTGAGATTCGTTCGCTTACTCCGACAAGCGAGCAGTCAATCTCGCTCTTCGATCTCTACCAAATGGCTACGACGTCTCCTGAGTCCCAGAAAGACCCGCACGCCATCAGCACTGTTGTCCCTTCTGTTCAAGTAGCTCCTCGCGGCCCGAATGCTGAGTCGTTTTTCTAAAAAAACAGCAAAGTCACTGATATGCTTAAGAAGTTGGACGAGCTCCAGCCAACAGACCGCGAGCCAACGGACCGCGCTCGACTCGCTAGGGCGATCGCCAGAGTGCTTTTTATCGCGGAATTTCTCGTCCTCATCGAATTCGCCGAAGTGATGATTCCTCTTGTGTACAGTATGTGGCGCATGATTTGATATGAGCTGACCATGCCGATGACGCTGACGTTTATGCAGGTACTTACCTTGGAGCGATGTCCAACTTGCCCAATCGGGCTTATTACCCCCAACTCGCGAGTTTAAGTCACCAACAGCTCAACAAGTCCATTACCAGTGTCTCGGTGAATGCTGCCCTCGAGTTCGGATTGTTTCTCGTTGTCACGTGGCTACTTCGACGTGAACTTCGGCTGTCGACGGTGCATCTGATGGGCTTTGTAGTCGAATCCCAGGCCAAAATTGTTTAAGCGTGCCTCATGGCATGGCTCCTGTACGTGATTCAGCAGCCTCTCGTCCATGCAGGTGAGTGCACAGCGAGTTTGACCCTGTGGAAGTTGCACTGATTCATCATGTTGCAGGTGTCGACTTTACACTGCGCTTCGCGTGGCTCCACGCTCCTAAGCATAGCTGATTTGTTCGATTCTGTCGGGATTTGAGAATTTCCCGCTTTTCATATTCGCACAAACCCAATTGTGCTCAATCGAACTGCACCTTCATCACTATCAACATATTAGGAAGCCTCAAAGTCAAAAGGGTCGTCAAAGGGGATGGATAGGCGTTTGCTTCTAGTCTTGTCGGCCTTTGGAGGCTCAGCAAGTTTCCTCACCCCTTTTACATCGACCGGAATTGAGCAATGAGTATGGGGATTTGGTGCTCGAATCCCAACGCGCGCTGGTTCATTCCGGCATGATCATGTGGCTGGTGGGAGTTGTTGCTATCAAGTTATGATTATAGCATTCCCATTGTGCTGCAGGCGTCGATTTTCACCCTCCGATGACAAGCGCAAAAGAGAACGAATGCATCAAGTCCTTGCCTATACGAAGAATGGAGTGGAGGATTGTGGTTCGTTGCGATGTTGCTTGTTGCCAGCATGGAAGTATCGATCGTTTCACGACAGGCTCTCACGCACGACAATAGTGTCGGCCACGCTGCGAAGGCCTATCTAGATATGAATATCCAGCAAGAGTGAAAGGGTGTCGACATCGGATGAATTTAACCGCTTAATTTTGAATGAGCCGAGTTCAACGTAGCAGCAAATGATGAACGAGCTGATGGACCAAGCCTCACGCGTCGACAGTCGCCTCGTATCGGCGCGCACGGCCAGCATCAAAGCCACTCGTGCGTGGCAGCGAGTGCAGATCGAACTCAAAGGCGAACTATCGATCCAACGTCTCGACAGCATGCGCGAATACATACGAGAGACGAATTGGCAACGAGTGTTACTCGTCTTCCTGGTGACACCCCTCCCGACTCTTATCGCTATTACAGTGATTGACTGTTCTCCGTTGGCTTCACCGGAGAACGGACCGATCGGGAATCACGTCTACTGGATCCGCATGGTGGTTGTGATTTTCATTCTGGGTCTTGGCGTTCTGCAGCATGCTCGATGCTGCATTCCACAGCTGCCAATGTCGCACTTGGAGTGGCTCGTTGTGTCGTTCATTGCGTCCCATGGCAGTGTTCCGCTCTCCTACTGCGTCTCGTTATTGATTGGCTTCCCCGTTCCGTTCAGTCTTGATGTGAACGCCTCCATCGCCTACCCGATTGCGCTCGCTTCGCTGTGGCTGCTCTGGCACAAGGCAGTACGTGCCAATCCTCAGTTGAAGTCGAATTTATATCGCCAGATGCTGGTCCTCATGGGTCAAGTCCTGATGATGTTCGTCTTCCCACTCTACTTCTTCGTCTTCAAGCTCCTCCCACCCCGTGGGCAACCTGCCTTCACCTTGTTGATCCCTATCATCAAGCTCGGTCTTAAGAACTACTTCAATGCGACTCTCAAGGACGTGGACGACATCAAACCAGCGTTCATCGTGTTCAACATCGACCTGTTCAGTGCCTTGTACGTCGCCAATTGCTTGCAAGCCTCGCAGTCCAAAACCAACTTGGCGATCGTCATGGCCGTGGACGTTGCCCAAATGGCTCTTTCAATGTACGAGTTGCGCAGGATGATGAAGCAGATCCAGTCTCTCGTTCGTTTGGATAAATTCGACGGCTCTTTGCTGGATCTCTGTGTCGTTGTATCGGGTAAACCAGGCGTGCAAGCGCAATTTGAGCAACGCACGTCGTCTTTCCGACCTTTCTGGAGAGTGAACACGCGTATCTTCGCGATCTCTACTCGACAGATACTGCCCGCCAGTCCCTCCGTTGCCACGGTTCAAGAAGCGCTGGCGGCTGCGGATTTTAAACCAGTGGATGCTGCTGCCTTGATGCACAAGATCACCAAGGTACTTTACATGGTCGAGTTTTACCTGCTCATCGAATTTGCCGAGGTTATGATCCCCATCATCTACTGTACGTGTACACGCCTTTCTTGATACCAGCTCCTCCTCTCACTGAGCGTTCTACTGTAGGCATCTACATGGTGGTGATGTCGCACTTGCCCAATCGCGCGTATTATCCTCAACTGGCCACATTGACCAGCGAACAAATGCTGCAGTCAATCACCACCGTAATTCTCTACGCTGCTCTTGAGTTGCTGTCACTGCTTGTCCTCCTCTGGCTCATTCACTGGCAAGTTCAGCTACCAACACCACATCTTCTCGCTTTTGCCTTGGAAAAGCAACGAGTTATTGTTCATTCAAGCCTCGTCGTGTGGATACTTTACATTATCCAGCAGTCGCTCCAGCATTCTGGTACGTTTGAGAGATATCCTGGTTCTAATGAAGCTAAGTATTTGTGTTTTCTTCATAGGAACGGATTTCTCCTTGCGATTTGAGTGGCTCAAGCAGAGCAAAAATCTGTGAGCCGTAAAACAAGAGCAGCAACGGTCCTACACGTGAGAGATGGCTCCACATGGAAAAAAATCACGCGGCTTCCTAGAACAAGGCAGACACCAATGAAGAGCTCTGGGATCGTGATGCGTGACTAGTTTGTTGTCAAGTGGGTTCATGATGCCGAATCCAACCAATTCAATCCACTTCTAGCAATGCAATCTACCCACCTGGCCGTCTCATGTATAATTTACGCACGGTGATGAACGAGATTCGATCGTTGATCTGCTTGGATCTGCTCGGCGGTTCCTTACTGGATCTCTGCTGCACGCTAGGGTGTCAACGGGTTCTCAGGCCAAGTTGAGTACGAGCGATGTGTGAAATGACTCGATCTACCATGCCAGTTCCAGTTCCAACACCAGTGCTGACCAGCCCGAGTGCTGTTTTGTTCATAAAGCCGTCTTCACTCGGGATCTCAAAGCTGAGGATGCCGTTGCCTTGGTTGGTCTCATCACCAAAGTGCTCTATATGGTCGAGTTCTTCGAACTCATCGAAACCTCATCGAAGTCCTGATCCCCGTCCTCTACTGTGCGTGTCTACCCTTTGTTTCCGGACTTGTTGACTCTCCGATCGTGCTGATGGTCGTAGGTGTCTATATGGTTGCGATGTCCAACTTGCCAAATCGCGCATATTATCCACAGTTAGCCACCTTGTCCGGGGAAGAAATGCTGCAGTCGATCTCCACCATCATACTAAACGTCGCGCTCGAGCTGCTATCCTTCCTTCTCCTGCTCTGGTTCGTTCATGGCGAGTCCCTGCTACCAACATCGAGATTTCTTGCCTTTGTGTTGGGAAAGCAACGAGCTCTGGTTCATTCCAGCCTGATTGTCTGGATTCTTTACATTATTCAGCAGTCGCTTCAACCTGGTGCCTACGAACACTTCTTTCCACATGAACGATGCAGGGTATTTACGTGGCAAGTTGTTCTCACAGGCACCGACTTCTCGATGCGATTCAAATGGCTCGACAGCAAGAAAGGAGTTTATGGCTAGCGGTACAATGTATTTTTTATCCCTTGTTGGCAGGAAGCCATTTAAACTTCAACGTGAAATCAACGCCTATATGTTCGGGCAAGAGCCATCGTCAACATCAAGCGCGCCACACAACGGCCATGTATCATCCCTGAGTGCGCGAGCGACTGCTGGATGACGTACAAGAGCCAGATGAACAAGATCAAGTGGACGAGTTCTTGTTGTGTCTCAAGCGCAAAGCCCAGCAGATGATAACTGTGTAGCTGGAACTTGCGCTTTATGAGCCAGCAAACGAAGATGAAGGAAAGAAACTCGAGTCCAGCGTTCAACATGACGGTCTTGATCGAAAGAATCAGTTCTTCTGCGTCCAAAGCCGCCAGTTGTGGGTAAAATGCCCGATTTTCCAAGTGCGACATTGTAACCAGGTAGATACCTGCACCAAACAACACAAATCAGCATAGAAACCACCAGTACAAAAGCATGACAGGGACATACAGTAGATAATGGGGATCATCACCTCGGCGAACTCGATGAGAAGCAGAAATTCAATCATGTAGAGAAACCTGGCGATGGTATGGACGAGTCGAACGGCGTCGTCTGGCTTGAGCCCCGTAGCAACCAACGCTTCATTGATAACCGCGACGGATGGGCAGCTGGCACTTCAGAACGTGGTGGAATGACGGTGCGGCCATCCGCTGGAGTAATAGTGCGTTTGCTAGCTAACGACATCGTTCGTGGTGACGACGAACGCCGATCTAGCTCCTTGCGCATGCCCGTCATACTGGAGGCCATGACGCACAGATCCAGGACGGAACCGTTGAACTTGTCGAGTCGAACGAGCGATTGGATCTCGCTCATCACCATACGTAAATCGTCCACGGCGATGGCCATCTGTACGACGTCCACGGCCAGCACAATGGCGGTATTGACCCTAGTCTGGGACGCCTGGAGGATGTTGGCCACGTAGAGCGCGCTGAAAACGTCGACGTTGAGCACGACGATAGCTGGTTTGAGGTCGTCCAACTGACGAAGCATGACGCTAAAGTAGTTTTTGAGAGCGAGCTTGAGGAGGGGTGACATCAGGGTGAAGGCGTTCTGACCGACGGGCGGCAGCTAAGTGAAAACGAGGAAGTAGATCGCATACGAATACGTCATGACCGCTTGACCCACGAGCACAAAGACTTGACGATACACATCCTTCTGCTACGCTGGGTTCGCACGAATCGCTGGGCGCCAGAGAAACCGCAGCGAGAGAACCATGAATGGGAACACGGCACCGGACTGCAACACCAGATTGAAAGGGACCGGAAAGCCGATCAAGAACGAGCAACCGTAAGTGATGGAAGTGCCTATGAGCGCCCCGATGAATCCCACGAGGAACAAATATCAGTGCGACGTCCGGATGTTTGGGAGGCAGCAGCGGAAATGATGCAAGACACCAGAGACGTGGATGAAAACGACTGGCACCATACGGAACCAATAGACCACATTCGCTTTCGAGCCTTCTTCCGGTGCAGCCAGTGGGACACAGTCCAGTAAAATAATCACCAAAGAGCTGGAATCGGCGTCACAAGGCACAGTGCGAAGATGCGCAACCAGCTGGCGCGTTGGCAATACTCCCGCATGCTCTCGATCCGTTGAATCGAAAATCGACCATTGAGCTCGACTTGAACGCGTTCCCACCGATGACGAAGGTGGGAGATGGCTACGCTCACCACACGCCAGAGGTGTCTGAGCATTGACGGTGGCGGTGGAGGCAATCGTTCCGATTGGGCAGGATGTCCGTATCTTGGATGCGCTCATCGTGAGCCAAACTGAGCACTGATGTCGTCCGTTGCGTCCACAGTTAAGCGCTACATTTCGTGTGCAATTCAGCCCGAATTGGATATTCTTAAGCACTCAGCACATCGAGATTTCCGTTACACGCCCCAGTCAACCTCGTGGTCCGCACATATTTCAATTCGACTGGCCCGGTCCTCGGATAGCATAGTTGAGAAAATTGCTGGTGTGCCTCACAAATGCTGAAGCCACTTGAACTGGAAAGACAGATCGACGCCTGTACCAAACACCTTCGAATCAATGAATGGAACACCCAGTGATAGTGACAAAGCGCTTCGTACCGATATGCTCGAGGGACATTTGGACCACATAAAACGTCTACAAGACAAGAGACGCTTGGACGATCACACGCTCGGTCTCGAGTGCGAACGCCAGTAGATGCAGCGTCGAAAAGCCCAACTTGCGTTGCAAGATCGCGCTTGTTGCAAAGAATGACGCGAGTTCAAAGATGGCGTTCAGCAGCACATTCGTCACGGAGTGAACCAAGTCCTCGGGCGCCATGGAAGCCAAGCGAGGGTAGTACAAGCGATTTGGAAGGCATGACATCGCCACCATGTAGATACTGAACATGATGGGGATGGTAACCTCCACAAACTCGGTGAGCAAGTGCGCCTCCGTAAGATACAGCACGCGCGTGACCTTCTCGGTTTCGATGTCTTCCAGACTCGAGAGCTCAGTTGGCTTGCCAAATGAGGAGACAACCGGAATCACACGGACAGGATTGGAAAGCGATAGTCTGGAACCAAGGCTCCACGTGCGGCTGTCGAAGCGAGAGAGCGAGGCGCAGCTGTCGAGCACGGAGCAGTGTTGTGGATGGTTCGCAGAGTGAACGATATACGGCGGATACTGTACGAGATCTGGATAATATCGACGACCATGATCACAATCGTTGTAACGGGGGACTGGGCGGTCTGCAGACACCTCGCCTGGTAGAGCACACTGTAGATTTCGACGTTGAAGGTCAGGAAAACTGGCTTTGTATCTGTCACATGACGGAGACAGCGACCTATCCAGTACTTGACCCCGAACTTTATGACCGGAAGCAGAGGGAGAGGAAGACGAACTGATATATGGGATAGGCTCACGTCACTACCACCATGGCGATAAAGAAGTGTGCATATTGGCGGATAATGTGCTGTTGAGTCAGGTTTTCACTCGACGCACGCGTCGGATGACATGCAGGAAGACGAGGAACGCCGGGACGACGGGGATGCCGATCACCGTGAAGCTGAACGACACGGGAGAGCCGAGAAGCAGCGACAAACCGAACAGGAACGACGCACCGATTACCGCGATGGCCATGGACACCATCACTACAGTGCCCAGACTGAGGGCCACGTCCGAAGCGAAAAAATCGAACTGATGGAGCAAACAGAGCAAGATGGACGCCGTTGCGACCACAAAGCGAATCCAGAAGACGCCGTTGGCACATGGGCCGTCGCGAGCCGAGCGCAGAGGCATGCAATCCACGAGCGTCATCAACACCAGCGCCGGCAGGGGCGTCGCTACACATACACCGAGCACACGAAGCCAGTGCGTGTCGTGGCAATAACCGTGGAGTCGGTGGAGACGAAGTGTGGAGATATGGTTGGGACTCTGTAGGGAGCTCGCAGACGTAAGGGCCGACGTCCTACTCCACGAGAGAAATGGCTGTCGAAATACTGCGTTGATGGATCTCATTGAAGCAGCTGGGTTAGCGAGTATGTCGGAGCACCTTCACCTCCGTATCAGGCTTTCATTTCACAGTTGAAGCCATGTCAGTCCTTCGAATATTCAACTCAAGGGACACGATATCTTTCGTCAGCAGCGAACCTTCCATCCATTCCTTCCGTCTTTTTACGGATCTAGCATGGGCCGCGGTCAGTGCAGCGGCTGACCGAGCCGACTGTACAACAAAGGTCGGGTCTTTATGGTTCGCACAAACGTCGTATTACACACCTAGTTAACATGCATCAATTGCCTCCTTCAACACGCTTATGACAAAGCACTTGATGGACTGTGAGTCTTCTTGTTGGCTCAACACACAACATTTCTTCCAGCAAGCCCACAACGGACAAATGGATCGCATCCAGTAACCCCCACTGATCCAAGACCTCTCGCACGCCGAGCTTCTGGAATGCAATAAAAGTTGGGTCATCCTTTGCCGCCACTGGCACCAACGGAGAGCCAGTGAGCAGCACGAAAAGGAGGATCCCAAGCGACCAGACGTCGGCTGCGTTTGCGTCATAAAGATCGTCACTGATCACTTCAGGGGCCATGTAGATAGGCTTACCGACGCGACCTTGCGAGAGTGTTGGAGACGTTGCGAGACGTTGCGAGGTGTTGGAGACGTTGCGAGGGAGCGAGTAGCGAGACCAAAGTCCGTGATCCTGTACGTGCTTCCATGGCGTAAGATGTTTTCCAGGGAGAGATCGCGATGGGCAATGCGGTTGTCGTGGAGAAACGCGAGTCCACTGGCGATTTGTCTGAAGATCGCCATGGCTTCTGGCACTTGGACACGACGATCAGGAAGCCCATCGACGTACCCGTAGAGATCTCCATCTGCACAGCGCTCCATCACGAGATAGAGCTTGTCGCACCTGATAAAGTTGTCAAAGCAGCGTACAACATTAGGATGACCGCCACTTTGCTGCAGGAAGTTGGCAATGGCTTTGACTTGATGTGGATCTTCGCGACTATGGCACATCGGCGTCTGTGGCTGCTTGAGCGCTTGCACCAAGTCAATCTCCTTCACCACGACCACTTGATTCGACTGGTTGAAATCTTCGCATAGAAAGAGGTTGTTGTAAGACTCACAGACCAAGTGTCCGACTACTCGGTAGCGTGGAGAGAGAGACATCCGGGATGCGTACAACGGGGCGAGACAACTTGTGAATCGGTGGTGGGCAAGCACTGGTAGGCTCTTCTCGAATGATGACGACGACCGCGCGACGAACTTTCCATTTTCGCGAGCGGTCGGTCGCCCTCGGCTCCTAAGTTTGCCATGAAACCGTGCAGAAACCACGACTGGGCTTCATGTACTCCCTAGGACTAGGCTCTTGTTCGAGATTCGCCAGGTACAAGCCTCAGTACGCACTCTTGAGCTGTTAAACCGAAACGCTGACGCTCCTTCGCCACCAATCAAGGCTACCAAGTACACTTAGCGGAGACAAGTTCAACGGCATGCCGTTTCGACAATGGAACTTGCACCAACGATACTGTTCTCCAGGAACTGAAACACCCGGATCACATTTGAAGAAACACACGTCTGTTAAAGCTGCGACTGCGACATTAGAATAGGGAGCGACGCCGAGGCGTTGAGCACACGTGGTTGCAACCGTTCTTGTCTTGTTCTGGCGTCAGTCGCGGCGTTGAGTGCATACACCCAGTCATCCCCACCGGCGAGATCCCAGGACGCCATTAACCGCTTGTAATCCATTGGTGTCTTCGGGTCGCTTGACTCTGGACCCGGATCGTCAATGGGAACGACGGCCGGCTCAAGCTGATCACCGATTCTAGTTAGCCGCTTCTTCGTCTGCTGACGAGGTGAGTCACTGAGAAAGAGGAGCAAGTCTGATGACACGCGCGGGCGAACAAACGTACTCCCTCGTTCCAGCGAGCGCAGCTCACTCCGTCGAACTGGCGGGGTAACCTGGGTCTTTTTCCTTCTGTTGGGTAGGTCCTTCGTTATTGGTGCCGTTGTCTGGTGCGTTGACAAAGCGTACCGAGGGAGTTGGCCTTCTCGCAGTCGCTGGAGCGTCGAGCTAATGACTTCTCGTTGCGACTCGTCGGGTACAAGCGCAAAACCATCTGCTTCCATCTCGAAAACACGCTGGCACAGGCGTCTTAGCGCCATTTCCGCGTTGAAATCCTCCAGATTGTGTACGTGGTGGTCCCAGACCTCGATGCGATCGCCATTTGTTCGGAAATACACACCTAGAGTCTCTTCCAGCTCTCGACGTGGCTTGAAACGCAATGTTGCGGTGAAGCAGATCACTCCGTCGAGCTGAGAGGGATCTGTATCGGCGGGAACGCCGTAAAACATGCGCATCCGTAGCAAAGAAGACGGCACCTCCGCGTTCACAAGAGTATCCTTCCTAGAAGTATCCAAATTGTTGACAAAATCTTCATCCGAGTCCAGCAATCGTTGATCCAGCACGTTCTGATAGGACTTGGACGCCGTCACTGTACTGGGCAGAGCCGCTTTGCCCGACGAGGAAGAGGAAATGCTGCTGTGGATCGATTTCATCAAGTCTTGGTGCATTATCCGGACTGGAGGCTGACGTGGTGACCCTATGGACGTATTGTCGTCGTCTTTGATCGTTCTTGCCGAGTGCTCACTTGGATCTCCACCGTTTTCTGACCGTTTGGAGAAGCGGCGCAACATAAGCGACGCATCACCTACCGGACCCTTGGTCTTTTTGACCACCTTCTCTCCCTTTTTACCTGCTTTTGCGGTTTTCTGAGTGACTGCGACGCCAACACCGTTGCCTCGAACCCGTGTGAGTCGCTTGTCCCGCGCTGCGCGAGTCGCAGGCTCACTAGCGTCTTCCTTCGTCTTCTTCGTCGTCTCTTCTGTCTGCAATGGTTCGACTTCTTCCTTTTCTTCCGTCACTTTCTCGTCACCATTCCTCCTTCCTTTACTAGGCGTTTTGGCCCTGGCCTCGTTGGCTTTACGTTGGTGGGCATTCGCACTCGCATAGGCCGCACTGCGTGATCGTCGACACGTGTACATCGCCTGAAGCAGTTGGACAAGCGAGATTTCTTGTTGAACAACTTCGTTTGCTGGTGAAAGCGCCACGGAGCCTTGCGTGGCCTGCTTGAGCTCAAGTGTCTCGGTCATTATCACGTTCAGCGCTTCATACACGTCCGTGATCTCGAGCTTCTTGGCCACGCGTGATAGTAACACGAACACTTCGCTGCGAGGCAAGACACCACGCTCAAATACATCGAATGTCTTGAACTGTTCTGTCACGAGACGAATCGTCTCGCCGTTGAAAAACGTCTGGAGTTCCTCCGGGATGTCATACAGGGTCTGCACGCGTGCTTCATACTGTTCCTGACGCGTCTTGTCGAGTGAGAGACTTGCAAGCACCTGCTGGAACGCGCGCTGAGCCCAATAGTCTGCCGTCGACTCAATGGTGTGATCCGGTGACGTGAACTCGGCTGCGAGGGACCAGGTCGACGTACTTCCAGCGCTGCAATGCTGCAAGAGGCCTTTTGAAGTGGGCGAGGGCGGCAAGAGTGAGTCAAACGGCTGCATCACCTCGCTCAATAGCCGCTTGTACGCTGTCTCGGGCGTTGATACCATGGTAGGATAGAGCAGCATCGCGCAATTCATCAGCGCACCTGCGAACCGCTCGAATGTAAGGGCGGGGATGCCTTCTGCGTCTACATACGAGCGCAATTTACCCAGGACGGACTGAGCAAACACGCGCTCGACCGTCTCGATATCCAGCTTCGTTCGATTCGAATCAGTCACTGCGTCACTTGAGCTCAAGAGCCTGGCGTCGCGAAGCAGGTCGAGAAACCGCTCGTAATGGATCGCTGGGAGCTCGTCGCCCACTGAGGACGAGTCGTAGAAGCGGAAGACGGCGTAGAGCGCTCGTCGATCCGACTCGGAGAGACACGAGACAGCGAGGTTATTCAGGTTCCAGTGGAACTGCGGGGTCAGTGTCGGGAGCAGCGGTTTACTGGGTACAGCCTGTAAGAGCAGGTTCCTCCCCGAGTTCCTCAGGGCCTCCCGACGCAACGGCGTCGGCGCCGTCGACGGCTTGGTACTCAGACGATGCATGAAGAAACACAGTGATGGTAGATACACCAAGATGAACTCACATACCTTGTGAGGCGTTTATTTACGGACACTTCTTATGAATGAGCGCGGCGCCATGCTCGGCGTACTCGGCCTTGGACATCCACATCTCATGGAACGAGCCAAGCGACGCGAGGATCGAGCCGCCGAGGAAGCTGCCGATGCGTCGCTCTTGTGCATGTGCTGCGACGAGCTTGACACGCACGTTGCCTAGGCCAGAGCCACCACCGAAGCCAGCAGTGGACGCACCTGGTGTGCCGGACTGGAACGCGCTCTGCGCGACGATGATCTCTCGCTCGAGACGCGCAGGGAGGTTCTCAAAGCTCGAGCTGCCGCCTGTGAGCACGACGTTCTGGAAGAGTTCCTTACGCAGCTCGGCCTCCGTGGTCATCGCGCCGGTCTCACAGATCCACTGAGGTAGGTTCACGCCTCGCTTGACGCCGAGTTCGTTCGCCATCGCGTCGTCGTCGTACGTCTGCACCACGTCGCCGCCTTCCGCGTTGGCGCTTTCCGGTGGCGTAAAGTACTGCTCAGCGACGCTAAAACGCTCCGTTCCGAGCTGGACAATGGTCTTGTCGGGCAGTTCGTAGCTGATCTTGGGCAGCTGCGTGTTCTGCGCCTCGTCAAACGGACCATCGGCCACGCGACAGAGTCCGCTCTCCTTGGCGTCCACCGCCCGCGACCACCAGTAGAACGGCGAGCGTCGTGGCTTCTTGGCCGGAGACGGCGCGGCTTCCCCGTCGGCAGTCGACGGAGACGACGGCGGCGCGTTCAGCTGCGCGTGGAGCTTGTACCGTAGGAACGCGTCGAGGTCATGGCCCCCAAAGAGCTGCATCTGCGACTTGGGGTACGCAAACGCGTAGCCCTCGTACACACTGGTGACGCTCGTGTACGTGGCGCCCATTTCCACCACCAGCCCACTCGTGCGCGCGTTGGCGTAGCACGTGAGCACGGCGCTCTTGGCGCAAAAGAGCGCGGGCAGGTCCATTTGCTCCATGAGGACCTCGACGAGGCGCTCGCGGGCCTTGAGGTCGCGCTTCTTGCTGCTCGTCTTCTCGTCGCTCGGCTTCTTTATCTTGTTGCCGGCGTCGTCGTCGTCGCCACTCGTCTGCGTGAGTTCGTCCGGGATGGCAAACGGTCGCTCGACCAATAGCAACGGATGCTCGCTCAGTTTCGTCTGCAAGCGACTACCGACGGCGTCAAAGAGCCACTGCGCCATGGCCTCGTAGTCCGTCTCCATCAGCGCCGCGCGTCGCGTGCAGGCGCGCGCGTCCTCGCCGTCGGCCAGGTGCACAGGACTCTCGTAGACGCGCGGAAAGTCCTCGCCGGCGTACCCGAACTTGCACTTGGCCGTGCCGAACTCGAAGACCAGCGCGTCCAGATCGTTGCTCTCGGCCATGGCGGAGGAGCCGCCGGACGCGTGCGGCGCGCCGCCGCCGCCGCTGCCGCCGGCGTTCACCGACGTCTGGCCGCCATTCCCAGCATACATGATGAGCTCTTTGGTTTCTTAGTATGGATCGAAAACCCAAATTTCCATAAAACCAACAAAGTTGGAGGAAACGCCAAAACCGGTTAAAAACGATACGAACACGTTATATTGAAACCTAATTTCCACTTTACAAAACCTTATTAACCGAATAACGCCGTGTGGTTATGGAAATGTTGGGTTTCATGTGGGCCACACCATTTGTCCTGGAAGAGCCGTCCGTCGACGCATGGGCTCACTTGCCGACTCACGAGGATGGAGCCGCTGGCGGCGTCCTCGCTGCTGCGGCCGGCCACGCCGTCCATGGCCATGCGCACGACGTCCCTGCTGCACGTGGCGCCGACGGTCGTCGAGTTCTTCGCCTTTGAGTTCCACCATGAGTACGTCGCCAACCTCGTCGTGCGCAACGCCAGTGACCGCGCCTTGCGCTTCCGTCTCGTGCCGCCGGCGCCGGCGTCCCCGTTTAAAGTGCTCTATCAAGGCCAAGACCTCGCGACGACCAGCAATCCGACGCTCATGCTGCCCTCGGGTCTCAGTATCAAGTACGAAGTGGTCTTTTCGCCGCCGACGCCGCAGAACGAGGCGGAAAGCCGCAGTATCGAGCACGCCATTGTCCACGACGCGTTGCAGCTGCGTGGCGACGACGGTAGTTGGGTGGAAGTGCCCCTGGTGGCAAGGAAGGCGTTCCCCGAGTTCGTCGTCGAGCCCAGTTTGTGTGAAGTCGGACTCGTGGTGCTCACGCATCGCGCGGCGTCGCTCGTGCGCGTCAAGAACGTCGGCGCACGCCCTGGACGCTTTGATCTCGAGGTCTTGGACCCACTGTCAGACAACGGGCTCTCGCAGTGGATCACGGTGATGCCCACGCGTGGCGTGTTGATGGCGCAGGAGGAACTGACGCTCAAGGTCGACGTCCTGGGGAAAGACGTCGGGGTCGTGCGTGGGGTCATCCGTCTACGCATTCGAGAAGCCGACGCGAGCGACCAGGAAGAAGAGGACGAGGAGAACCAGGACGCTCTCGAAGATACACCAGCGACGCTGAGCTTGCAGCAATTGCACGGCGCGTACTGTGTCGAGAAGCTCATCGACGTCTGTGCGACGGTCATGGAACACACGGTCGAGTTCCTCCAGAGCCACGGGCAGAACAAAGTGCAGCAGCTGTTCTTTGGCTCGTTGTTTGCCGGGGAGGTCAAGACGATCGAGACGATTCTCCGGAACAATGGGCCGCAACCGCTCTTCTTTAAGACCAACTTGACGTTCAGTGGACAGCAAACGCGTCTCGACAGTGGTGTGCCGAGTCCAGTGAACGGACAAAGCGACGACGAACGAGAAGCGTACGAGCGTCGAAAGGAACTGCAAGTGTATCCAGCGGAAGGCCGAGTCGAGCCGTTTAGTGAGCTCCTCGTGACGTTCACGTATCGCCCTCGTGCGATCGACTGGCTCACGCTCCAACACATGGAACGCAAGCAGCAACAAGCGCCGGAAACGCTCGATGCCAACGACGGTGCGGGCATGACGCAACTGACGGCGTTCGCGTCGATCCTCTGCGCGGACTTGCAGTCTCAGAACCTAACGGTCGAAGTCGCGGGCAAGACGCATCTACCGCGGGTCTCTCTCACCCCGACGTCCCTCGACTTTGGCGATATCAAGAGTCACGACCGCGTCGACATGCTGCTGTCGCTGAAGAACCTCTCGGGCTTGCCTGTGGCGTACGTGATCCCTCGCGTCGCACAGTTCGCCACCAAGCCGTCGTCCGGACGCCTCGATGTGTTCCAGTCCCAAGCCATCGTCGTGAGCTTCGTGCCGACTCAGCTCGGCTCGTACAAGACAACTCTGGAGGTGATCATCCAAGACGGAGTGCTGACCATCCCCTTGATGGTGAAAGGAACGGCTGCCGCACTTGGTGATACGAGCAAACACGACCTTGTGGGTGGTCTTATGGCTTTACCACAAGACTTTGAACCAAAGTACAAGTTTGTCCGGCCAGAAGACGCAAAGCACACCAAGGGCACGCTCACCAAGCCGTTCCATCGGATGCCGCCCTACGAACTGGCGGCGTTGAACGGAACGGCAGCCATCGACGAGTACGAGTTTCAAGGGACCAACAACACGCACTTGACGTATTGTGTCAAGGAACTGGCCAAGCGCGCTGATCATAACGCACAGTACCACGCATATCTCAAGGCACAGAGCGACAAGCGGGAGATGATGCGCAAGAAGACAAGCGCGGCGTCACTGAAAGAGACGGTGTCAGTTCTACGGACTGTCAGCAACAACAACAGCGAGGACGGCGAGGCGATGGAGATGATCGAAGATGTTGACATGAACTTGGGCATGGGCAAGCAGAGTGGCGTGACGCCGCGAGGGCTTTCCATGCCGCGTGCACTCAAGACCCAGCAAGATCCCCTCTGGCTCGACACCAACGCTATGTTCTCGCAGAATCCGAGCAAGAAGCTCGTCTTTGATGCCAACAAGTTTGTCAAGAAGAAGTTCAAGGCTTCTCCTGCGACGCAAGCCGAGTTGTCGGATTGTTCTCTCTCGCTGTCGTTCCAAGACTTGGAACAGATCGTATGTGGACCCAAGACGCTTCACTTTGGTACACTGAGCGTCAATGGAGCCGCCAAGAAGAGCTTAAGCGTGATGAACGCGCTGAACCAGAACATTCTTGTGGCACTGCAACTCCAGGATTGCGAAGAACTGAGTCAGAAGACTGCGTTGGCTTCTCAAGTGGTGCCTCCCAAGACGCTCGCTGGCTTTGACCTTGTGTTTTGCTCGCCCAAGGAGCAATTCTTTCAAAAGCCTCTGACTGTGACGATCAACGGTGTCCACACACGCGTCGTGACGATTGTGGCCGAGGTCGCTCCTATTATTGTGGCTCTCTCGACGCAAGAACTGCGCTTCGCCTTCAGTAGTACGGATACGAACGCCTCCATGTCATTGGACGTGTCAATAACCAACCCAAGCGACTCGGTCGCACCGTTCCAATGGCATTTACTCCTGCCGTCTAGGCCGAATGCTGGTGCAGTTCGACCTGACACGTCCAAGAGCAGTGCTACCGAGAGCAGTAATACCAGTAAAGGTGACAAGGGGCAACACCAGGCTCCACCACAAGCGATCTATGAGGTCGTACCGACCAGCGGGACCCTTCAAGCCGGCGAAACTGTACGTTGCCAAGTCGTTTATACCCCACCGTCGACGCTGGCGCCACCCGACAAGGCCTTGTATGCGATCGCTCCGCTGTACGATGGCGAGCATGCTGCGTCGCATGGGAATTGGCTCGTGAACGCATTTGAACTGGGCATTGTCGGCGGCAAGTCGATGCAGTTGACGTGCAAAGGGCTGTATCAAGACGCCAAGTACCAGCTCAAGGACAAGAAGGTCGACTTTGGCACGGTCTCCGTGGGTATGCACCGAGAAAAGCACGTGACGTTGATGAACACCAACACGCTAGAGGACGGTGTGGCCTCACGCCTCGTGTTCTACGCCAGCATCGAACCTGCCACGCACACGCACTCGCTTGGTCTCAGTGTGTCGCCTGCGATCGGTAGTATCCTTCCACAAGACACCTGTGAGCTCTCCGTCCAGATCGCACCGCACAAGCCACAGAATCTGGACAACGTGTTCCTTCATGTGCAGATTCGAGGCGGCAAGAGCGCCAAACTGCCGCTTTTGGCGAGTATCGTGATCCCCGAGGTCAGTATCACACAGTCTGTGGTCGATTATGGCGACGTGATCCTCGGTGTGACCGTCTCCCGACAGCTTTCGTTCGAGAACAAGTCGAATATCCCCGCGTGTCTGGTGCTTGACCTCACGACGACGCCTTTGAACAAGGAGTTTACAGTCTCGATGGTCAATTCCAAGAAGAAGAAGAACGCCATTTATCATCAAGACGACGAAGACCTCAGCACTATCTTCACGCCATTGCTTCCCGAGTCGACAGATCCTGAGAACGGCGAAGAGGACGTGGCGACTGGTTGCGGCAAGTGGCAGATCTGCCTCCCCGCGTCGGCGACTGTCTCGTGTATGCTCACGTTCACTCCGTCCGCCCCCGGCAGCTACGACGTCGTGCTGCCCGTGCAGTTCGCTGGTCTTCTCTCAGCTGCGACTGCTAGACCCGAGAGCATCATGCGTCGTGTTCAAGCCAAGGCAGTCGCCCCTCGCGTCCGCTTTTCTAGCGCGATGCTCGACTTTGACCGCTGTGTGATCACGAGAGAGGGCATCCGCAAGGTGCCGTACACTAAGACACTCGTCCTGACCAACACTGACCAGAGTACCGTCAAGTGGCAGATCGACACGACCAAGCTCAAGGCTTCCACGGTTGCTGCCGCCGTCTTCGCGGTCACGAGCAAGCGCGCGTCTCCGATCGCTGGCTCAGCTTCTTCGTCCGCGATTATCTTCCACGTGGCTCCAGAGCGCGGCGAACTCGCGCCAGGCGAAGAAATCAAAGTGCGAGTGAGTTTCCTGCCTCTCGAGCCTGTGGAATACTCGGAAGACGAGCTACCACTGCTATTAGACGACGCGTTCTACCTTCATCTGCGACTCAGAGGCGTGGGTATGCATCCTCAGCTGTCATTTAGTACCAACAAGCTCGTTCTACCGACAGTTCCGCTGGGTTTGCCATCGACAGGACGCTTTACCATCTTCAGCACGGGCTACGACCACTTGGAAGTCAACTTCCGTCTCCCCTTGGACGTCTCAAAGGCGCCGTTGACGCTGCACTTTCCTCAGGGCAAGATCGTGAGCATGGCGTGTCCGCAGATCCCATGCGAAGTGCGTTTCCTCAGTAAACGCAGTGTCGCCTTTCACGCACGCATCGAGTTCTTCGACGCCGACGGCAATGTCTTCCATCTCCCGATCGCGGGGTGCGCTGAGAACTGTTTGCTGACCAACTACACGTTTGTCGATCGTCAAAGTAATGGAGAAACACCGGAAAGCCTGGTGTTTTACACGCATCCGAGCCACTTGGCGCCAATCTACCTCCTCACGAATAAGCAAAGTCAGAACGAGATCGCCAAGGCCAAGCAGAAGCTCGCAGAAGCAGGCTCAGCCCCACCGCAGGCCCCGACTCCAGGTCACGGACTGATTGATGTCGATGCCAACGGCTTTGCTGGGTATTCCGAAGAGACGAGTCAGCGACGACCACAGTCTCGTGAAGTCCAGTTCCTCCTCCAGTACCTCAACGCCAACTTCCTTCGCTCTCCCGTGACGCACTTCCCTCAGGATTTTGCTGAGACGCTGGGCAAGCCGCTGTACGAGTTGCTCGAGATGGTTTGCGTCAAGAAGCCTCCGACCAGCGCGATGGTGGGTGCGCCACCAGCTAAACCAAAAGGCGGCACCAAAGCGACCATCAACCCAGGTGCAGCCACGACACCGAGTACCAAGGAGCGCCAGACGCAGTATTCGACTCAGTATGGCGAGCTGCTCAAGTTTCTCAAGTCCTATGGCGCCATGCTTCACGATGTCGTCCCAGAGCATCTACTACCTCAAGAGCTCTACGTCCGAGCGTGTGAAGACCCGCGGGCAGACCCGTCGATCCTGTCGCCTGTGGGATTGTCGTCAGCATCAAGTTCGTTCCTCCTGAGACGTCGTGTCTTGCAACGCGAATGGGAATGCGTGAGTGCGAGAGCCTGGATGGCCGTGCTGTACCAAGTGATCAAGAGCTTCCTGCTCTTCCGTGTGACTCAGAAGAGCTACCAACAGCAACTCCAGACGCTGATGATGGACGACTCGACGTCCGCACCAGTGTTGCCAGCACCACCAGCAGCCAGCAAGGCAACAAAGGCTCCAACCGACCGAAACGCACGGACGAGCGTCGCTAGTACCCCAGCACCGCCTGTTGTTTCTCCGCTTCGGGTTTGCCAAGGCAGCAACGTGTACAGCGAGGCGGAAATGGTGCTTCTCCAGTGGCTCTGTGACCATGTGCGACGTGTGGTGCATGATAAACGAACGAGTGGACACTCATCTAGTAGCTACGTCCCAGAGTCCCAGCTTCTCCATGTACCAGACGACTTAGTAGATGGCAAGATGCTCTTCCACGTCCTCGCCTCGCATATTCCGACTCTATCGATCGATTCGAGTGAATACCGTTGCTTCCGCCTCGATACGAAGCCAGGCAAAGCGCCCTTGACGCCGAACCAGCTCCTACAACAAGCGACGACGCTCGTCCATGCGATGCGCTGCTTTGGAGTCGACTTTGGTGCCGACAGCAGCGATGACAAGGCGGTTTCGCTCGTGACAGCGTTGAATGCGCGCGAAATGGTGATTCTCATGCTGCATTTGTACCAAATGCTGCCTCAATTCCTCCCGAAAGCGACCATCGAGTTCAAGGGAATGCTCGGGCAGACCATCGACAAGACCATCGAGCTCAAGAACCCCAGTGACAAGCTCATTCGGTACCAAGTCTTCCTCGATACATCCGCTTCGTCCTCGTCTTCTTCGTCGCATGCGTCCATTGAGACGGTCTCTTCCGTCGCCAGTGAGTTCAGCATTCCCTCGAACGAAGTGGTCTTGGAGCCAGGACAGATCGTGGCTTTCCTCGTGCGCTGCACACCGCGGTTCTCTCGCAAAGCCACGGCACGCCTCGTGTTCCAGTCCACTCGCGACATGGCGTCGTCCATGAGCTCGTCGTCGTCCACTGGAGCAACCATGGTGTTCCTCCTCGAGTCACACATTACGTCGCGTCAGCCTGTCCGCGTGATCACGATCGAAGCCGCGACGTACGAGAAGGAAGACAGTCGACGTGGTGATTGAGAACCAGTTCCTTGCAAACGCCACGTACAAGCTCTCGATTGCTCAAGCCAACACGACTGTCGCACGTTCAACGTCGACGTCGCTGACTCCTTCTGTCTCTGGTACTGTGGGAGGTGGTGGCCAAGGTCGCAAGGCAACAAAGGACTCGGTCGTCAATCGGCGCATCTCCAGCTCGAACTCGGTGCCGATCAAGCACGAGACCAAGGGCGAGCCGATCAGCGCTGAGCACGCGTGGTGCATCGTAGCCCAGCAGCCGTTCTACTTGCCCGAGTTTGGACAGAGTGTGAGCGAAATCGGTGCCAACAACACCAGTGTCGTGAGTCTACGGAGCCAAGCGTCGTCCACAATCAAAGTCGAGTTCCTTTCGCTTGTCCCTGGTACGTTCAAGTGCCAATTGCTCTTTTTGGACGAGAAAGTCGGCGAGTTCCTCTACGAAATCCACGCGACGGCGCACTTGCCCGTGACAATCGAGACGCTCGAGTTTCAGTGTGAACTCCAACCAGGTGCAGGCGGCTCACGAGCCAGTACCAGCTCGCATTTCTTCAAGGAACTCACCGTTCCACCTAAGAATCTGCAACTCAACAAGGCGTTGACGACGTTTGTCGACCGTGCGAGTGGCGTTTTCAAGAGCAAACTCAAGGACGGACTCAAGAAATGCGAGGAAACGCACCACACCAGCTTTGCCGTCGAGTTTAACTCGCCGTTCTTCACGCCCGTGGCTTCGGAAGTCACCATGAGCCTCAGTACGCCAAGTAGCACCAAGGGTCCGGTCAAGGCGTCCACAATGGCCTCTGGTATCGGAGACACCTCGTCAATTGCACCACTCACGTCTCGTACTGACCCGAATAGCATCGAGATGACACAGCCAGCACGCAGCGACAAGCCGTCAGGGAAAGCAAATCAGTTCGCACGACTCAGCACGCCACGCGGTTCCCATACAAACTCGACCACGGGCTTCTCACTCTCACCCAACGTCGTGCTCATCGACTTTCAGCCCAAGAACGCCGGTGTCTACACGTGCAAACTGCTCTTGCGGTCGGTGCATACGCCGTGCGTAAGTGCCGACTGGCGCGTGTACGAGCTCATTGCCAAGGTGAAAGAGCCCAACGTCCGGACGTTCCTCGACTTTGTGGCTCCCGCGCGTCACAGTATCGTTCAGGAAATCCCGCTTTCGAACCCGTCCGACACTGCGTGGACGCTCAAGGCCATGTTCAATCCATCGGGCGGCTCGTTTTCTGGCCCGCCGAGTCTGAGCGTCCCAGCCAAGAAGCTCGCGACATATCCACTCACGTTCGCACCCAAGTGGATCATTCAGGAGACGACCAACTTCGTATTGATCAATCCCTCGACACAGCAGCAGTTTGAGTTTGAGCTGCGCGGCACAGGCGAAGAACCGCTTGCGCAGGACCACGTGGTGCTCGAGTGTCAGGCGAGAACGAGCTTGACCCATGTGTTTGACGTCGTGAGCAACAAGACCGACCCCAGTGGACCACAAGTATACCAAGTGGAGAGTGACTTGCGCGACGTCGTAGGCGCTTCGACCATCACCGTGCCTCACCCAGGCGCATCAGCGCAGTACGCTCTGACCTTCAGTCCATTGGTGAGTGGGACGTACTTTGGCTCAATCACGTTCACAAACCTGCAGACCAAGGAGTACCATTGGTACACCATCGAAGCCACGGTCGCACCACCAGCCCCCGAGACGACGCTGGAGATGTACACACCAGTCCGCAGCGTCCTAGGCGTGGAGATCTCGCTGGAGAATCCACCCGACCACACGGTCCAGTTTGACATTGAGCTACAAGGTCGAGGTTTACTGGGTCCGTCGCACCTCACACTCGACGCCAAGCAAAGTGGCGTGTACGAGCTCGTGTACGCACCTCTCCACGTCACGAAAGACGACGAAGACGGCGCGATTCTCTTCTCCAACAGCGAGATCGGTCAGTTCTGGTATCGTCTGCAGCTTCGAGCACAAGAGCCCGAGCCAATTGCGCTCGACGACATGTCGTGTGTTGTTGGAGACGTGAGTACACAGCCCATCTTGTTGCAAAACCCAAGTGACCAGGATCTGAGTCTGCAGTATCGTGTCACAAACGCGCGCAACTTTTCGATCAAAGGCGACGCGGCGTCGAGTCCGACGCACAAGGGAGGAGGCTCGCCGTCCTCTCGATCCGTCGTGCGCTTGCCTCCGTTCGGCAACGCCAGCGTCGTCGTAGAGTACACGCCGTCGTCGCTCTCCGAGTTTGAGGCGTCACAAGTCGTCTTCTACATGCC
The DNA here is from genome assembly GCA_020085045.1 of Pythium oligandrum. Lineage (NCBI taxonomy): Eukaryota > Oomycota > Peronosporomycetes > Pythiales > Pythiaceae > Pythium > Pythium oligandrum. Next base: position 43,218 of record JAHRIK010000029.1, on the reverse strand, counting down.
TGGTGTCGTGAGTGATTGGACGTTCCTCGTTCGTGGCAAAGGACAAGCACCGAGTCTCATGAAGCCGATTCTCGTCCAAGCCAAGGTCCACGAGGCCGCGTCGACGCTGTTCACGTTCAAGAACCCGTTTGTCGACGCGTTGCGACTTGAAGTCCAGCTCGTGCTGACCAATGGCGACGAACGCCAAGGCAGCACCTCCAAGTCCGTGTTTGACATTCTACTCAAGAAGCCTCGTGTAAGTCTCGAGGGATTCGCTTCGCTTCAAGTCCCCATCTCGTTCTTACCTCAATACGTCTGTGAAGCGCGTGCTGAGATCGTTTTACGTGGGCAGGAAGAGTACACAGAGCTCGAGTGGCGGTATCCGATTCGCGGCATCGCGGAGGCTCCTCTTCATCCCAAGGCGTTCGTTCTCGTGTGTCCAGCACGCGATTCCACCGAGAAGATCATCCAATGTGAGCTCTTGGCCGCGCCGCCAGGCCTCCGTCTCGAGAACGAGACGATTACGACCGAGTGGGAGATTGACAGCGCGCGTTTCGGTGCCCTAGCGACCTCAGATGCCATCCAACGCGCTGTGATGATCCGTCCTGAGCCAGTAGACACCCAGTCCGTCTCCTCTCCTCGTCTTATGATACCCTACCGCCTGCAATTCGACCCGCTGCGTCCGTACCGAGGCTCCATCTACCTCTTACTCAACAAGAAAAGCGGTGGTCGCTGGCGGTTCGAAGTCGTCTTGGACGTGAGCGATCCGCCCGTGGACGACGTGCTCACGATCGAGTCCACACTCAACCAAACCTCCAGTATCTCGTTCCAGCTGCGCAACCAGTTCCGCGAGGCAGCTCCGTTCCAAGCTGAGTTCTCCGCCGGCTCCTCCTCGGCGTTCACTGTCTACCCCGCACAAGGCATCCTACCTGCGTATGGCAGTCCCCAGGGGATGAACTTTGTGGTCTCGTTCACTCCGACAGGCTATGGCAAGATGCAGTCTGGCCAGCTACTCATCTACACTGAGGAGATGCAGTGGACGTTCAACGTCAAGGGCACGTATCCCGACCTGAGTGCGAGTATTGCGAGCAAGAGTCTCAGTAGCAGTGCCTCCCGCACGCGGCTGGGTATTGATTCAGTGAGTTCGACGACCTCGCAGTCCCTTATCTCGTCTTCCAACACGTCGTCTGGTGGATCTCGCGGAGGCAAAGCAACATCAGGAGGAGCTAAACGCCGTTGAGACGACGAAACAAGCACAAGACCAGCAGCAATCAAGCTCTTTGTTACATGAGACAGCAGGCTCGCGACTTGGAAGTCTTGGAGGGAGAGAACTTGGACATGTTTCGCTGGAACATGGTCGATCGACGACCGCTGAGGATGACCGAGGCGCGAGACGGTTCGACGTAGACGCTGGTTTGCCGGATCGTGCTACGTCGGCGCTGGGTGAGCTTGAGGGAGTCTTCAGTGTGTTCCAAGACGCGGGACGAGTCCGCGTTGGAGCGATCGCGGAGAACTTGCTGGACTTGTGGGCTTCCGTCGCTAAGGTTGAGCAGTAAAGCCGGGAGTGGGGTATGTGCTGGGTCATCGTGTTCATTGTCTTCCACGTCTGTGTGCGTCTCCTCTTTTGCTGTGCGTTTGAGTTGACGCAAAGAGTGCGAGGTATCGGCACCGCTGTCCGAGTTCACGTCGAGTGGAGTATCCAGTGCGCTTCGTCGTCGATGCGAAGACATGGAAGTCGACGCAGCAGATGAGGGAAGCGCGCTGGTTGCTGAGTGATCGATGTAGTACTTCCGAGACGCGCGACGCTGTGTGAGGATGACGGGCATTGACTGATGGCGGAGTCGGACCTCGGCAATACTCTCAGTCGCGTTGGTTGCTACGATTCGCGGCGAAGCCTCGTCAAAGGGACGAGGGTCGTCCGTCAATTCGTTGGTGCTGGACCGCGTCGACGCCATCGTGGTCGCCGTCTTCGCGTTTGAACGCCTCAGACATATACCGTGGCGTACGCTAGGATATCTATAGCGCTCTAAACGCGTCTCGTGTGCTCACCAAGACGGATTCGCGCTGTTCGACACCGACGTAAACCGTTAGGCGCGGCGAGTTTCATATAATATGTCATGTTAGTTGACGCACTTGATAATACCTAAGCTGCTCTGCTCAGAGACGTAAGCGGATGCTCTTCTGCACAAAGTTGCGCCGAGGCTTCTTGGTCACTGAGACTTTGATGGCGTGGAACGGCGTGACCGCGGCCGGGACAGCGCGCTCGGCTTTGGTCTTCTCGCGCAGTTGCCGCGCGGCCTTGGACGTGTCGTTGGCGCAGTCGACGCACCGACAGTGCGGCGAGCACCCGAGGCCGTTCTGGAAGCACTCGCAGTACTTTTTGAGGCACTTGGACTTCTTACAGCGACACCCTCGGAGCACAACCGTGCTGGATTTCTACACATGAAACAAGACACACGTGTCATCAGTGTCTTTATGGGTCCTAGCAAGAGTACTAATGGGGACCCACCTCTGGAAGGAGCTGGTAAAAGCCCGTGGTCGATGTGTTTTGTTGTGACGCGAACGAGAACGCGCGTGGGTCGTTGTTCAGGTAGCTCTGGATGGCGTCCACGCGCTGCTCCGTGTTCTCTCGCGCGTTCTTGCAGTTGTCGCAACTGCAGCCTTCATGACAAAAGCCGCGCGTGCTGAAACACACGCAGTACCTAGGACAGAAACCTCGTCAGTACGTGCCCACCTCTTCCTCCTCGATCATCCTCAATGAGCGGCGTACATCTTGAGACAGCCCGTCTTGCAGCCACAGCACGTCGAGGACGACACACTGCTGTCCTGGATCTGCTGCGCGTGCCGACGCAGCGTCTGCAGCCGCTTGAGCTCCTTGTCTTTCTCGGCGTCGCTCATCTTGTGGTACCGCGCGGCGGCCTCGGCGTCCAGCCCACGTGGCGTGTCGACTGCTCTAGTGTTCGCTGGCTTGGCGTCGGTGGTCGTGGTCACGCGACTGCGTTTGACGCGACGCTCGTCGTGTTCCTGCGGCCTGCTCACGCCAAACGTCTGCGTGTCTTCGAGGTCCTGTAAGCACACGGGCAGCTGATGCGCGTGGTACTTGCGTTCCAGCAGCGCCACGAGCATGTCGAGCCACGCAATGTTCTCATGACGCGAGGACACGGCGGTCTTGGGGCGCGCGAGGTCGTGCTTGCGCTTAAGGCCAGAGAGGTGTCGAGGCTCGGGCTTGACGATACCCACGGGCTTGAGCGCCGTCTTGACAGTCGCATCGACCACAGAGGCGAGGCGGTTGCTGTCGAGGAGCTGCAAGGCGCGACGCTGCGGCGTGTGCACGGGCGAGGCCGAGGGCGCTTTGACGAGCTCGTTTGCGACTTGTAGGGCACGTGGCGCGATGTTTCTTGCATGCATCGACAGCCCTGTGCCGTGGCTACGCGCGTGCGGGTCCACGGCCGCGGAGACGCTTGCGTTCGGTCGCTGGGTGCTCGCCATCTCGTCGTCCTCGGTGCCAATTGCGCAGTGCGTTCAAACTTGCACTTGCCTCTTTGCGTGGGCGCGAGAGCCGAAATGTCTACGAATGAACTGAAATTCTGAAATTTGGGAATTTCGGAGGCTTTGAATTCAAATGGCGAGCCAAAAAAGCCGCCAAAAAGGGTAAAAAGGCCAAAACCGAAGAATCAGACAGAATCAGATGTCACGTACCGTATATACGGTATTAAGTACGGTATCTTGACCAGTGACGACTCAACTGAAGCGCTTCGACTAAGTGCGAAATCGAAAAGCTCCATGGGTTCTCGTGTACATGGTCTCGTGTGTATTATTCGTTCTACTTGGATGTGACTGGCGTGGCAGCTGCGTCCTTAGGCCATGGCCGTGCCGCGTGCGCGTAATCGCTTCCACGTGTTTTCGCGCACGGCGTTCTGCAGCAGGTCGTAGATCTGGTTGCAGCCTTCCATCGCCACGTTCATGAGGCTTTCAAACATTTCCAGCGGCAGCTTGCACTCCATCTGCAGCAGATTGAGCTTCTGCGTGCGCGGGTTCAACGCGATCACCAGCTGCGGACCACGCGCCATCTCCTCCGTGTAGTTCAAGTCTACCCCACATACTAATTAGCACAACGTCCAGCAACCATCCTCATATCCATCCACACGTACCACAGAGCAGCGTTTGCTGGAGATAGCCCGCCGAGGAGGCCACGACAAAGTCGTTGAGCGCGATGCCCGCGTCGATGAGCGCGAGGGTGATGGCGTTGATACTCGCGGGCACTTCGCCGCCGTCGGCATGCAGCACTTGGACAAAGATGTCGATCTGCGAGCGCGGATACAGATGCGTCTGGATGCACGCTTCAAAGATCTGCTTGATCGCCAGCGAGTGCTCCATCTTCTTGCGATCGCCGCTGCGTTGCGCCTTGCGTTCCGACGTCGCGAACGGTGCCTGGGTGAATTCGCAGTTGACCACCGCGCGCGGCTGCGTGTTACTCGCCGCATTGCCCGAGCCCGTGCCCACGGACGCCACGTTCCCAGCCGCCGCCGCCGTGGTCATCGACTTGAGCTCGCGTGGACCGTACACCACCGCCACGACCTTGGTGTTGCCCTGTTCATAGTACGCCGAGCCGTCCACGCGCTGGAAGAGGCCGAATCGCGTGCGGATGCGCCGCGTCTCCTCGCTCCGTCGACCGTCTACACGCAGACCCGCCACGGAGATGTACTCGCCCGCTGATCCGCCCGTGAGGACGCTCGGAGCCGCCGCCTTGCCCGCCATGTTGCGCACTTGGTCACTTTGGTGCCTTGGGTGGTTGGTCTCCTGGAAACCCTCCACAAGACACTACCTTTGTAATGGACTACTCAATAGTAGAGGTATCGATGACTAGAGGCTGGTTATGATGTGGACCACATAGTCACACGTCACAGGCATGAGCCAAGCCTGTTTGCTGCCTTGAGCGATGCACGTCACAACATCGGCCTACCTCAACGGCGTAGCCCAAAGGGCTAGGACTTTATCTCCTAGCTTCTAGGAACTACCGCAAAATGGGCACAGCTCTCTCTAAAAGAAAAAATCTACCAAGTGCACCAGTGAATTCGTGTTTGCGTCTTAGCCATGCGTTTTGTACAAGCCTTGAATTCTTCTTCGGCTTTCCTGCTTTCAGAAAGCCATGAACAAGAATTCGAAGTTTTGGTAAATGCTCTTGGAGCAGGGTAGCATAGCGATCCGACTGCCAGACGTGTCCCCAAGGTCCATGCACAAGTTCTTGGTGGGATTGAAGAGTTTGAAGTTTTGATACGCGAGTCGTTGGTTTGCGCCGCTTGCCTGGCATTTGCGCAGTTGGATCTGTGAGCCACCACCGTCATCCAAGCACAGATCGGGTTTCCGAGCACTGCGGATCTGGGAGTTGGCGGCATCGATGACGAATCGTTGGTTTAGATCGGTGTTGAGGCATCTCGTCAAGCTGACTTTATCGTCGATGCATGCAGGAATGCGAAGTCCATACCGAAACCGGATCATGCCCTCTTCGTTGAAGCGGAGATACTCTGGAAGCTGCGGTCGGATCGGCAAAATATCGAAGCGTTGGTTGGCACTTTTCGAGTCACAAAACGCGAGAGTGAACTGCGTCTGGCCCTTGACCATGCCTCCTCCATCGTCCATACACAGATTGCTTCCCATTGCAAAAACCATCTTTGATTTCAACGTGTACCAGAACTTCTGGCTGTCGCTGCCACTGCATGGCATCAAACGGAACTTTGTCAAACTGGTATCGCTGCCACCGCCGTCATCCAGGCAAAGGTTCTTCGTCGCGCTTCGGATCTGCGGTTCGGCGAACACGAACGCCTGGTTCGCGTTCCCACTGTCACAAGTGCCCAGGGAGATCTTGCTTTGGCCATTCCCGGTACTCCCACCGTCATCCATACACAGATTATTCTTCCCGGGCACAGCAAGCTGAAACTTGACGCCATTTCGCATGACGAATGATAGGAGCTCCTGAGATATTGTCACAGCCTGAGATTCATCTCCGACTCGGCAGCTTGAGACGAGCGCAGTGCGGCATGCGCTGCCGACTGCGCTGCCAACTGGAACACAGCATATCCACAGACCACGCCCACAACAACACCGATGGCAGCGATGACTTTCTTGACGTTGTGAACTTGGGATCGACGTTCCACAAGATGACAAGCGCTGTGTCCTCACGAGTTTCAGAGTTTTCACTCCCGTACTCGACTTTCATCGTCGGTGGGCCTTTGATCATCTGGTCTTGAAGTTGGTCGTGGCTTGAGACTTGTGGCTTGGACGGAGAAGATTGGAGACTGATTCCTCTCGGGATCCAAGTACGGCATCAACTCTGCGCTTCTTCACCACGGCGTTTCTCGACCGAAGGGAACGAATGGCGGTGCACACTCAATATCCATCGTGGTTCGTTCTGTTCGGGTTTTTTTCTTTGCGTACAGACGCTTACGCATCGCACGCACGACGTGGAAAACGGTTCGACAAACGCTTGGCTCAGAGTTTTCGTGAGTCAAGGGGTGCTTGTCGACGCTTCGTTAAAGTTTTTTATTGTACCCAGGCTACCCATTGCGCTCACGGCTGTTCGAGAGACATCATGACCCTCTAAATCGTCGTCTTCGATCAAAGATCGCTCTCTGCTTCAACTTGTTAGACATTCCTTCACCCGACTACTTGTTCGATATTTCCAAGAGCAAAATATTATTCACGGCGGAAACTCGCCTGGTGTGTCGTTCCCCAGTTTATTTTTCTGTTTGGATTGGGATTTGGAATGAAACGACATCAACGAAGCTATCTGCAGCTGCGATTTTGTTTCCACGATGTCTCATTGTCATTGGCTTGGTGCAAGCCCACAGTGGTTTCTTTCCTGTTCGGTACCGCGAGATCCAAAGAACAAAACTCGCCACCGCATTCCGTCAACAATGTCAGTACTGTATATGCCTGGACCTTAGGGATGCAGAATCTATTGTGCCACGAGTTCAACACGCTCTATCAAACTCCACCCCTCAGTCACGGAGCCAGGAGGATCTGAGAAAGATGGATCATCTCCATCTTTCGAGGGAGATAGATGGCTCGGCCTATTGGGACGCTGCAGACTCGGCCATCTCCAGGGAGCTCTGGATCCAACGTGATTGAGTAAGTCATGGTATCATAACGGGATGGTTTGTGTTATAGCCCAGAGTTTGTCTGGTGCATGGCATTGTCTATCTATTTGAATGCAGGATGAGACCTGGCACGAACGATGATGATGATGAAAGTGAAGTCTATTGAGCGCAATTATTGTACCCTAATAGCTTGGAAAGGAGAATATGTAAGCTAATCAACTCAGTTGCCGCTCAAAGCGGCGAACCAAGGAAGTAAATCGTTGCTGAGAAGGGCGTCTACGGTGACATGCCCAGTACGTGCCGTTGGATGCATGACTTGCGAACTGCGTCGATGATCCATGGCGTGATTGGCCAACGAGTCAGCCATTTTGTTGGACGCTCGTGGGTGATGCATCCATCGTCGGACGTCGAGTAGGTCTGCCAGACGTCGTGCGACGCGTACAGCCGAAGCAGACAGAGATTCTTCGGTTTACGGTAGGAGCGTAGCTGCTGGAGGATGAGGGCGCTGTCCCCAACCACTTCGAGCGGAAGCCACTTGTTTTGATGAGCTGCTCTTAGGCCTGTGATGAGTCCTTGGTACTCAGCTTGGTTGTTTGTCGTTGCGGGATGAGCATGGCTCATGGCCGCACTCCAGAGTATTGTCCCTGTCCCTGTCAACGGGTCGACCCTGGTCACACATGAGCCGGATCCACCTGGGCCCGGGTTACCACGCGATCCACCATCGAAGAAGAGGACGTGGATGACCTGGTCGTTCCCAATGTTGTCCGGCTGTGATGGACTTGGCGCGTCAATAGTCGCACCGAAGTCTCTCACTACGTGACTGTGAAGCTCGGGCGTTCGCAGATCTTGCGTAAGTCGGTAAGCCAAAGTATCGAGCACTCTCTTGCAGCTTGCCGTGTGGATGGCAAGGGCGCGTTCCGTTGACCACGCTCGCTCCGGATCCGCTTTGCCGGTTCGCCACCCGTTGATCACCACCAATGTCTCGAGTACTATCTGCTGCCACGCCGCTTGGAGTGCTGGATGACCTGGCACGAACGTTACCTGACCTTCACCCACTCATCAACTCGTCTGGTATTTGATTCATTACTGCTCCAATCATCATCTACATAGGATTTAGAGAACAAAAGAGGCCAAGCTTGCCAGCACAGCGATCGGCGCCACGGTTACCTGTAGGCTAATGGCAGAGGAGGGCGCCGGCATCTGGTCCTCTCCTTCCGATTTTACCTCTCGAGAGATGGGAACGAGAACGATGTGTCCACCGCCTCACAGCCACTCTCACTAGCCTTGCATGGCGTACACAACTGTGCGTACCCCGTGCGCACACAGCCACCAGCACAACACTTGACGCTCTCGTAGCTTTTGGGTTCTTGGCAGTCGACTCCTCCGGTAAAAGGAAGCGGCTTGAAATTCTTCGCTTATTCCGGCATAATCATTGGCGATACGAATTTCCCCGAGATGATGTCGTCGTAAAGCTGGATGACCTTGGCGGCTCGCACCTTGTTAGCTTCAGGGTCCGTCGGATTCTTCCAGAAGTCCAAGCCTTTCTCCATCTTACCAGTCTCCACATCCCCGGCAAACTCGACGCGGTCCTCGCTCGCTGCACCACGTCGAATGATTCTGCGTTTCTATACGACAAGCATGAGCACAACAGCTTGCTCCTATGAGCAGCATCAGTAACGCCTCACCTTTACCACTCCATGATCCCGAGACATACTGATTTGTGAACAATGTAACGACAAGTTCCTGTATGATTTGATGTTCATGTCACTCTGTTTGATGCGTATGGTGATCTGACTGCTGTCCACCACCTGTGCAAACTTATATGTTATAGACCACTTGGAAGCCAACCGCCACAGTGTAGTACGGAAGTCAGCACTCTCAAGGATAAGGGCCATCGATCTCGGTGAGCAATTGACACACCACAAGATATCCCGCCACCCGAGTCTGAGCCACGACCTCGCGTCGACACGAGGGAGTAAGTCATGTTGGAGACGCCTCTGCAAGTTGAGGAATAACACGTCCCTGATTTCGAGTTATTCATAAATCACGGCACCGAATCCGGATTTACACTTGATTATACAATTTGCGAGGTGACAACGTGGTTGATGGACGTGTTCAATCAATACCTGGGGACACGCAACCTGGTTCTACCCATCAGCCAATCGTTTCTCGGCATCCATCGTGTATGACTAATAAGGCGCGTCCGTATAAGATCCTCGATCAACCAAGATGGGAGGCAACAAAGACTGTTTGCGATGGGTTCACTGAACATATCGATGGGTTCGATGGCACATCTTCGTTGGGCGTCCGGACTCATCATATCCGTTCTGGATTTGAATTTGCTGAATCAACACTCTGATCAACATTTGGTGAGCACATCAATACCCGTTTTCTACGCCGATTTGCAAGCATCAGCCAGTCGTTTCTCGACATATCGGGTGTATGACTAATCTATCATTGAGAAGTGCTCTCGAGCTGTCAAATGGGGTAATCACTGGATGTTCGTTCACGCTTGCCAGGAGAACGTGCATCCCGCATCTAGGACCCAGGCGGGGTCGCTAGAAGACTGATCATTTGGTATCTTACCTCACAGCAAGCATCCGATCCCTCCGTGAAGCTCCGCCAGCAAGATGAAGCTCGTCTCCCTCCTCCTATCGGCTGCCTTCTTCGCCACGAACGCTCAAGCCAATTCGTGCTGTCCATGCTCGTGCGCAGTTTGACACGCCAACGGGTACACAATTCGGAGATAATGATTTTCTCTTTGGTTCGCAATATGGTGGCAAGGACAGTACCAGTGCTTACGAGCAAGCAATAAATTCAGTCACCACTGCAAATGTCGAAGGTGTGCTGATCTATGTTCAGGCGGAAGGCATCAACCAGAACGTGCGGCCAGCACAAGACCGTTGTGTGTGCAAGTCCAACATGCACAACATCGTCTTCTATGAAGTGCCCATCGTCCAGACCAACGAGACGATCGCAGAGTACCAGGACTCGTGGGATACTCCGGAATATGGCCCGTTCGTGACGATGGAATCGGGTAGGTGCTCGCCTCAAGAAGACGTCGAGTTCCCGCCAGAGTGCTATATGTTCAACGGCGAGAAGGGCTATCCGAACCTCGGTCCATTTGTCGGTGGTGGCAAGCACAACGACTCCCGTGCGCCATACCCAGACACGCACTGGTTATCGTTCCCGGATCGGTGTCCCACTGAGCTTTGGGGTCCGACAAAGTTTGGCAAATGCCGTCAGAACACGCGCAGGGGTCTTTGTCCGATTGGGACGGCTCCCGATGGAGTCACGTGTACCTTCACGTACGAGATCCTCGGCTGGGTGCCCATCGATGATCTTGTTGGGATCTCCAACGAGTCGTACATTGGCGGCAAGTACGAGAACTTTACGACGTGGTGCAAGGCGAGCGATGACCATGTCGAGTTTGCCGGGGATGTGAAGACTGGTGAGATGGAGAAGGGGCTGGACTTTTGGAAGAATCCCACAGACCCTGAAGCTAACAAAGAGCGAGCCGCCAAGGTCATTCAGCTTTACGACGACATCATCTCGGGTAAATTCGTATCGTCAATGATTATGCCGGAATAAGCGAAGAATTTCAAGCCGCTTCCTTTTACCGGAGGAGTCGACTGCCAAGAACCCCAAAAGCTACGAGAGTGTCAAGTGTTGTGCTGGTGGCTATGTGCGCACGGGGTACGCACAGTTGTGTACGCCATGCAAGGCTAGTGAGAGTGGCTGTGAGGCGGTGGACACATCGTTCTCGTTCCCATCTCTCGAGAAGGTAAAATCGGAAGGAGAGGACCAGATGCCGGCGCTCTCCTCTGCCATGAGTGTGCAGGTAACCGTGGCGTCGATCGCTTTGCTGGCTACCTTTGCCACTCTTGTTCTCTAAATTCTGCGTCGATGATCACCGGAGTATGAGTGATAACGAGTAACAGACGAGTTGATGAGTTGGCGAAGGTCAGGCAAGATTTGTCATGCGAGCTCTCGCCGTGCACTCAATTAGATAGACAATGTCGTATGTGAAGCCTCGTTTCAGACAGCCAACTTGTGTGCTGGACTTGTCATGAAGGACTGGTACAGTGTTGAAGTCCATACTGCAGTCCCTTCGTAACCAGCTACCCATTAATAGAGGCATTTACACAACCGGATTCCCCTTTGATACGGAGTAGTACATACCACAGGGTCGAAGGTAGCTGGGTCCGGAATGATGGTGGTCACGTGGTGGTTGGCACATCGGAATCGAGAAGCTCCAGACCGACCAAGATGGCGTTAATGCAGCACTCACGGCGCTTTGTGCGCAAGAATGGCGTGTCGCGTGCGCTCACGGCCATGCACGTGCCTTCGACTACCTCGGAGCAGCGCGAGGAGGCGCCGCTCGCGCGCTTCCAGGGCGTGATGAGCCAGAACACGGCCATCCGCCAGTTCCACAGCACGCCGCAGCGCGACTCGGCCATCCTCTTGGCGGGTCTTGGCGTCGCCGGCGCGGCCATGGGCGCCAAGTACATCCTCCAGGTGAGCTATGACGAAGCAGAGGGGTTACACGGAGGTGTTTGACGCGGAATTGATGGACCTGTAGGCGTGGGAAGCGTACCGGGCGCGTCCCAAGAGCGAGAAAGTGAGCTCGTGGAAGTACCGCAACTTCTACGACGGTCCGTTCGAGGAGAAGATGACGCGTCGCGAGGCCGCGTTGATCCTCGGTGTGCGGGAGAGCGCGTCGGAAGAGCGTATTCGTAACGCCCACCGCAAGCTGTTGATCCTGAACCACCCGGACACGGGCGGCTCGACGTTCATCGCCACCAAGATCAACCAGGCCAAGGAGCTCTTGCTGTCGGGACAAAAGTGAATAGACGACGGTGAGAGTGTGGGTGAGAGCAGGTGCCTGTGGGTGTATATTCAAGCGGAAAACACGAATCACTTTGATCAACAAACCTGTGCCGTTTACTTAGAGTGGAAGGAACTTGTAGCGCTTTGACGACCTGTAGGGGTTCCTGGCAAGGCCATGGGCGCAGGTGGAGGCATGACAGCAGAACCCGGGGGCAGGATCATACTGGAGGAGCCGCTTGACGGCCCTGCTGATGTCGGTCTGATCGAGTTGCTCCGCAATCGCTGGATCTGGGACAATAGGACGCGCAAATCTTGCTCATGGGGAAATGAAAACGCCACTTTGCTGATCATGCCTTCGATCAGAACGAGGAAACTCTTCTCGAATTCGATCTGGAGCGCGGAGATATGCGCGTCGTCTTCTTGGAGAGTCACAGAGGCGTTTGTGAGGACGGTCACGAGGAGTGGAGCTGGACCCGGACTGCTCCCTGGCGCCTTCGCTGGACTGCTAGTTATCGAACTGGTTGAGGGATTCACCAAGTGAGTTTCACTTGCAAAGAAGCTGGCAGACGAATGGGTAGGCGTTGAAGCAGCTGACCGACGGTGGGCGGCACGACTAATAAGAAGACACGTCCAGCACAATCCAAGGAACCGAACTAGTAACTCTGCCATCTCCAGACGTTTCTCCATGGCATGTTCTTCCTCTAAAGAATTACCGTCAGTGCCGAGGAGAGGTGGGAACGCCTCTTGTTTCCGAGCGAGAAAAGCGTCGATGACTTCTGGGATTCCGCCATGGACATGCGTGTCCACACTACCCTTGAGCACGAGTGTCAACGTCTTGAGATCTGTTCGTCCACGTGCTTCCTTGTCAATCTCGTCTTGTAGAAGACCGCAACGCTTGCGAATGTCGTCCATCGAGTTGTCAATGGGACAGCGCAGCTCTTCTTGCTTGGAGCAAACGATCTGACGGGTTGTCGAGCACGGAAAAGAGTGAGCGGTCGACAAGTAGGTCACTCGCTTCATCTGCTCCGCTGTTTTACCATACGAGGTGTTTCCAAGGGTGTAAGGAGTGGAAAAGCGGAATGTCGACCCATCTAATGGTTGCTGTTTGTTAGGTGAAACGATCTCCAAGCTGGTAATCCGCATGAAAATCACATTCGGGTGGCCATCAAACGCCGGAAACGGCTTTGACTCGGGTAGGACGTCGACTCGCTCACATAGTGGATATCGAGAGCGAAGGATGGCTTTCATGTCGCCCACAAATTCTCCCAGTGAGACGAATTTGCTTCGCTTGTACACATATTCGTTCTTGGCCACACTGGCGGGCACACAGTCACCCGCATACGAGACTCGGTAAAATGCTGATGCTGTGGGACCCAAATCTCCGCCAGTGTTTCCGAGAAACTGCGTCATCAGCACGTCCAAGTGCTTCAACGTGGCTTGGTATTCGGTAAAACGCTTGTAGGCTCGTAAAGCTGTTAGTAATCGCTCGTCAATGTCGATCATACGCTGGTGCCACGATGCCTTCTCAGCCAAGTCGCTTGCAGAGCGCAATTCGTGGATCAACCACTCTGGTCCAGGATTCCACTCTTCCGCTGACAATTCTTCAGCAAATGCAATGATCTCAAGCCTGCAGCACGCTGCTTCGGCATAGCGCTTTCTCGAGGCGTGAAGCTGAAGCAACGCCTCCATCCATTGCATCTTGACATCCAACAGCCAATGGGGTGACACCCCTTGCACCACACGGTAGATGCCGTCTTCGACTTCTTCGATATCGCACACTTCGTCAGGATTGGTCATGGCACCGATCCACATCTCGAAGACCTTGATCTGGCTATTTAGACTATTGAGAAATTCGATGAGCTGAAGCTCAAATCCTCGAGTGACTTGATCCTCTGGGAAGGCGTACTGTCGCCACAATTCAACAGCTTCTCGGAGACACTCGGTCGGAATTTGCACGACAGATGGGGAAAAGAAGTTGGCGCAGAAGCCTTTGAGGAGTGCTCGCTTGATCAGCAGAAAGCTCCCCGTTTGCTCGTAACAGACGAGAATCAACCTACACAAGAGTGCGGCTGCAAGCTGACGGACGCTGGCCATTTTGGCCGTTGCGGACAAACCCACAAGTAGAATAATGCGGCTCTGATCGTGGATCAACGGTAAACCTGAGATCCGGGTCGCAAAAAGGGCCTTCTCAAACCGCTTGAGGAAGCAGTGGAGATGTCGAAATAGCTCGGCAAGGAAACAGCCTGCATCGTCGTCGTTGAGCTCATCGACACCTTCAATCTCCGCTTCGGGACTAGTACATAGACAATCAATCGCGCTGGCTCGCTTGAGAAGCAGGAAAAAGATATCGACCAACGACCCCAGTAAGGAGAACGCCTCGTCGACTGTGATCTTGCCTTCGTCTTTGGTCATATTGGTGCGATAGTCGAGTGGCTTCTCGATAAATCGAAGAATCCATTCGAATTGGTCAACGGCCGTTCGAAGAGCTCGTAGAGCTGTCTCGCTGATGATGCAATGGAGATTTCGGACATTGGTCTCATAGTCGATTCCTTCTTCTTCGTCTCCTCGCTGACTGATAGAGTAGCTGCTATGGGTTGTTTTTGTATCTCCACTGCCACTGACGGATGGCTGTCGGTGTATACTGGCGTGAGCTTTACCCCAGTTTCGTTGCGACTTTTGTGACGTCAAACGTGGCGGTGCTCCACTTGCTCGCGACGAAAACGACCCACTTCCACTATGCATCTTCGCATTGGGGCTTCTATTTCCCGCATTGAAGGATGTTCGATGCATGAGCATTGCTTCCTGACCAAGGCTAGTACCTCGATGACGGCTTCTTCGATGTTTGTGATTCATTTCAATATCCAGTAGCCCCTTGCCTCCGTTGCGAGATAACAAATCAGGCGCAAGCAAGTGTTGAAGCGAGCTGAGGGCGGATTCATCCACTAGGAAGTTTTCAATCATCTGTCGCACCAGAGACAAGCATGCGTGAACTCGGATCTCATCAAATGTCGAGCTACGATCAGAGGCATCGACGGTTTCCAGCACTTTTTGGACTGTGCGCTGAATCACGCTCTGTCTGCGGGTCTCCCGGGCCTTCGCTTTCGTCTATTAAGAGGACTTTAGTATCATCCCTAGTCAGATTGTCAGTTCCTACGTACCTCCTCGACCAGTTTTCGATAATGCAACAAGGCGGCCGTAGGACTGAGTGGTAGGTTGGTTTCTTTTCCAGTTGGCTCCACCGCGGAGGGCGAGTTTTGGCGAAAGTACCACGTAAGATACGGTAACGACACACTACTGAGTAGGTGAGCCACACAAATGAGTAGTTCACGTCGGAACTCAATCATTTTCTCATTCTCCCCTTTTTCAGCTGGATCGAAAGAATCAGATGTTGCGAGAAGGTTGCCATCAGTAGTGAATCTCGCGACGTTGGAGATCATGGGGAAGTACATGAGGGCAATCAGCTCTTGGTGCTCCGTCGATTGATGCTGGGGGTGGTACACCTGCATCACGAACATCCGACGAAGAAGCTGGAGCGCTGTTGAGCGGTTGTTATCTTCTTTCTCTTCGTCGACTGCCTTGAGAAGGCGCAGGAAAATCAGTCGAGCCAGCCATGCTCCTCTTCGACGCCGCGGGGTCGTCACTGCAGGTGATTTGAAGGCATTGACTACCGCGAAGAACTCGAAATCTATCAAAATATTTAGAAATGGGAACAAGATATGCACCGTCACGTCGTTGCTGTACTGCTGCGTCCATCCAAGGAAGTAGTTGATCACTCGAACTGGCAGAATGCTGGTCGAAATCAAGAACATACCGCGACAGAAGTTCGCCACACTTTGATTCACCGTCTTCCGTAACGTCAAACCGCGTTCTTTTGAGGTGATTGTCGTGTTCCGAATAAGTTCCATGAGTAAATCTTCGAGCAAAGCGTCCTCGTCGTGTCGCGTCGACGGTGTAGGAAGAGCCACATTTGACTTGGTACAGCGCTGCATCGCCATCGACTTCAAGATCAACGGCAAGAGAATGTTGGCATTCTCCAGGGACAGTTTCTGGATTGCAATACTCTCTTCTGCTTTCGAGCCATTTACCAGGAGTTTCGTCCATTCTGTCACGAGACCGTGGAGCACAGATTGGGGCTTCTTTTCCGCTTTGGATGGATCCGTTTTCGCTTTTGGTACCCACGCAGCTAGGCTTTCGATCATTTGTTCATCGTAGACAAGAGAAACGAACTGATACAGAATCGGATCTACCTCATGTGGCCTTGACGATCGCTGTGGGATCAACTTGGACTTTTCCAACACACCCAACAAGATTTTGAACGCAACTTCACGAACTGCACTGGACCCAAATCGAAGATAAGCCAGAATGAAGCGAACAACTGGAAGGAAGAAATGACGAATGGACGGCTTATCGGCGAGATCGAGTTCGATAAGGTTCTGAATGACTTGTGCTTCCGAGATTGAGTCATGTGGGCGAAGACTGATCGACTGAAAGGGCTCGAGGATCTTGGCGACGGCACTATCTTGGCTCCGCACGGATGATAACGCACGTGTACGACATGTAAACGTGGTCCTCACACCTTCAGCGCTATTGTTGCGTGCAGCATCAACATACCCTGGAGGCAGCGAAATAACACCGCCACTGGTAGAATTCTTGGACGCAGGTGGGGGCAACATCACCTCCACTGTGTAGTTGTTGTCTTGTATCAAGGCACCGTCACATCGAAGTATTGGAAGAACCGCGTATCCAACGAGTTCTTGTTGCGGTTGCTTCGGCTGAAGCTTCTTGCAGTGAACGTGATAGAACGTAAACATGATGTGGTGTTTGAGCGATAGCTGCTCGGGAAGACAGATCTTCATCTCCGTTTCAAATTGCGGGTTTCGTTGATGATAGTTGACTTGAGTATACGCACATGACGCAAGCTCGTAAGTCGGGCTATACACTGCATCCACAACCGCTGACTTGGATTCCGTGCTGTCAACACCACACACATACTCTACTTCCTTCTGGAGCAACTGAATGCGTACTGCGATGTTGCGGAATTGGAGCTTATCCACATGCATAGGATAGAGGTATAAAGTGTTGACGTAAAACAATCCAACTGGCCCGCCGCCATGAAGTCCAAAGCTTTCCATCGAAGATGGGTGTGCCAATGGTTGGATTTCTCGACACTGGATAAAAGCGGACTCTGAAGCAGCAGCATCTGCGCCTTCTGGAATATCTTGTTGCTGATTTGGAGTCTCTTCTTCCGCTACCTTCACAGAAGATGGATCGTATATCTCCAAAATCGGCCAACTGGGCATCTTGTGAGCATCTTTACCAAGAGTTCTTAGCACCTTGAGACGGAATTTGGAGTCTTCGAAGCGCTGGCTTTCGATTTTCTCAACACTAATCTCGCATGCCGATGGCACAACCCTTTCCTTAAGTGTTCCTCGAATCGCATCGCTGAGAACGGCTAGCCGCTGTTCATCGCTCATTGTTACTCGCTGTCGGTACATGGTCATGGATTTGTTCGCTCCTTCAGTTAAACAAACTGTTCCCCATGCAACCGGTTGCAGGTACCTTCCAAGCCGTCGAATGCAATCCGTATTTCGTTCATGAAGCTTCTGGCGCTCAGTTTCGGACACAAACTTGTCTGGAAAGCAATATGGAGCTGTCGCTGTGTCGCCCTCACCGACCAAGACCTTTGAGACCTTCAACACCAAGTGCAGATTTTGCGGAATATGATTCGGCAGGATGTAGAAGAGTGCGTAGGGGCATTTTACTTGAGAGGAAGGTACGATCGAGTTGCGACTGGATGTGACTGAAGAACTTGGAGGGAGCACAAACACGAACTCTTCGGTGACTCGACAGCTGAGGTACGTATCATAAATCACTAAACGACAATACAGAGGCTCCACCTAAGCGATTCAGATATTAGTTCCCCAAATTAGTCATACAAGAGCAGGGAATCACGTACAATTCCAAGCGTGAACTGTAGGCATGGCCGCACAAGAAACGCAAGGGCCTCCTCAGCAGCTATCCTAGGTTGCAGAAACCCAGGAATCTCGATTTCCGACGGAAATGTAGCTTCACTTATGGGGAATCGGGGATCATAATTCTTCAGAAGACATTGTTCTGGCAGCCATAAACGTCGTCAGATTCGTTCATACTGTCAAGCAGCACAGTTGGTGGTACGCACCTGGATCTAGCTCCTTTTTCTTGAGTAATCCGTCCACTGAGCTTACTGTCCTCAACCTCAGAGCCTTCCACACTCTCCCAAATTCTTGAAGAATTGGCGCTTGAGCAGGAGAAGACACTGGAATCGGCGGCTTAACTGGGTGAATCCATTCTCGCTGCGACATCTCAATCACCTCGAGAGTACCGGGTTCAATTCCAAATCCCTCCTCATCGTCATTCGCGCAGTCGTCGTCGTTTTGGCGAGCATCCGTCACATCCGTGTCAATTTGCAGCTGATTCGGTCGAGGCGATCCTCCATTTTCACCACGCACGCTCTTCAGCTGCCCGTGGTCATCCTGCACGTCCGCGGGGTCGCTATCATCGCCCTTGACACGTCTCTGCGCCTCATGCCGAAGTCTTTCTTCTTCACCTACGCGCCCGCCGTCCATGCTTCAAGATCGGACATGTCCTTCCGACCCCACACGACTTATCCTTCCACTGCGCTCCAAAGGTCGCCTCGACGTTTCACGCTTCAACCGTCAGACACAGCTGCCATAGCGCATATACACACATACACACATATATATCCCCTCTCACCTGCACGTCTTCCCTGCATCCAGCGCGCGCTTCCTTGCCTCTCCATCGACCTTCGTAGTGCATTTCCGACTGAATTCTTCCCGCGCGGAAAGAAACAAGAGTGATGGTCAACTTCAACTCACGATCAAACCTCGAAAAACGGTTTTTTCCGCCCTCGGTGCACAGGAATAGCTGCACATGGCCATATATAGCGATCATGGGGGCTTGCGTCCATGGCGTGAGGGGGACTTCTCTATCGCCCTGTGCGCGTGTGCGTGTGAGGGCAACGCAGCAGTATTGACACGTTGTCGGATGGTGTAGACCTACTAGCGTCATGGGAGTATGTCTCGGCAAGCTGTGCATCGACGGCAACGCGGTGGCTCACAGCAATGCGCAAGGCTCTCCCGTCGCCGCGCAGATTGATGGACAGACCGTCAGTACGCCCGTGAATGAGACCACGACCAAGAGCAAGAACCTTGTCGTGCCGCATCCTCAGACGCCGACTAGTGCAACAACGGAGACCAAGGAGAATGGTTTGTCACCCGCCAAGTCCTCGCGGTCGATTGAAGACATGCCGGCAAAGCCACGACTGCAGCGCTCACATACCATGTCGGCTAACAATATGAGTGCCAAGCTCAAGCCAATGGGCAGTCAGAAGAGCGGATTAAATCTGACATCGCCAATGCCGACGGTGCCAGCACGAGCGGAGACACACGTCGATGATGCAGCGATTGGGAAAGCGAAGACACGGCATTTGTCTGTCAGACCACCAGTGCAAGACGCTGGGAGTGCAAGCAAAGGGTTGACACTCCCTCGACCCAAGAAGGTCGCGAATGTCAGTCTCGATGTTCTTATCAAGGACGAGCGAGCTCGGGTTGGTTTCTTCCGGTATCTCGCGTTAACGGCAGTCGACGATACAAAGAAAGTAGAGACCGACCCAACTGTCGTCAGCAACGAGCATGTCTCCTTGAAGCGCCGAGCATCCAAGATGACGCAGACTCGCATGACCATCGACTATCGAGAAGACTGCGTGCTCTTTTGGCTTGAAATCAGCGATTTACTCAAGATTCCCAGTGGTGGCTCGTTCCAATTGGGACTCATGGAAGATCTATATGATGTGTACGTAACCAAGAACGCGCCTCGACTCCTTCCGATGATTACGGCAGTGGAAAGAGAATCTCTTGCGCAATTTCTTCAAGATCGAAACGCCGAGCGTGCTTTGCTAGCGTACAAGATGATCTTACTCGACGTATTGGAGATTGTGACCGCCAGTTTCGACGAATATGTCCGAGCGGACGGAAAGATAGGCTATGTCTACGCGACTAAGGCCGACTCGATGCGAAACGTGCTCGCGCGAATTGCCAAGGTGAATGTTGGACCTGCATCGAATGATCGACGCGTGTATCTCAACGAGATCATCAATACTCCGCCTGTGTGTCGCATGTTTCGTGAGTTCCTTCAAGAACGCAACTCCGTGGAGAACTTACTTTTCATCATTGATGCATTGGCGTTTGAAGACCTGGTGAACACCTTTGAAAGCGAACGCGATCCGTCCATGGAGTCAGATGAGACCTCACGGCACGACTACTGCCTTCGTCAGGCTCAGAAAATCTTCAACAAGTACATTCGCTATGGCTCAAAGGCTGAGATTTGCTTGGGTGCTGCTGTGAAAGAGAAGCTGCTTCAAGAGATCGTGGAATATCCCATCGGCGCGCAGGTATTCAACGAGGCCGTGTTGTTGTGCAGTGCAGAGCTTGTCCAGTCGCATCTGGATATGTTCCATCGGTCTCACGCGTATATCCAGTTCCAACTCGCAAAGACTGAGTCAGCGACCGTAGCCTCGGGCAATCAGCGCCGACGGTCAGCATTAACAACACGACGGACATCATATACCAAGGAAGGGTCTGCGGGTAGCGACGAAAGTGCTCCGGCTGCTCCGATGGTCGAGACGCCATTGAATGATATTCTCAACAGCGTCGGCGTCAACTTCTTCCGCGAGTTTCTTCGAGAAGATGGCGTGGAGAACGTGCTGTTTTTCTACAAGGAAGTCGAGCAATTCCAACTCTTACCGCATGGGCAAAAACACTACATTCAGAGCAAGGCTCGAAAAATCTTCGATCGATTCGTTCGACGCGGTGGCAAGCTCGAGATTGATCTCCCAGTCGATGTGCGACGTGATATTCTCTTCCGATTAGCTTCCCCGTCCGAGTTTACCTTCGTCGATGCGCTCAAGTATGTCGTGAACCAATGGGAGTACAAATATTTACCCAAGTTTCGAGAGCATCGACTGTATCCTGAGATGCAAACCGCGCTGCAAGCTGCACCACCAAGCATAACCTCATCAGCACCAACGGTCGAGACAAATACCCGGCGAGAGAGCGTGAATCCACAAGCAGTGGTCGTACCACAACCGTCGACAGCCCCATCCGCAGTCGCCAGTGGCGATTGGGTCGACGTTACACGGATTACGCTCTGCGAGTTCCTCGACCTCGAGTTTCTGCGCAAGTTCTTCCGTCATTTCCTGGAGAAGGAGCAGTGCGTGAACGAGCTGCACTTCTACTTGGAAATTCTGAACTTCCAGCAACTCCCAACGTCCGACTACTTGACACGACAAGCGAAGAAGTTGTATAACCGCTTCTGTGACCCTCAGTCACGCGAGTGCGTGACTCTTCGCGACGAATTGCGTCTGGTGTTACAACAGAGTCTCGAAAATGCTCGTCCGGCCATGTTCAACAAGGCACACGATGAGATTTTGACGTTTTTCCAGTCTACTCTTTTCCCAAAGTTCCAACAAAGTGAAACGTATCGCACGGTCCAAATGACGCACAGCCAGCTGCGCTCGGCGAAGCACGCTGCGATGGGAGATGACATCGACAATGAGCCAAACCAGAGAGGACCTGGTCGACTTGGGTTTTTTGGCGATAGCAACGCGAATAAAGGTGACAAGAACGGCACTTCGCCAAGAAAAACCTCTACAACTATCGGGATACGCCGGCGGAACTCAATCGGTGGTGTTGCACCTCCTCCAGCTGAGCTTTGCGAAGCGGATATCACTGTGACAATGATCCTTGAACATCCCGAGACCCGACCGCTTTTCCTCTTCTTCTCCGAGGAGATGTACGTTGTGATGATCATTGCTTGTGTGAAACATTGTCGACTGACTATTGATTTTGTAGCTTTTGCACTGAAAGCATTTACTTTTGGCTGGATTGCAACGAATATAAGGACATTCCGCATCGGAACTATCTCAAGCTGCGCGCCCAGAAGATTTACCGCAAGTACATTTCCGGACGAGCAAAATTGCAAGTGAACCTCGACAGCACCATCATTAAGGAGATCATCAAGCACCTGGACGACCCGCCGCGGAATCTGTTCGTCCCAGCTCAGCGCTCAATCACCAAAATGCTCGAGCGAGACACACTGCCCAAGTTCCAGAAGTCCAAACATGTACGTGATACTCGTATTTCGAGAAAGAGCTCTACACTCACCTCTGATCGCATGCTTTGTGATGTGCAGTTCCAGCCTTGTTTAGCAATATTACGGAATTTAGCAACGTGATAGACAGGAATATGACATCGACCTTTTTGACGCGCCTTTCGCCGTTTTGTCCGTTGGTGGGGTGCATCAGAAGAGTCTGTCCCCAGCAGCCCAGGTTCTTCATCATTCAAGTTTCTCACGGGCAATGAGTTCTGTCGAACAAAATCACTCGACATGTACCACTCTTTTTGACGTTTAATACACTCCTATTCACTCTACAATTCCGTCGACGTTACAGTTCTCGAGACGTTGAGCTCACGTGCCGCGGCGGCCAGCAGCGCCGGATGCTCCAAGATCTCAGCAGTCGATCTTAACCGCTTGGACGGATCGGGTTCCAGCATCCGATCCAGTAGATCCACAGTTGCAAATCCCACCAAGTGGTCCAACTTCCACAGGTTGAGGACACCACGACAGCCGACGAGACGAAAGGCTTGGAACTCGGACGCAGTTGGCGAGGCAACTTGGACGAGAGGCGATCCCGTGAGCATCGTGAAGAGAAGAATACCCAGTGCCCAGATGTCGGCGCGAACGGAATCGTACGGACTTTGCTTGGCGACGACCTCTGGGGCCATGTAGTGCGACTTGCCCACAGTGTCCAAGCATACTACGTCAGCCGACGAGCTCAATCCAAAGTCACAGAGCTTGAACTGTCCATCGGGACCAATCAACACGTTCTCAATTGACACATCACGATGAGCGAACCCGAGTTTATGCAGATGACGCAGCCCTCGCGTTACGTGGAGCAGTACATTGAGTGCGTCCCGCTGAGGCAGTCGATGCTCCGGTTGTCGCTTGAGATGGTCGTACAAATCTCCACTTTGACAGTCTTCCATGACAAACCGCACGGCGTCACTCTCCAAGTAAGCTTCATAAAACCGTACGACATTGGGGTGTCCTCCAGTGTGGAGCAGTCGTGTCGCCACGCGGAGCTCCTGCATCGGATCGTCTGAGTAGCGATGGTCCACCGAGTCCATCGTCGCGAGTCGGATGTCTTTGACCACCACGAACTCGGGAAACGTCATCTGCGACGTGGTTGTCGAGCCTTTCGAGTTGCTCGGTTGTTGAGTCGGTCGAGCGCGATAGAGAGCGGCATTGTGTGTGATCGTGAGCTTCTCATGGAGCACGAGCGGCGTCACACAACGGCGGAGAAGTGGACTCGTGGGCGCCATTATGGGCTCGTAGAAAGAGGAGCCCGTACGAGCGAGCGTGCGTGAGCTCAAGCTCCTTCTGGAATGAAGGCAAGGACGCCTCCGCTTCATATTTCACACGCATATGGAGCATTTTTATGCGGTTGAGCACACGAGGCGTTTGTATCGGAAACATATTTTAGCCAATCAAACAAGCAGGTTTTATGATGATGGAAAGCCGGCTTTTCGTCAACACTGGCGTGTGGGGCGCAGTCGCTTCGAGGTGTTGGTATCCAAGTACATTGGAGTTAGACCGTCCAAAAGACAAGACGAAAACGAAGCCAATGTACTGCTTCAGGATGGGTTTTAAAGCAGACTCGCAATACAAGGCGGAGGACGCACCTTTCCACGAAGACGAGTGAGCGTGTGCGGAATATCGAACGCCCTCGCAATCTCCGCGTGTCGTAAACTCGAATTTCGCTGAGACGATAAAGGAAAGCCAGCGATTTTGCGCAATAGGAGGAGCATGTCAAGCAAATCCACATGGAGCACTGCAACTACTGACATGGTCTCGACTCATACCCGTGCTGTCAATTCTTGCTGACAAGGGCAACTGGTGACTCGCCTCACTTTGGATCTGGGATATCTCCCTACGTGTAGCAGATTAGTCCTGACGTACGCAACTCGGCAGATGTGGGAGCAGGAATTCGAGAAGTGTGCGCCTAAGACCTCTACGGTATCGGAACGAAGGATGTCGAGCGCGCGGGAAACGAACTGCCTTCTAGGGACACCCCTCCCTTCGACACCAGCGCGTCACACCAATCACCACCCAGCTCGCAAAGCCCCATGGAAGTATCCTGTTAGAAAGGGTATCTATGATACACGGCGCCTCTGAGCAAGTAGCTTCACGCTGCTCCTGCGGCGAGGTGAGATCAACCATGAACGCTTGTGCTGCAAGCTTGATCACGCTTGATTCAGCTCATCGTGTGGAACAAGACCGGATGCGTGACACGAAGTAGTGTTGCAGTTTATTTTGAGCTAATTGACATGATTCTAGTACCTTTCACTTTCTTCTCGCGCAAACGCATTCTATACTCACGCATACTCACGAATACTTCGGTCTATGCCTGCATAACGGGATGATTGAGAATTTCTGATACGCTTATGCGATGGGTTGGCTCAACTTGAAGCATCCTGGACAACAAATCCACAATCTCTGCCGAGAATTGCGACTGAACACCCCAAGCGGCAAGTACAGGGACGATACCGTGCAGGCTCAAAGCAGCAAAACCACGTTGCGAGGCCGATGCCAAAGGCAAAAGGGGTGATCCGGTGAGCAAAATGAAGAGCATGATCCCCATCGACCAAACATCAGCGAGACACGGATCGTAGTTCTTCTCCGCCACGACTTCTGGAGCCATGTAGTACTCCTTGCCGGCAACCTCGGAACTCGTTTGATGCGCAGGGATCGAGAGGCCGAAATCCGCGATTTTGCACACGCCGTTGCGAAGAAGAATGTTCTCGAGCGAAAGATCGCGATGCGCAATGCCGTTCTGGTGAAGGAAGTGCACGCCACTCACGACTTGGCGCATAAAGCGCAGTGCTTGGGGTTCTGGCAGCGTGCCATTCGGCATGGCACTCATGTATTCGTACAAGTCACCACCTGGACAGTATTCCATCACGAAGACCATCATGTTGTCATGCACAAATTCGTCATAGCACTGCAGCACGTGTCGATGCCCGCCGTTTCCGATCAATTGCGAGACGACGCGTCGTTCTTGCCACGGATCGTCCATCTTCCGAGCCTTCTGCTGCTTGCGTGCTGCATCTGCCTGATGAAGGGAGACACACTTGGCCGCCACTGACGAACCAGGTCGTCCACTGACGAGTTCACACTCGAAGATGACGCCATAAAGTGCATTGGTGAGACGGCGACGCACGCGGTACGGCTGCACGTGCGCCTCAAGCGCGGCCTCGACTTGCGCAGCGAACATGTCGGTCATCTCCAACTACGCAAATCGTGAAATGAACCAGGAGACAACAGGGTGAGCGCATGAGCGGAGCTCCTCCTCCTCGTGTCGCTCGAACCTTTTGGTTAAAATGGAAACTGTGACGCACGGAGTTGTCTACAGAATCGCCTGTGAAGGACATGCATTATGACAGGTAATGAGACGGTGATCGAGACAAGCAAGACGGTCTAATTAAATCAATGAGGCCATGTTATTAAACATCAAAGGTTCGGTGAGATGGACATGCAGGCTAAAGACGTGCGCCACCCTCAGCCGCTTCAAGGAGTCAGTGCGCGATCCCCTATCCGCGGCTTCATCAATACAGTAGGTACGCGTAAACTAAACTTCGAAAAAAACAACAAGAAACTTTCTATTTCCGCTGTTTGCAACGGAACTCTTCTCAACACCATCGAGGGCGCGTGAGTGAATAAACAAGCGTGACCGTGTGTATCGTCAGAAACGAGATCGGAAGCCACCTAGAAACTGCACGCGACAGCGCCAAGGACATGGGAGGTTTAGTGTCGTCGTTTGTTCCATTATGTGGATGCAAAGCCCCAAGATTGAAGGCGCGTGGAACTCTCTTCATCTCAAACGCAGCGTCGTCTGCCCCGTTCGTTTTTTTCTTTTCCTAAAATTGGGCGCTTGTTGGTCATGTACCGTGTCAACGAGCGAAACAACACCTTGGTTATTGGTCTTGGTCGGTGCTGTACTCGGCGCTAAACATAATCAAGTCCCCAACAAAGATCTCGACTGCACGTCGTTGGCTGAACGGTATTGCGATCAGCCCATCCACGTGGACACTAACATTGACCGAGATCTTCGGAACGAACGTTCGGCTCGCTTCGACGAGGAGAGGGAGCAGCTGGGAATCTCGTCGGCGTTTTCGCTCACGACCATTGGTTTCGGTCTCGTACGTTGTCGTACAGTACTGAAGAGCCATCGCATAGATCCTGCCACCACCAACCACCACCACCACGCTCAGTGCTTCTTACCTGTCTAATCGGATGCTTTTCTATGGCCTGCGTCACGCAATTAGAAGATGTACTGACAATAAACTCTAAGAATAAATATATCATCTTCCTCAAGCGACGGGAAGGACTCGAGCGGAGCCCACATGCACTGACTCATCTCGTGGCGGTCGACGGAAGCGTTTGAGTATGACGCGTAGGCAATCCATCCATCTCCTTTGGTGATTAGTCCCTTCTGTCAAGCACCAGCACCGCCGAAGCTCATGGAAGCCGACCGAAGCCTCGTCTGGCGATGACATTGTTGTCCACGTCTGAGCGTTGAGAGCGAGATGTGTGGACAAGGATGGGAAGGAGGTGATGTCCAGAGGCTGCAGGAGATGAGCGAGTAGAGTGAGCAACACTACGGAAGATGAGTCACTGTGCGCGCCGTGACCTCCATGAAGGCATGGTGTGATGACCGCGTCCAGAAGAATCCGCAGCGCAGGACCATTCGATCGCGCTTTGACCACGTTCTGGACCCAAGCAGCATTGAGACTGAAGCTATCGTCGCGTCCAGGAGCACGACCAAGCTTGAGAGGCCACCAACGCGGTCGCTGACGAGAGATGACGGCATAGTCTGCGTGGAGCTCCTCCCATTCCGTCGCCCACTGCCGTTTCTGGGTCGAACAACCGTTTTGTTCGCGTAAATGCGCATAGAACTCCTTGGAAGTCGCAAATCCTTCGAGACACCAATCACAAGCATACTTGGGCGTTGACTCGGCGTGCGTAGAGCGATAGACGTGTCGCAAATACGATCGAAGAATGCGCCGCTCGCTCTCTTCAAGTTCTAGACGTGCATCATGACGTCGTCGACTCGAAAAAACGGAAGCGAGGTACTGCTTCTGCTCAAATACCACATACCACAGCACCAACATGGCCATGTAGTGTATCTTGTGGCCGATTTGGTGCATGAGGCTCATTCCTCTGTCGCTAAGGTGCCTCGCGTGATCCTTCCATCCTCTAGATGACGTCAAGGGCGGCTTGCACTCACTATTGTCATCGTGGCCGTCGGTCCTCAGCTGAATGAGCGAGATCAACTCGTTGGGTCTGAGCACAAGGCGTTTCACACGGTGTCGGGAGCGTTCAGCATCGGATTTCCCCTGCTGCATCTTTGCAAGCACTCCCTGCAGCTCGACACCACCAATCACCTCTCGGTTATACAGTCGACTCATTGCTTCAGCGCGAGCTTCAAGTGGCAACGCATACCAAGTCTTCCGCGTTCGTGTCCATCGTGTCCACCTCTTCCACACAAGTGAGCTGACTTGATTTCGGCCAGGTCGCGTGGACCGTAAGTATCTGGAATAACCTTCCATTGCAACACGCAATCTCGGCTCCACGAACGCGTCCTCATCACCTCTTCGATCGCTTTCATGAGCCATAAGATGCTGTTGCCGCTGACTGTACGCCACACGCGCCTTCCACCCACGCCAATGGCTTTGCAAGCGCGCAATCGAGTTGAAGCGGATCCTATGCAGCCAAATAAACTTGAGCACAAACTTGAGCTTGCTCCAGAGCCGTCGCTTCAACACCTTGAACTGCACGAGAAACTCTCTTCGTCGGCGTTCTCGGGCGTTCAGCATTCGGCATGCTCGATGCAGAAGAATCAGGTGCTTTTGCTCTTGGTAAATTCGGAAGCAGCGTTGGATGCGACTTGCGCTCTGTTCACGATGTCTGATCCGATAGTGTGGCTTGTAGGCACGCTGGATCACGATGGCACTGCGCGTTTGGTACGCTCGTTGTCGGACGAAACGACAGTGTGCGCGGAAACGCCGCCATATCCGTTGTATACGCACTAGGTTTGCCACTCGAAGGCGATGCCGAGCTTTGTACCTCAGCTGGATCTTCGTCGCCATCTTGTGCGCCATGATCGAATAGTTGAAGCCATGCGCTTGAATTTCGTCTTGATTGTCGTGGAAATCGTACAAGATACGCTTGATCCCATCTTGCAGCGTCTCCAGGGCTTCGGTGATACATCCTTCGGCCACCAACTTCTGAGCGTCGTCTCGTATTTCGTCAGCAAATACCTTGACAATGGCATCAGTAGTACATATGTTCATTTGTTCCATTGGTGCGAACGTCGACGAATCCAGCGAATCTTGCGAGTCGGACGGGCATTTCGCCGGTGCTGGCTCGAGAGTCAACCTGGTAGCAGACATTCCATCGATTATCGGAGCTGAACGCTCTGGATCTTCGTATCGAAGGCGACGAGTGTCAACAAAGCCTCCAAATACA
Organism: Pythium oligandrum; assembly: GCA_020085045.1. Classification (NCBI taxonomy): domain Eukaryota; phylum Oomycota; class Peronosporomycetes; order Pythiales; family Pythiaceae; genus Pythium; species Pythium oligandrum. The sequence goes on along the minus strand of JAHRIK010000029.1, from coordinate 14,668 downwards.
GACTCGCTCGTCATCTCCGCCGCAATGAGAGACGCGACCGGGTCGTCCCAGAGTCCCAGTCCTAGTGTCGCCGTCATCCGCGTCCGTATCGATTCCTCCATCTCCATCGATAGTGTCGCTGGTTTATCCGAGTGAATCGGCAACTGGTGTCGGTGCCGGTGTTGTTCATCACGCTTTACCCATTCGGTCAGACGCTGCTGCTGGGCAAGAAACACCGTCGCCTGTCGACTTGCTTTGGTAGCTGGCGAACTCGGCTTCTTGTCGCTTGCAGGAGGTTTTCTTGTGGAAGAAGGAGGCGGAGTCGTTCGACTTCCTGGGATTTGCGTCGTCTTCACAGGCGATGGAGAGCTTGGATGCTGACTCTCCTCTTCAGGCGGTAAGAGCTCCATCTCTTCACGGAGTTTGAGTATCTTCTTGGCAGCTCGTTGCGCTGGGGACAACGCAGGTGGCGATACAGAAGGCTTGCGTAGCGACTGGTGGTACGGAGAAGCTCCTTGGACATCATCTTCTTGTCGTCTGGACGGCTTGATCGGCGCGAAGGACTCGTGTTCGTGCAGAATGAGCCATGGTAACTCGGTTCGCAGGTCGACAGGCGCAAGCGATGGCCAGACCAGTCGACGCAGCACTGGAAGCGCTGCAGAAGAGTCGTGAATGGTGTCATTCACGGTCGAACAAGAGACCTGCATCGCTCACAGTCATTCGTACCCAGCGCCTCATCTGAGCGAGTCAATCGGCCCAAAATAGCCTCGTTTCCACGCATGAAGCGAGTCAATGTCAGCCATACATGTGGTGCACCGACATGTTGCATCTTCTATTCAGACCAGCGCCTCGTGTCGAGCAGCAAGCGCGGCAACGCATCCATCTCCATCGTCCTTATAGAAGCATCCGTATTTTACCGCATAAAAAGCGGACGTATTTAATACGTCCTTTATCCAGTAAGAGAGATCGACGTATTTTATTCATAAACTTATGCATAAATTTATAAGAGTATTGACTTTTGATTAGTGGGAAACCTGACACCTCGGACAGGAACAGCCTGTGACATGTGGCGAGACCTCGGATAAAATACGTCAAACGGAATAATATCGGATCATTTCGAAAGCAGATCCATCTCAAATGGTCATTTTCATAAAATACGTTTCCATAATCCTCCTTCGACGCATCTTGCACGCTTCCGAGTCTAGTGGCCCTTCACGCAACATTCATTTATGAGGTTGTCCGAAGGTTGCACGAATCAAGTCAGCTGATTCGTCCACGACTTTGTCCCGTCTGCTGTTGCGTACACAATGTAACGCAACGAAACAGTTTCCGTTACAGCAGAAAAGAGGAACATAAAAAGCCCCGCACAACTTCAACTCGGTTTCCATCGACTGCCGCCACGACTGACGTACCATCGCGGTCTATCCCACGAGCCTAACGAAACGGACAAGAAGAGGCAAGGAACTAAAGCGGTTGGTGAAATTTACATCTCTCCCCTTTTGAGAATATGAACAAAACGGGCCAGTGAAGTTCACGTAGGAAAAGAAAAAAACGTTTCCACACCTCGATCAGGGGGATCAGTCAGTAAAACAACCACGCAGAGCTCAAGTCAGTCGACTAGTCGTGCTTCCAACCCATGAGACAAAAAAGCACAGGAGGGAAAGCCGTTCGCTGGTCAGGATAGCTGGATAGATGATTGCATGGATTACGGAGAGTATGTGGAGGCGGGCATGTCGTGTCCACAAGGCTTGGTGGAGATTTCTTCGAGTGAACAACAGATGAACAGCTCACTGCTCGTACTCCCAGACAAACATTTGTTCAGCAAGATGCAAGTAGGATCAACGTATACACGGAACGTATACACGGAACGAATTGATGCATCTTCGCTTGGTTAAATCTCCGAATGGATCATGTCAAACCCTTGTGAACAACTGTTTCAGAGACGGTGAAGACCACCCGATTGGAAGGACGAGGCTGCAATTCTGAGGAGCTGAGGTCGGCACGATCTGGTTGATTGAGGCTGTTCAGGTTGCTTCCCCTTGTACTATGACGAGCGACTTCGCTCGCTTGTTGTCTTGAGTAGCTAGTGAAAAGACAGCAATGGAAGTTGGTGGTTCGTCGTCGCTCTGACCCATCGACTATCCTCGGCCTGGACCATCGGGACACTGCTGACTTCAGTTGTAAATAATGTGAGAATCAGCGTTCCGGAAGCGAGGATGACACGCTTTCGACAAATCGAGAAGCGTCAGACAAAGTGCGGTGTCAGACGATCGACATCGAGGCGTAACGACGCGTACTGTTGAAAAGTCTCGGTCGCCGGTACCGCACACCAACTGCATAGGGGAAATGTAACTCGATACATGCACGTGATGAGAGCGGTCTCAGCCGAGATGGCCGTGATATCAAACGAGAGGTTTCTTCGCGAGAATGTTCGGCATCACTTTGGGTCACTGCGCCTTTTGCTCAAGTTGGTGCCATACACACGAGAGCTCGCGGCGGTCATTGGCAAGCGGCCGTATCGCTTGACGGAGAGAGTCCACGCGAGTTACACGGGTTGCAATGAATCCCCGCGAAGAGGCAAGAGATGTGTCTCCCTTCCACTGCTATAAACCTCGTGACCGGCTCAACCGCAACCTGGGATTCGAAGCTGCCCTTCACCGCTTTTGCGCCGTACGAGTCGTGAGCTGGTTCTTCAAGAGCCCATGGTGTCTGATTGATCCACAGCCATTCCACCTCTCTTTTCCGAGTCTGTGAGTGTACTCTCTCTCATTGAAGTCTATTGAGTCGTTTTACACGTGCTCTATAGCTGTTTGAACTACACCCTGTCAATTTACCGCTGTCTGTGAGTGTACGGAAGCTGCTGGATGGCGACCAACCAGAGAACAGGACTGAACAAGGAAGAAGGCGTCGCTTAGAAACATTTGATTGGTCTAAATGTTGTTTTCGAATATCATTTCAGCCAACCAACTTGCAAGACAAGTTGACCACACGAAGGAACGGAACATAACGAGAGATCGAGACAGCACATGAGCATGGACACACACAGTTGAAGTTGAAGTGTTTCTTCACTACAAGACCTCGACTTCTGTCGTTCATTTCGTCATTATTTATTATTCTCCACTTGTTAGCATAATTCATCACTTCGTACACCCACTATAATTACGCTTCTACCACCGACTATGCCTCTGCCAATGCGGATAGACTCGCAACAACCTCAGCCATCGACATGCGAGCCACCGGATCCACTTGAAGCATGCGTTCGAGCAAACCCACCACAGCGTCTGATACATTCTCACGCATATCCCACGCTGTGAGGATGGCGCCAATGCCGAATGATACCACAACACTAAAACCTTTCGTCTTGGGCGACGCCAGTGGTAACAGCTGAGACCCTGTCAACATCATGAACAGCATGATGCCTAGCGACCACACGTCAGCTTTGGCTGGGTCGTATGATTCTTGAGCCACCACTTCAGGTGCCATGTAGTAATCTTTGCCCGCACAGTCACTTGTCCACTCATTCACTTGCGTCGATAGTCCGAAATCGGCGATCTTCCACTCGCCATGGCGTAACAGGACGTTCTCTAGCGATAGATCGCGATGGGCGAAACCAAGCGAATGCAGATACACCACACCATCAGCAATTTGAGTGAGCGTCTGCATGGCGGTCGCTTCGTCCATTGTACCATTTGGAAATGTGCTGAGATGCTGGTACAAGTCGCCGCCGGCACAGTATTCGCTCACAAAGTACACCATGTCGTCGGCGACAAAGTGATCGTAGCACTGGAGCACGTTACGATGGCCCCTGGAGGTGATGAGCTTGGTGATGACTTGTTCCTCTCGATGTGGGTGGTCGATCAATCGTTCTTTTGGTACAGTCGCGTCTTCAGCAATCGTCAAGGAACAGCACTTGATGGCAACAGAAGACATGTAGGTTGGCTTGACATCGGAGAGTGAGAAGTCACGCACGCGCTCGCATTCGTACGTGGCTCCTAGCAGCGTGTCGCTGATCTTGCGCTTGATGTGGAAGCGATGCATGGCAAATGTCGGGTGTTATCTTTTGAGCGTCCGACGTCCAAATGCGATGATCCGTTGAATATGCAATGGTAGGGGCTGGTGGTCGGATGCTTGCCAATTCTGGAATGGGAGAAACACACGAGGGCTCCGTTCTGCGTGTGTATCGCAGCAAGGGCGAGGGAGAGAGACCCTCCTCTTTTCTTTGAAAAGGCGCTCCACCCCAACGGATCACAGTCGTTTCGACCCGACCTACGAAACGCCAAACGGACTCGTCTGTGAGCTTTGATCTCGTTTTTTTTATCAAAGGGCTCATACGGTATTGTCAGATATGGAAGCTCCATCACCAGCTAGAATCCAGGCCCGGCATCTCCCTTGTGCCACTGTTCCATTCACAAAGCCTATGATGTGTCTGTTCAGGATGTTTACCTCCTTGTGATCAAGAGAGGAGACCCGAAACAGGCTCATCTTGCCACTGTATCGATCTAGCTAGAGTGTTCTGTATTGGCTCGCATTCAGTGTCACAGCGACAATGCCAGTGGCTGACATTCGTTCCACGCCTGATCGGCTGCCTGCCTTCTCGTCTGACCTTCTGCGTCCAGCTACAGTTACTCTTTTTTCCAACTGGCGGCTGACGCCTGGGCTCCTCCAGGAAGTTTCGTACATACTTTTGAACCTACCTCGCAGTGAGCACGAGCACCGATCGTGCTTTCCGCTCGTCTCCTGCCTTAGCTGCTAGTCTGCGCTTCTTTTTCTCTCTCTCTCTCATTGAAGTCTATTGAGTCGTTTTACACGTGCTCTATAGCTGTTTGAACTACACCCTGTCAATTTACCGCTAAAGTTCTACTCCAGTAGTTGCTTTGCCAGCGCGCGTGGTCTCCCGAAAGATACGTTGCCAGTGTTGGTGTGCCTGGTCGATCGGTCGGGTGGAGTGTCGCTGCACTCGTTCGGGTGGTCGCCCCGTGGGTCGCTGCTGCTCTCGCCATTCGGTTGAACTCACTCTGATGATGGTGCCAATGTCGGACGCCTAAACAGTCCGCCAATCGTCGTGCCACCGCATAGAATCCGAGTAGTCTCTTCTTCCTGGGCGGTTTGTATTTGCTCATTTGCTGGTGGACGAGCGAGCTGCTGCCAACCACCTCAAGTGGTGTCCATCCCTTCTTCTGAGCTTCCTTCAGTCCTGCGATCAGGCCTTCGTACATGACTTGATTGTTGGTTGTGCCAGAGAGGCTCATGCTTGTGCTCCATACGATGTCTGCTTCCGTCGCCGTTTCAGTGCTCTTGACCATGACGGTTCCAGCTCTGCTCCGTTTGGATTTCTGGTCGGTGTGGCCGTTGAAGTACAGTATGTACCGTGTCGTTGCTCTATCGGTGGATCTTGGGTCACGCTCGAGAGTGTTCTGGGTCTTCAGCTTCTTAAGAATGTTCCATCCGAGTCGTCTCGAGGCGCGTGTCTGGTGTAGGTCGCGCTGTAGGCACTGAGTTTCCGTTCGGATCGCTCCGGTGTGGATCGCTGAGGCCTGGTCGTCAGACCACCTGTTGTCTTCGTCGTGCATACCGTTTCTCCATCGCCATAACACGTTCAGGGTGACCAGCACATGCTGTTTCCAGAGGTCCACAATCTTCGTTCGTGCTATGGTGACTTCTGGTGCGTCAACTGTGCTCGGGTGGAGCTTTTCCCAATCCCACAGCCCAGTAGGGTTGGCTGACATGCTTAGGCTGAATACTTCGTGGCAGAACTGGCGTGGGTAGCTTCGCTCCCATCCCTTGCCGCTTGGAGTCCAAGCCTCTTCCAGCTGTGACCACAGCGCCTGTGCCTTTGGACAGTACCAGAAGATATGAGAAACTCTGCCACCGTTGGCGTCTTCCTCACAGTGGGGGCAGCCGCGCTTCCGATGTAGGCGATCCCACCCTGAGATGCGACCTCCCTTGATCCTCTGCATGAGTAGCTTCTGTCCTCTGTAGCGTGTCGCAACCTCATGATCGTGGTCCACTCTAGTTCGGCCAGTTCGTTGCCGACCGTGTCGTCTTCCGCGCGTAGCCGTTTCGTTCTTGAAGCTGCTTCCCGTTCCGCTCGCTCCGTCGTGCTGCGATAGATCTTCTGTTTGAGGGTGGGTCTCCGCTCCATCGAGGGCTGGTTCCAGATCGGTACAAACGCATCCAACAATGGATGGAGCTCGAAGGTCGCCCTCCTGTCGTCCAAGTGCATCCGCGCCAGCTTCTGTGCCTCGATTCGTGTCGTCACTTGTCCAAGTTGTGTGCTTTTGCCATTCAGCGTGACCACTTCGAGTATGAATCCGTCATCTGCCTCCTCGAGTCTCCAGGTGTCGTGGCTGGGCGGGTGTAGACAGAGGTCTTCTGGTTCCTCACGTGCGTAGAGTAAGGCCGGGTAGTTGTAGACTAGGATCTCGCAAAAACGCCGAAATTCTCGGACGAGTACTGGTGACATGGGGTAGTCGTGTCGGCGTGCCTTGAATCGGAGAGTGTAGTTCCTGTGCCATGTCACGTCTAGAACGTCTTGTATGCGGTCATGCGCCTGAAGCAAGTTCGGGAAATCAGACTTCTCAATCTGTCGGCTGCTTCCACTCTTCTTGTCCACAGTCGCCAGTACACCATCGCCGAGGGCGCGCGCAATCATGAGGCCACCCTTGTTGAATGATCCGTGTCCAGCATTTTGTTCGTTCAAAAGTGCGAACAGCAGGGCTTGATCTTCGCTGAAGTCTGCGTGATACCATCCGTCGTTCCACCATCTCCTGTCTGTGCGCGTCGTCACCGGCTTGGCGCACAGTGTTGCCTGGATTCTGTTCTCTTCGTCTCCGCGGGGCTGGGCTGTGATGCTGCGCAACGTCGATACACCAGTGGTTGCAAAATTCTTGCTGTTGAGCCTTGGAGCGGTTGCTAGATCTCGCGTGATCGATACCACGTTTGTTGCTGAGCCTCCTGCCGGCGTGCCGTTCAGCAGCGCGGTCCCGATCGCTCCTCTGATGCCAGAGATCGGCCGAGCCCACCGCAGAACCATCTTTGCGCTGGTGAGTAAGCATTCCTCGTGAACCAGGGGTAGGCCGAGACCTCCGGCCGCGCCAGGGAGTGCCGCTGTCTGTCTGCTCATCCATGGTTTGCCTGTTCGTGCATCTGCCGTTAGTGATCCTTGCCACACATAATTGCTGATGAACCGCTGTATCTGTGTGATGATGCCTGCCGTTGGGCACTGGTGTCGAGCGACGAACAGGACCTTCGGCAATACTACCGCTTTCACGATCTTGGCTCGCTGCCGGATGTTTGTTGTCTTCATTTCCGCTAGGTGAAGCCTGGATCGTATTTGCTGCAACGTGAGTGTCCACACATAGTCTTTGTCCACTCGACTCGCCACTTGCATCCCCAGATACCGCACGTGCTGTCCTGCCTTAATCGGCCGAATCTGCATGTCGTTGTGATGTCCCCGTGGGCCGGCGCTGTCGAGGCAGACCGCGATACATTTCCCCATGTTGATGCGTAGGCCAGAGGCATCCCCAAATTCCTGCAGAATCCCGAGCACCGGCTTCTCTTCGTGAGGACCTTGGATATACACAGTTGTGTCGTCCGCAAACCCTGCGCTCTTGATCCGCTGACCCGCGTTGATCTCAATTCCGCTTAAGTCGGTGCTTCGTGAGAAGATCTCGTGCAGCGTATCGACGGCTAGAATGAACAGAACTGGCGCAAGCGGGCATCCCTGACGAATACCGTTGGTCACCGGATGGTCCGTCGACAGCTCGCCGTCAACAAGATATGCTGCCGTAGTGCTTCGATGCATCTGACGGACTGTTGTCACGAATTGGTCAGGAAAGCCGAATCTGGTGAGAACCGCGTAAAGAAATTCCCTGTCGAGTGTGTCGTAAGCTTTCGCAAAGTCCAGGAGCAGCGCCACTGAATCTCTCGGCCCTTTTCCTTGGGTTACAAGACGCTGGACTGCCGTCCAGACGTCTATCGCGTCGTGCACTTGTCGGTCCGGTACGAATCCAAACTGCAGTGGGCTGACCAAGTTCGCAAGCAGTGGTCGCACTCTGTTCAAGAGTAGTCTGCTGTAGATCTTGTAGTCGGTGTTCAGTAGAGCAATCGGTCTGAAGTCTAGTCCGCTTTTGGGGTTCGTTGTCTTGGGCAGGCAGCAGATGATGGCTTGCTGGAAACTGTCCGGGACGATTCCGCGCTCGAACCATTTGCTGTACACCTCGGCCAGGATTGGAGCAAGCATTTCCTCGTGCTCTCTGTACCAATCGTTCGGCAATCCGTCGGGTCCACTGGACTTGCCCCGTGGGCAACTGCGAATGGCTGCTGAGACTTCGCTTGGAAGGAATGCCCCCAAGAGCTTTCCCATTCCGGGCCGTGGTGCCACGCTGCCTAGCTTCTTGAAGAACTCGTCAAGGACTCGCTTGTCCACCGGTGTTTGCTGCGTGATGTGCTTCCAATCGGCCGCCATCTGCTCCGGTGCGCTGAGGCTGCTTGACGGATCTCGTGGTACGGCGACCTGTCGTCTTCTCTGAAATTTGGTCGAGATGCGCTTAAAGAAGGCAGAGGTCGCCGCAGCCGAGTTGCCTCGGTAAGCTCCGAACCTCCTGTTCCTGCCTTGCTTCCCCTTTGTACATTGAGCTGGGTTAACTGCTCGCGCAGGTGCGTCGCTCGAGCCGCCCTGTCAAGCGTCATCTGCTCGATGGCATGGGTTATACCTTCGACTGTGGCTGGGATTTCCGCCGCCGGCTCGTTCGCCCGTCTCCGCACGTTTCGTAGCTCCTTCTCGATTCTCCGTCGTCTCAGCCCGCGTTGATGCCGCTGAAGGATCATGCAGTCGCGTTTCGCCCGCAGGCACTGGCTCCGCAAACGGGTCTTCCACTTGTCCCATTCCTCCGCCAGCTTCTCTGCGTCCAGTTCGTCCACCACCTCTTCCAGCTGCCTCAGGCACTGCTCGCTGATCTCCTTGACCGTTGTCCGCGCGCAAGGTGGGATCGGATACTTGAGTAGCTTTCGCCGTCGCGCTCGCCTCGTGTGCCTCCGCCCTTCGCTTTGCGTTGTCCCGTACCGGAGCAGCACCGCGTCATGGTCACTTCTGCTGACAGGCGTGTGCACCACGACGTCATCCACCTGGTCGTAGTGCATCCGGTCCACGTACCATCTGTCCAGACGGCACGTCGTGACTTCATCTGCTTTCTGGGTGTTCATAAACGTGTGCTTGCTGGCGCGGTAGCTGGCGATCTGACTGCTGGCATGCGCCTCCAACATGTCGGCTGTGTCGGCGTCGACCAGGTCCCATGTCTCCAAAAGGCGGTGCAGCGCTGGCGAGTCGAATGCCCGCCTGCCTCCACGCGTCCTGTCGAGTTCCATGTCCAGCGTACAGTTGAAGTCGCCGCCCATGAAGAGTTTTCCTGCCGGACGTTCCCATTCCGCCATCTTCGTGAAGAGCTCTTCTCGTTTCTTCCGACTGACCGGCGCGTAGATTCCCACGATCGTGATTGCTTCGCTACGAAACGTAGCCGTCACTGCAATGAAGTGCGGTGACCATTGATCCTGCATCGTGGGTGATACGTCTTCCAGTTCCGAGTGTGGATGGAGTAGCATTGCCACCCCTCCTGCCGCCGTTGGTGTTGTTGTCCAGTACGACAGTCGTCTATCGAGCCGCCCACATTGGTATCCCCATGATCTGGCGTACAAGTCCTCCAACTTTGCAGCCCAGTCGTCCTTCGCCCTTGTCTCCTGTAGAAGCACGACGTCGACATGTTGACCCTCTCGTTGTCGCTTGAAGCCGTCAAACCATTCTTGAATCCGCGCTTCCTCCTTCTTCAAGCCTCGAACGTTCTGTGTGAGGAGTTGGATGCTTACTTTACGCTTCGGTGTTTGCTCGTCTCGAACTTCTTGTGGTATATCGATGCCTTTTTCATTGAGAGAATTATTCGTTGGCTTGTCTTCCGTGTGTCGCTCGTCCGGTCTGGTTGTGCTGGCCTGGCCAGGTTTCCCTCCCTTCCGAGCGTCTTGGCTGCTTGTCGAGATCTCGAGCCATCTCGATCTCGACGAGCTTGTGGTGCGATGTGTAGAGCTGTTCGCTCCGACTTGTTGTCCTTCCGTCCGTCGCACCTGCAGACGGTTGGACTCTTCTGCAGGTCCTATCATAACCTTGTAGCCTGGGCGCCGTTGTAGTCGCGCTCAGGCACAGGTTGAGATAATCCTGCTGCGCTCACCGCTGGTGCGAGTGAGCTCCAATCGTGGTTCCGGATCTCGTGACATATCTTCTGAGCCTCCTTGACGTTGGACATGATCCAGGTCTGGGCTCGTTGACATTGCTGCGCTACTGATCCGTGATAAGTTGTCATAACCATGATACTTACGACAAGTTGGTACCATTCTTGATCCGAGATTTCGTTCGGTGATCGGAGCGTCTCGAACTCAGGGCGTCCGATTATGTGAGCTACGGTTGCCCACATTTCCTTGCTGTGCGAAGCAGTCCACCTTACTTGATGCTGCTCCTGGTCGGATTGACTCGTCAGCCATTCGGATATCACCTCACCGGCCTCCTCGGGTATCGCATCTTGAGCAGTTGTTCGAACGTCTGCTTGCGCGCTTCCATGATCCATTCTCTGCCTAGACGCCTGATGTGTCTCTCTGGCAGCTGTGCGAGGGCTACCTCCGGATATGGGAGCGATCTGAGCATGTCGAGAACCTGTTCATGCCGCCAGATCCGCCGTTCGCACTCGCCGTTAATGGTAGATGGCTTTGTCTCCTCTCCTACTCTCGCCTCCGACGTACTCGCCAGCCACGCTGCATACTCTTTTTCGTTCATTCCGTTGGCGCGCTTCCAGGCCATTGCGTTGGCTCCCGCGCGGTGCTGCTTGGGATTTAACTTGCCCAGCAGTTCCGCTAGCTCGACAGGTGGGACTGGCTCGCAGACGTTTGTCGGAGTGTCTTGCACGCTGTCTTCATCATCGGACATGTCGGAGCTGGTCGTGGGGTCGGTAGCCGGACCACTAGGCTCCCCGCCATTTGTGTCTGCTAGCGGCGTGCCTCGTACGTGCTGGTTTGACTTCATGCTCGCCACTTTGGATGCGTCTGGGATATTGTATAGCTGTAGTTCCGCGTAGACGCTCCTGTGCCTGTCCCGCATGCTCTCGTTGTTTGGCCCTGGTTTACTCCACTCTGTGTATAGTGCTTCATTGTATCGCACACACTGGAAATGGCACCGCGCTTGTCTGAAGATGAGAGTGAGTGGCAAGATACGTTTACGCAGGAACGTAGAGATATACTTGTACGCTTCGCCATCCTCCAGAGCTCTGATGCACGCTTTCTCGATTCCGTTATGGAGTTCAATGGTGTACATTTGAACGAATACTCGTGTTCTTGCTTCGTTGAATGGTTCACCCGGTGCATCGTTCGCGACATCCAGCACAAAGATTGGCTCCCTGAGGAACCATACTGCCGCCAGCAACTCTTCTGCCCCACTCCAACGTTCCGCTGTCCACCCTTTGCGTGCCTCCATGCTTTTCGTCTTGCGTATGAATTCGAGGATCTCCGTCATAACCAGCTCGGGGTTGTCCGGTATCTCCTTGTTTTTGTAACGCCGATACAGCCTCCGAGTGTCCACCGTCCCATCTTCAATCATCCGTGGAAGGTTATCCATGAGGCTGTCTAGTACTTGATCCTTGTAGTAGTTTGCCTCATCCGAGTGGAATTTGGTGTGGATATCTCCTTCCGTGCTGCAAGCTTGTTCGTCTTGGTGCAGTGAAGCGCGTAGAAGAAGCAGGCGCCGTTGCTTGGAACGTCCATGACCCGTGCTCCCAATACTCCCAGCCATTCCTGTAGAGACCGTGGGTCGTGGTGTTGACTCAGGATTTCGTCCAGTTTGGGGCTAGGATAGAGTTCGTGCCATGGCAGATCCGCCTCCGGCTTCTCTTCGACCTTCCTCGTCACATGGCTCCTGTCGAAGAATGCTGTAACCTCCTTTTGTTTGATAGGTTTGGGTACCTTTGGTGGTCTATGTTCCGATGCAAGTAGCTTGAACCAGTCTCGTGCCTTGATGACCTCGTCTTCCTGCTTCGGTGTGATGTCCGTCTTCTCAATGTCTTCGTCCGACGCCCGTCTCGCCCGCTTTTGGGCCGAGTTGCTTGTATCTTCTGGGTCTTCCCCGTCAATGACGTTGTCGTCCCTCTTACCGTTTCCGTGCTTCGCTGTCTCCGCACCGATTGTTTTCTCTGGATGCTTCTGGCTGACCGGAATCTTGGCCTGTGCCACTCGCGCCTTCGCTGCTGCGATCGTTGCCTGCAATCTCCGCTCGTGACGCTCAGCATCCGCCTTCTTGCTGTTCAGGATCAGCTCTTGGTACGCATTGATCTTCTTGGTTACCTCTGCGTGTCGTTGCCGTTGCTCTGCCACTTGAGGGTGCTTTGCATTGAGTGCTTCCTGCGCCTTAGTTGCTGCTTGCTTGACCGCAAGCCCTTGGTTTTAGCCATTTTCGCAAACTCACGTTCTTTTTTGGCTCTTTCTTTTGCTTCTTCCTTGTGACGACTCTCCAGCGTTGGCGCGTGTGTCGCCCTCAAATTGTCCATTTGTTGCACGAAGTCCTTGATTCCGTTGTCAGAAACATCGGTGATCTTGGGCCATGAAGCTCCTGCGAGTTCAACGTCAGCGCTGTATTTCGCGAGGGTCTTCTGCTTGTCCTTGTTTTCGCATCGGGGCTTTCTCGGGTCGTGGTCCGTCACAAGACACTCGCTACATGGGAAGCGAAATGCTCTGCTGGGATGGTGGATATCCACCGACGATCTAAGTTCCCCTTCCGAATGTTGATTCGTCTCACGTTGGTCAGCCTTTCCGGACAAGCCATCTGATCAAAGGAGACCATCCACATGTGCGGCATTGGTCGTGCACAGTTGAAACTCTTGACCTCTTTGATTTTGAACGCGTCGATTCCCGTGAGTTTGTACATGAGCTCTCGTACATCATGATGACGTAGGTCAGGTCTCGACAGAAGATTAACCTTGTACATCATTCCATGCGCGTTGTCGTCTACTCCGACTCGGACTTCCGCTGAGGTGAACGAGTCCGTGGCTTTAAGCTGGACTTTTCCTTTGCCAAAGTTGAAGGTTTGGTCCATCCACACCTTGCGTGTGTCTGGGCGCACGAATCGTAGGGTCACGATCTGAGAGTTCGGTTCTAACAGCACCTCTTGTACGTCGGAGAGAAGGCGTAGGACTCTTTCTCTTGTGCGTCGTTGTCCTTGCATCCTTCCATTAGAGCCATGACAAGCAGTTTTTGGCCGGACCGATGTGACCATTTGGTTCCCACTGGCAGTCTCATATACAGCCTGTATCCGAGGTGATCTTTGTGGAAGTCCCTGATGGCGTCTTGTTCCTTACCGACGTGTGTCTCGTCGATGAAGAGTGGTGGTTCTGCTAGGTGGATCTGCTTAGATGCCCATAGAAACAACGTGTGCTTCTCTTTTTTGGTCATCGGTCGTTGATCTCCATCCCGCATCATTGCCTTTGGCTTCTTCAGTGCGCACATGTAGTACTGTGCGTGCACCGTCTCGTCTTCACGCTCGGTCGTCAGGTCGAGAGGTGTACCGGCTGAGCCCACCAACTTCGCCCTGATGGCAGCTGCTCCCTGGGCAGTCCAGACCGTGGTGGCGCCTTGTTCACTCTTTTTCCTGTTGCCAAAGTCTTCACCCGCGCGCAGCACGCGTCTCCCGGTCACCGGCTTGTGTCCGATCGGCGGTGCGTATGTCGTGGGCTTCTTGGCGTTTGGACGGCCCTTGCGGACGGTTGTCCATTCTCTTTCCAGATTGAGTTCCAGCTTATTGAACTTGTTGAACACCCCTGTCGCCTCTTGCGATGCCCCTCCAGCACCTTGTGACTCACATCTTGGGTTGTGACAGAGTTATCTGCTCCTTCGCTGGTTTCCGAGGCCACGAGGTCACCGGTCGCATTATTGGTGTCTCCCGTGCTCGATGCGTCGTATGAGTCCTTCTCACAGTCCTCCCGCGTAGCGTGCTTATCTCTAGGGCCGCCCGAATCCTCGCGTCTCGTTTGCTCCTGTGAGTCGAGAAGCGCATTGTCCTCAAACTCATTTGGAGCCGGAGACGGGATCCTGTCCGGCGGATCCTTACCAGGGGTTACTCCTTCTCCATGGTTTTCTGTGGCCGATGCGGCCGAGTGTTCCCGTGATCCCCCTCCTTCTCTCGGCGTTTACTTGGCCTTTGCTTGCCTTTTCTCTGTCCGGTGGTTGGCCACCCGAGGTCTAGGCTGCAAATCGGAAAGTTGCGCTTCTTTTTCGCCGAGAGGCGTACGTAAATGATCGCAAGCATGCGATGGTGCGAGATTTGTTGTGTCTGAAACGGGTGCTAGTAGTGGATACATATACAAAAGCCAGCCAATACCAAGTATATTCGTGGACGAATTCCGACGGATCGATGGGTTTGAAGTGCGCATGAGGCTCCAGAATGTGCTCAGCCCCTTCTGCAAACCACTCTCGAGCTTCGAACGTCACAACGTTCACTAGTATCAGACGCTTGGTCAACACACGCCGTCGACTGAGGCGACAACATGCTCGAGGCTTGCTTCTTACGACAGGCCACACAGACGCGTCGGTATAGACTGAGAACGTCACGCGACTGATCAAGGAGTCGAGTGTCGTAGTAGGGCGGGGATTTTGAAAATCACTAGGA